>JARFOC010001158.1:1080618-1103641 GCA_031763485.1 Osmoderma eremita | reverse complement strand
ACTTGCTTCTTGAACGGCAGCACTCACATTCATAGTTTTATTAAAATAATTTAAAACATTTGCAATCATGCACTTCTCCTTCAGACTAAATTTTTCTCCCTTACGCCGTTTTCTCCCTAATGCAGTGAAAACTGTAATTAAATGTTTAGGTTATAATATTTCTAAAAATCAAGGAAAATATCCACATTATATACTGTGCACGCTCGAAAAAGATGGAAGCGAACAAATTAACGTAGAATTTAACTAAAACTATTTTAAAACTTCGACGATGACGATTTACAGCAGTTGACGCTGACAGACAGATAGATAGTGTACTTTGCCGACGCCAACATATGTAAATACGTTGCAACATAGCAATCGGAAGTGAAGATAGCGCTCATAACAGCAACTAACTATAGTAAGAGATAAAAGTTGCTATTATATCCCATACTGCATACGGAGGTTGAGACGATCTACAATGGCTAATGTGTTGCTTAGAATGCAAGATCTACTCAAAATAAAATTTCAACTATAACAGCTTGCGCAATCAGAATATTTTCATTGCTGACTCAGTAACCGTTGATATTCGTTCGTATTTCTATTAGGCTTTGTTGTTCACTGTGCATAACAAAAAGCATCCAAGAACCAGAGTGCTAAAGAATTATGTATGTATAAAATTCTACTGCACTATTAGTCACAGACAACATAATCTCAACGACCGTACGAAATGATGCAGTAAGTAGACTGTACAACTTTACGGCACTATTTTCTGTCTGTTTTATGTTACACAAATTGCCCTGATAAAATCATTAAATATAGGGTAAAGTAATATATTTACTGGAAACCTTAGCATCTTAATTTTTATAAAAAAAGTATATATCTTGAAGTTTCTCTTTTGTGGCTTACGTTCTGCTAGAAGGTAAGCTACGACAATCTGAATTTTAGCACACGTAATTTATTTTCCTTCGCAAATAGTGCGAGTAATTTTCGAAGAAGCGTAAAATCGATATTTGATCACCGTTTCAACTTCGCGCTATTGTGCGCCCCCTCAAAAAAGTAAACTCGTAGATTTAAGATAGCGCGGATTCCAAAACCGAGTCCCCTAAACGTCTGGTGCCTGGAATCGACGTGGTTGTATTTCAATCTGCAGAAGACGCAGGATCAAAGGCGGAACGACGTTGCTTTAGTAACTCGCAGCGGAATATCTGCCAGTACAAGTACTTGCCGGTATTATAAAGATTAAACTTAGCCAATCCGACCGGATATTATCTAAATTTATTATCGCCTCCGGAACGGGCAGATACAAGTGAGATAGGCTTCTGGGCGTGTATTATCCTAATTGCTGGTTGCACGACGCGGCACGGGGAGAAATGGTGTGAGGAATACTTGGAGTAGACGTCATTGTCGTCGCCGCAGAAGTCGGAATCGGAAAAGCTCCCTAAGTTACGTCATAAACTGAAATACACTCTGGATAAGTGGCATCCATTTTGTATCTCGATAACAAACCAACAACAGAAATCCTATAAAAGCAGCAGGAAAACCTTGAACGTAGCGTTACTTGCTAAGGTAAAATCTGGGATATTTTATTTGCTTTTTCATCGTTCCCGTGTCTTTTCAAACATTTTTTTATCCAATTGGCTGACGTTCTCTTTGGAATATCTTATTTATTCCTCAAGTGCTCTCGATCAAAACGTAGATATACTAAACATAAGTAATAACATTTTGCGACATAAATTTTATTCTTTGTTTTATCTGCTTTTGTTTCTTAAGTTTTCCCAAGCTTATTTTGATTATTACTGTGTCCTTCATCTACTTATTTTTGCAAAAAATTGTATTTAATGTATTTAAATTTAAGTCAGTGCTCTGTGCATCGTAGAGGGCAGACGTATTTGAAGTGTAGCTGATACACACGTTAAAGTGAATAAAAATTGCTTATTAGTTTACTTACAATAGTAGCTGCTGCACTATATCTCCAGATCGTAGGTCTAGTGCCGATAAATCTGAGAGCGTCATAAACTTTTTAAAAAGTGCGAAATTTAAAGAGCTAATTAGTGTTATCATAACACAAGAAACAAGTAAAATTCAACAAGAAATAACACATTTGCCAAATGAAATTAACATTCTTAAAGAATCTAACATACAATTGATTCACTTGTTAGTGGATAACAATGATAACGCGAAACAATTAAAAAATCGTCAAATCTCAAAAAAGTATCCCCTATTTCTTATTCCGAGACTGTTAAAAAGTTAGCTAAAAACGATGCGCAAAAATCTGTTAGAGATTCACCTAAAATAAATAAGCAAAGAACAAAGACAGCTAAAGATAACGGACACATGCAAAATAATATAAATATTAACAACGATAATGGATGGACAAAGGTAGATAAAAAGAAGAGAGGCCACCGAAAAATCTTGATTTGACAAGAGTACGACGGAACTAAAAGGAGCTGTTCAGTTCTCCCCATTTTCATGTTTTCAGACTAGAACCAAGCATTACATCTGATAGCATAGTGAAGTATTTAAACTCGAAAAAAATTACTGATGTTAAGTGCGAAAAACTTCAAAGTAAACATCGCACGGGATATTCGTCATACAAGGTATCGGTTCCATCTGGATATTCGGAAGAAATTTTGCAACCGGAAACTTGGCCAGAAAACGTTTTTTGCAACACCTACTAAAGATCAATATAACCAAGTGATTAAAGCAATGCACCAAAATATTCGGTGCTTAAAAAATAAATTGAATGAGCTTGAAATGATTCTTAGATCTGACGAAATTGATATTTTCATGATCTCCGAACATTGGTTACTTAGGTCCTACTTTTGTAGAGAAGTGAATAAACACGCTGGCGCTGTGAAAACTAATATTCCCCTAATTAAAAGACATGACTTAAGTGTGTTTTCTATTCCTAATGTTATTGAGTGCTGTTTTGTTGAAATTGTAAGCATCGTAAATAATTGTGTTCATAGTGATCCACGGTCCACCGGATTTAGACTTCAAAGTATTTATACAGTGCTTGAGTTAGATGATTCATCTGATCGAAAAGGAGCATAAACTTATTGTTGTAAGCGGCGATTTTAATGTTGACTGCTTGTTTCCATCCTTACAGCAAAATGAATTGGATGATGTTTTCACTTGTTATGGATTATCTCTTACAATAAATGTACCCACTCGTATATGTGATACGGTAGCCCAAGGTTTAGATAATATTATTGTAAATTTCGAAGAAGATCATTTTTCTGCTTCCTGTAAAGGTTTTGGCTTATCGGATCATTGCGCTCATATAATCACATTTCAAGTTTATTATCAGCAACAGGAACAAACATATCTCTTTAAGAGAGAATTTTGCGAAAACACTTTTGATAAATTTTGTAATAACTTGGAAAAAGAAACCTGGTTGTCAGTTTATGAGATCAATTGTCCAGACAAAGCCTTCACTCAATTTACTTCTATATTTAGGTATTATTTTGACATATGTTTTTCGATGGAAGAATTCTACTTATTCTTACTTACTCTAGAAATAACTCTTCTAGTTCTCAATAGATTACATTAAATATAATGAATGTAAAAATAGACTAAAAATAGGGACATAAAACCGCAGCATCCCAAAAAAGTATTCAATACACTGTCTGTAAATTAATATTAAAGAAATACAACGATTTTCGCAATTTAAATTTGCTGTAAGAAATTTATTATTAACAAAAAATTGCTATGGTTTAGTTGAATTTTTCCATCAAATTTAATTTAATTTAGGTTTTATTGTAAACTATTGTTTTTTTTTCCTTTTGTGACTTTTTTTCATGTACTGTACTTGCAAATAAAGGAATATTATTATTATGAACAATGGCTAGCTGTAACAATTTGTTTTGTAAATGCACTGACGGATTATTAAAATATAGAGCACTGCACAAGTTATTCTTCACTATATTTATGTTGTGTTAAAATACTTAGTTTAATACAGGATCTTCATTAGTGAATATTGGCTGTTTATTGACAAATTTATGGGTTCCTTTCATGGATGTTGTGGATCTTATTCCTCCTTCACTTTCACTATTAATTAAAGTTGATTTTCATTCATTTTGATAGACTTAGTACTTCTGCTAATCTCTGAGTGTTTCTTTTACTTTATGTCTAGTAGTACCAAATCTTCACTTTTTCGTTCTCTATTTGACGGGTTAATATAATTACTGGAGAGATAGCAATGTTTTCTAAAATTGTCTGGAGCTAAACGTAAATATAACGTAACATGTGGGACGTAGAGTAAAATTGCTCTTCCCGTCTGCTATAATGTAATTAAGATTTCATTATTTTCTTTCGTTTTACTGTTATGTTCAATTGGAAAATTTAATTTAAAAGGATACTCGTAGCTCTCCCATATTCCCAAGTTTGCTCGGGTAATGAGAGTTCTAAACTTTGCAGCCACCACACAGCATATACATATTTGCCATATTTTGTCGCATACGAGTACTTGCTTACATGAGTTTATACTTCACTGATGGTGCGTCCTGTTTACTTGTTTCAGATTGCAAGGAAATTACTAGTTGACATCCAACCACAGTACATTACCTTAATTGAATACACTGTAATGGTGATTACAGTACACTCATGCATATATTTGCCGCAGGGTTTTAACAGTTTTGCGCAATTAATATTGCTTTCGGGTTCTAAAAATGGTATTAAGGGTAGAGCGTATGTTATTGTGTGTGATTAAAATGTCGACCGTCATTAATGCGGTATCGTGAATGTTCCAATATGTGTCCCTTTATGATCAATACTTTTATGCCGGACACAGCATCCAATAATACAATGTCGGAAATAGGCTTCAACCTATACTGATTACTAGTACATGAATAAAGGTTTTGTATGTAGTAATAACATTTTCATTTAAATTTAACACTGTGAAACACATGGTTATCATCTGTATCACGTGTTAAAGATAATATAAAATAATAGGTACTACAAAATACTAGTTGAAGGAATTATTAATTATTTAAATAACATTGGCAATCCAATTAAAAGCTTAAAAGATATGAGACACATTGGAGGAACATAAAACCTTCCATAGGCGAGATGAATTTAACTGGAATGTCAATATGCAAAGACGTAATGTGATATTGATTTTCTAAATCAATCTTGCTTTATGTGCATAGTTAATTCTGCTGTAATAAAATAAAATATCTCTCTTTATATATGAAGATCTTCGAGTGACGTATATTTCACTCTAATTCGACGAATATTTTCTCCCTGTCCCTTCCCCAAAATCGAAATTTCGAATAGCGTATAACCTATGTTGGATCATTTTTATGTTATTTTCCAAATTTATATAGAAATCGGTCCGGTAGTTTAGTCGTGGGAATAGAATAAACATACAGGCAGACAATCTATTTATTTAGGAGAAAATTAGGAATAAATTGTTTTTTTGTTTTTGGTAAACCTGAATACATATACATTGACGTATTTTGTCTTGCAGGAAAACTAACACGTAAAACAATTATTTGGGTACGAATCTGTATACATTAGTTATTGTTATTGCATTTGGTTTGTACAATTTACCTTTACCTATAACCTATTTATTGAAACAAAGATGAATATAAAGTTTTGTGTATATGAAGTGCTTTGTTATAAAACAGTTGTTGCAAACGAACAGGAAAGACGTTTACTACATATCTGACTTTGTTTGTTATTAAATTAGTCATATTGGAAGTGCAACACAAAAAGAACTTATAAAATCATATAAAGAGACCCAGGAAGCATTCAATGATTGATGGACACAACGTTCCGATAATTTCATGAAAGTTTGTATGCTGCTGAAGGTGGTTCAATACTGAATATTAAATGTAGGATGCATTAGAAAAATCGGACGAATTTAGCCGATTTCAGAACCATCTGGTTTTTATTAGTTTGCTATTTGGTTAAAAACTATGTTTGCACTAGAATATAACTACTTCAATGCTATTTTATGCTTGAAAGGTACCACGCTACAAATGCCGGCTGTTTTCCTCCTAGCACGAAGGAAGGTTTTGATAAACTACAACGCCTCCCTATCGAATTGTTTTCGACGAAGATGTCTCATATACATGTGCTTTGAAGTAACTACTAAAACTGAAATTTAATATGGGGAGGCCTATCGAAGATCTGAACGGGGTTATAGTTTCAACTACTTCGGCTCGCTGTATTTCAATGGCAGAAGAATAAATCTTGAAAGTCTTAAAAAGTGTGGTTGGTGTGGTTCCAATTTGATGGAGACATTTCCCACACTACTATCGCTTCAGTAACAGCCGCTCGAGCTTTATTTCTCCGAAGCTCAATTCGGACGTTCCAAGCCGAAATTTTCACATGTGACTTCTTGCATATTACGACCAAGACGGTGGGCGTGTATGTTATCATTCAAGCATAAAATGGAATTGCTACATCCTGGTGCAAATCCTTTTTTAAACAAATAACAAATAAGTACTGGCCATTCTAAAAGCATCCGTATTTTGACGCAATCTGCATACGCAGCGAAATTGTAGCTTGCCTTTGTTGTGGTTATCTATTACTGCGAGCTTTAAGATCAAGAATTTTTAGTATTATTTTCCTAAAAGCAATCAATCGCAAAAATGACTTTATCGGCTCAGGATCTATTGCAGGAATCACCATACCAAACAATTGTCCATAAGGGCATCTATCGGTTAATTATTTTTGAAATTTTTGATGTTTCTCATGTTACGTCATGGTCAGCCGTTCTTGGATCACTACATATGCAGTCTGAGCTCTCTAGGGGGACTGACAGTGCATACACTGTCGGAGCAGGGGCTGTGACTGTATTACCGACCTCTCTTGGGCCGTACGGTAGATTGGAGTCTTGACTTGTGTCCCCTAGGTGGCGCATGTCTTGCGATCGTGGTAACGATTAGGACGATTTGCAATAAGGTTTTGGACGCATAAGCGATTGCTGTAGGTTTAACCACAAACAGAGATAATATAGTTAGGATAGATGGGGCACTTAACGTTAAAATTGTGTGCCTATCAATCTGCTGGTTTGCGAATACAATTAGACAGACTAGCGCGCCAAATGTTATATATTTCACACTTTCACACTTGACAGGATACATAATTCTGTACCACCGTGTGTAAATCTATTCATTCTTCTGTACAAGCTTCTTTTTCTCATGTCTATAATTCTGTTCAGAAAGTGAGAACACAAGTTGCACAAAGAAAACGCATTAACAGTTTCTATTAACGTATTCGGAATGGCTAACAATTATTTTTCAGAAATGTAAAACAGAATACGTGGCTTCATTAATGTAGTTTAGAAAAACAGCATTACCGTTTGCATGCATACGGGGGCATTTAAAAATATAGTATACGTTGCAAATGGTAATATTTTACATTAGACGGATATGAAAAAAAACCGAAGTTATAAAAATAAAGAATTAATTTATTAAGTAGGTAAATGTTACAAGTTATTTCTGCCGTTTTTTTTAAAATTGTAGCGCCTGCAAGTCGTTTCCCTGAAGAATTCTGTTAATGCCATTTATTCAAAGGAAAATCCCAAATATTTAAAATTCATATAAAATTTGTTTATTTCTTCAGTGTGATGGTACGGCTTGAAATTGAAATCTATTTCATTTAATATACTTAAAAGTACACCAAGAACCGCTTTTTTTAAACATATTTTAACAGCTAAAGGAATTGTAGTAAATTTAAAACACACGTACAAATATCAGCTGATAGCAAAAAGTCAATACTGGTTAATACAACTTTATGCAGAGTTCTATAATTTTTTCTCTATGAGATAAAGTTTTGCACTCAGAGCCCCCTATCCGTCGAGGAACCTCTGGTTTACACCAAAGGTATACTAGTCTACCCCCTCTAATCCCGTTTGCTACAAAAATTTCTCCACTTCTCAAACATCTCAGGATACCCCAGCGGGTCAGGAAAACTATGCATCGAGGACAATTTATCCTTACATCCCAGGCACCAAGCAATCAGAGAAAATTTTCATTATGCACAAAACCACTGGTAAACTTATCTGATGCTGTTATATGACTCTCTTCAGAAGCTTTATTATAAAAAAATTAGAATAGTCGACACTTACAAACTGCAGGTTGTCTGTTAAACATAAAAGTAATATTTATACAGAATTACTACACTACATACAAAATCACAATACTAAATAAAATAATATAATGAAAGGAAGAACTGTATACAATATTTGCTTAATCGTATATGATATAACTCGCAGGAACACAGATCACATCGATTAATTATCAAAAAAGTTATTGAGTAGGATCGGTAGGATAGATTTCGTAAGATAAAAATCAGCGCCATCGTTTGATACTTCCGGGTACTAAACGTGTGCTAACAATACCTTAAAAAGACTTGCCACCCCATGGGTTTAGCACTCAGTAGGACGATGACGACGTCTGGTAGGCAGAAACTCGTGTCCATCTTTACTGCTTGCACGCCCTTCTTTGTCTTTGCTCAGTATGGTGATTCCTACGATAGACCATGAGGCTTCATGGGCATTTTTTTTTGGGTAATAATTTTATCATTTACGTCTTTGGTATACCTTCAAATTGAAATTTCTAAATAAAATACCTCTATGACGTGGCCCGGAATAAACGTAAAATAAAAAAAAATTACCATTTGAAACAGTTTACAGGACAAAGATATTATTTAACTCACTTTCTTCAAACCTTGCTCCTTCCGTCTCCTGTTAAATACTTTTTAATTTGGAAACTTTGCCAAGTTCCGTAATTACTCGGAAACGAGAGAGGTTTCCTTTTAATGCCCCCTTCCCGGCCGCCTTATTTCGTCCTTTATATCAATAAACTCCAATTTGTAGGGGTTTCTTTCCTATACGAAAGTTAAAATATAATTTCGGGCGGCGGCGTTCAATGTATTTAGCGTTTAACTCGAAACTCGGTTACGAAGTTTGCACATGTCGGACGATTAGATTTATGAATTTAATTACCAGAGACGCCGAAACTAAGATAACAATATGCCAGCGAGACGAACGGACGCCTAAACTTTACACGCGTGCGGATTTGAACCGCATCCGCGCATGTTGTTGTCTGAATCTCATTTACGTAATAGTTGACGTATGTTAGTATAATTTGTTAATATTAGCGGTAAAACAGAAGAAGCTCTATAAAATACGTTATAAAGTAAAAATATAATACCAATTATTATTTCTATTTATTTACTTTTGTGTTATGATTTGTTTCGTTCAATAAATGTTTCGAGATTGAAAAGCCAATACACCATAACTGCTTTCATAAATTATCAAGCTTTTTTTAGAGTAACCGTTTTCTATTAAGTAACGAAATATTTTGTGTTTGGCAGTACGGATAACTCCCGTGGCGTGGACGAAAGAAATATGTAGCACATGTGTGTTTCAGCACATGCTGAAATTGCAATTTTATAGCCGGCACCGTCGTCATTATTTCCCGTCATCCGTAGAGAGCTCTGGACGGAACGATTTAATGAATTGTTCAATCAAACGCCGCGCGACAGCTTATTCTAATCGATAATTCCAGAATTCTATATCAATGGAAAGTAGGGGCTTAGGTACGGGGGTGTGCGAAATGTGAAAGCGTTTTGCGAAAATGGAATGAGTGTCGCGTAGACATTTTAAACAATTCAATACCCAATGATAAAAACAGAATTTTTATGAGGATTCGGAAATCCGTTAATTGTTGTTATTATAACAGTTTTATTTTATTTTATCGAGAATGGAACAACTGCCCAACTATACAATACAGGGTCTCCCAAGTTGAGTAGCCTATTAAAATATTTTAGCGAAGGAAATACACAAAAATTCTAGGCCAAAGTGATCTTCCAGAGTACATCATTTTCAGTTTTGCATCACTTCCGGTTGACCCGAGTCGCCATTAATTTTCTTATTTTAAATGGAATGTTATAATTTTTATAGAAAAGCCTGATTCTAAACATCATTCTATAGACAAAATATTACGGATTCCTTATTCCTAAATGTAACCGATTTTGGGATATCTTCAAATTTATGTAAAAAATCGTTTCGGAAGCCTTTCATTAAAAAAAAATTGTTTGTACGACACTCTTAAATTTCAAGATTCATGTTGCTTATCGTTTGAAAGTATAATTCTTGGGTTTTCAAATCATACCCTAAATATCCCTGAGAATTTTTTTAGTCTGGTCGCGATATGATATCGAATCTCATTATGTTTAACTGTCCAAAAGTCATTTTCCTTAAATGGAACACTCTGTATATTTTTACATCATGATACACAGATTCAAATTTTTAGTATTAGGTTTTCCTATACCTATTTCTTTTCGTTTTCCTGTTATAAATATTTGTGTAGTTTAATGACATCTTCTTCTTCTTGACTTCATGGCAAACAGAGCTGGACCTAGTTCTGTACTCTTCTCATGTTGAAATTAGCTCTAATTCTGTCGAATACTTGTGGCGTTAATCAATGGTTACTGGATAATGAATTTAGTTTCCCGATTCCTCGGAAAGAATGAAATGAGGGCTTCGATGTTTACCTTCCCTGTTTTGAATATCCAATGTGGCGATTGTTGGGTTTCATGGTCCTGGGGACTTTGGCAAAATATTTCCGGGCAAGTTCTTTAATATGTGATAAAGTTGAGGGAATATTTAGGTCCCTATGGATGTTCAAATTCCTGACATACCAGAAAGCGTTAATAATTATTCTCAGGAATCTGTTCTGTTCCGTTTGAATTCTCTTTAGGTGGGTATTTGGAGCATGGCCTCAAATTGGGGCAGCATACGTGAGCCTCGGTCTTACAGCCACTTTAAAAAGTAGTAACTTTAAATTTACTTTTTCTATTTAGTAAAGGATATAATTGGCATAACGTTACGTTCAATCGTTGAGCGACGTAGTTGACATGATCTCTCCAAATTAACTGGGAATCCAAGGTCACACCAAGGTATTTAGTCTTCAGGCTCCAAGGAACATCAATATCGAACAGCCTGATTTTAGGCGGATTCTCCCTATTGCGTTTTCTATTAAATAGGATAGCGACGCTTTTGTTAGGATTGATCTTGGTTCTCCACTTGATGAAGCATTCCTCCAGTCTATCAGCCGCTTCTTGAAGCTGCCTGGCTGCCAACCAGGTGGCACGACAGCGACATATTTTGCTAGAATTAACCCAATTTTTCCCAATAAGTTTCAACTAAACAAAGTGGTTATTGACTTAACACAAAACAAATGTGTAAAACGAGAAAGAATGTAGAATATAAGGAGAAAAGTAAACATAAGTCACTTTAAGTTCACTGTTAATGAACGTCTTCAAGAAAATAACATGCCCTGAAAACATTTGTCCTTTGGAGTCCTTCAATTAATAATTCTTTTACCTCTGGCAATTTAAGAGTTTTGTTATTTGCAGCTACATATTCCTTCACTTGAGCCCATACGAATTCTATTTGATTTAAATTGCAATGATATGGTGGCAACCTTAAAATTTTACGACTAGTTTCTGCTACCATCTCGTCGATTACATAGGCTATATAACTATTCTTTAGATAGCTGACATTACAAAAACGTCGCGATCAGTAATATTTCATTTTACCCAACATGAATTTCGTATGCTCCTTTCGTCCTGTGTAATTTTGCCTTACATATTAGTCAGTAGCAAACGTCCAAAATATTAGCCTATCTAGCCGTATGCTATTTTCTTAAAGTGAATGATGATACGTGCATGCATTAACATGAATCGACATCTATTTTCGTTTTCCACATCCACAGATTTTGCTGTGGCTACTTCTTCTAAAATAAAGAACTTGCAACGCTGTGTAAGTCGATCAAAATCATCTTAAATGCAGCGAATTGGAATTATCATCACTTCCCACCAATTCGCGGGGGGAGCTATCATCGCGATCTAATAGCCGCATGAAAATTTCGTGTTCCATTACAGCGCTATTTATTAGTGCGCATCAGATGGTTTATTTGTAGGGTGGAGTACTCCGTTACTTTGGATGCGTTCCAAATGGATCTGAAACGTGAATTAACGGTATATTTGAGGAATAAAATTGTTTATTTATTAGATATGGTCGCGTCTATTTTTAGAGTTGAGTGCTAAGGAGTCATAAATTTCATTTAATTGATTTTTAAAATTTATTTACCAACTGTTTCAACGTTTATTATTTTAGTTTCGAGGTGTTTATAACCAGACTATTTGCAATTAATGCAATAATAAATTTTAGGAACAGATTGTTACAATAACTGCGAAATATGTGGCCTATGTGTTAACTGAAAAAAGTAATTACTTTAGGCTACAATTCATGTTTTTATTACTCCATTTTGTTTTTGATTGTTAGTTTTATTACACGCTGAAAACGATCTTATAAATATCGGTACTTTTTTTATACGAGTCTAATGTATTGGGATGACCTACATACTTCTAACTTCAAGTTTTGTTGCAGATTTTGTGATATTTTTTTTTGTATCACTGACATACAGTGACTGGCAAATTATTTCGGTTTGGTTGACATTTCAAGAAAATACTTGGGACAGCTTTTGAGGTATACCGTCATAGTACTCTTTTCCCGACCACATATGAAGAAACTAAAATAAGTGGATACTAAAGCAAGGTCTGAACATTCAAATAATTATTATTTTTTATTATCTAAGAAACGCAGAAATAACCTTTGAATAATACTTTGAATAACTTTGAGAACCAGTAATATTAATCAGTACACTAGAGATAATGCTCTAAATGAATTTCACACGTTGTATTCTATTCTGGTGTGTCGCCTTTGTTGACTTGTATTCTTGTATTTTTTTTTGGAAAGCAATTCCAAATTAAGTTGCCAATTTTAAATGGCAAACTTACTATTTTTACACTTTTTGTTTTTTTTTTTCTAGAAAATAATGACTTCCCATGATATTGTGTTATATGAAATGACACTAATCGCCTTTTCAACTGTCTAGAGACGAATGGGTGGCAGTTTGAACACTTGATGTAATAATTGCTTTTTTTTATTAGGAACGCCAATTTAGTTATTCTTCTTTTCGAAAGTCTGGCAGCTTGTTTCGCCCATTTCAATCCCTTTCTACTAGTTCTTGGGATACTGAGGTCCAACTGTTCTTCCACTTTTTTTGGCGGTTGCCCTGCAGGATGGATGCCGGTTGTTCTTACGCGGATCCATCTTACTACAGAACTACAGGTTCTCGGATTTCCTTAAATTTTCTTTGATCTTTTAATGTGTTTTCGGTTATCGCTCTTAGTACGTTCATTTCGTTTGTACGTTCCATCCTTCTGATTTCGGTTGTGTCAGGTCATGCTTCCGCCATATAGGCCATCATGAGTCTAACGTAGGTCTTATTCTAACTTTGCTGGCGGTTGACATGCATTCGTTCCACCATATGGTTGTTCTTAAGACGCCTGTTATTCTCTGGCTGTCTTTTTGATCTGGTTTCTCATACTCTCTTTCAGATCTATTAAGATCTCCATACGGTGAAATTATTATTCCCAAGTGGCTGTAGTCGGACACTCGTTCAATTATTTTGTTATTCACCTCGAACTTGCATCGGCGTGGTTCTCTGGCGATATTTCTATGTTGAGCTATTCAGTTTCTCTCTTTAATACCTGCTGTCGCCATTACAATCCGTTTTCGGTGTCTGCAAACAGATTTGCATCATCTGGGTAGCATATAATTTTGCGATATCTATTTCCCACCCGATATCCATGATTCGTCTTTAGCACGTTCTCTGTTATCTTCACCAATAAGACTTTGAAGAGCAATGGGTTTAGACTATCTCCCTGGCATACACCCGTGTTCTATCTGCTGTAAGGGTTTTTTGATTATGGTGGCTGACCTGTGCAATCGTCCTTGCTGTACTCCCTTATGGTTCAGTTTACTTACATCCGTAAGTAGTATTCTGTCGAATGCTTTAGTCAAGTTTATGAAGCATAGGTGTGTTGAATATTCGATTGCCTGCATTACCTGTCTGATGAGAAATATTTTTTTGGAAACCCTGTTGTTCTTCACTTGTTATGCATGCGACTTTCCATTATGAAAAACAGCTTTATTTTAGCTATGAAGAATAAAGCTTTATTGGGTTTGTGTTATGATTTGCTTTATGCTTAGCAGGCAACAGTTGCTAAGAGAAAACAATTATTCATTTCTGGTGAAGAAGCATCGCAATAATTTTTTTACAAAGCGGCAATCCTTTGTAATACTACCCTCGCAAAGCATTTGGTAATGGTGCGTGTAAATGACTTCTTAACTTTGTCGTGTGTCCCTCAAATAAAATTCCACAGGTTGAAATTCTTGGAACATTAACACATTATCATTTAATTTTCTAACAACACGCATTTTATTCACAATCTGTTTAAACATCACAATTAGAGTTTTAAAGCTATGAGTAGTGGTGAAAAATCTAAAATCGAGGAGTAAAAAGGATAAAATCTGTGGGGAAGAGGCCGTAGGCCGCATGCACTTGGGCCCTTTGTGCTACCTCCTCCGTGTGTACTGTTGTGTGTGGCTTGTTACTACCTCTCCTCGCCGTGAGAGGGCAACAGTGCCGATTTTTACCCCAGCACTGAAGGATACCGGGCGAGGTAACCGACTTTTTTTTAAATCGATTGCCGCACGGAGATTCGAACCATCAACATCCAGGACGGATGCCTAGAGCTCTTTTACCACTGCGCTATCCCGGCATTTTAAACCAAGGAGTATTGGAAGCAATTAGGAAATGATAAATATTGGAATAACAAGGAAATCATTAATTCTAAACAAGTAAACACAGACGCTACTTCGAAGTCCTAATAAAGGGGATGTTAGAATATATATAGATTCCCGTATACATCAAAGTATTCCAAACCAAATTAGAAATAAAACTCTTGTGAATGGATTTTTCGTTTGTCGACTTCATTGCTTCTTTTAGAAAAAAAAATCAAATAACAAGAACAAGAATAATTGAACATTAACAAAATAAAAATTAATAACCAACGAAGACTGACGAGAAAACTCTAGAAGCAGAAAGAAAAACAAAAGAAAGAAGGAGTATAAAAATACTTCTGGTAAATATTTAAAAGTTGAATGAGAGTACCAACGTAGATGGTTACCTCATTAATTAGTTAGAAAAGTAAAAGGAAATATAAACCTAAGTAAAGCATCTAAATGGGTGTATTCAAATCTTCTTTTCACGTACTACCTAAGATGTGCTTAATAAACCCGCGACCGTAGGAACGAAAAATATGGATTTTACGTCATAAATTTTAGATTTACATTTATTAGGATAAATAATAAATTATTTATTTAAATAGCCTACCAAATGGCGTTAAATAGGCTACCAAAAAAGTCACAAATATATATTATATCTGTAATTCACAACTTTGCCAAAGGGAGATATCAAATATGCAAGGAAATTTATCGAACCAAAAACGACCTTGTATTTATTGGTTATTGTACTTTCTCAAAGTTTTGAAACGTACGATCCGCAAAGTTACTTACAAGAACTCATATTAGGAAGTTTTGGTAACTTACCTTTTGTTCGAAACTTCCAGAAAATTTGCATCCTCGCTCATTACCATTTTTTAAAGCGAACCGTATAAAAGCCGTGGTGGAATTATCTTGATATATTCGTTAATTACTTTCGCCATCAAAACGCGCTCGACATAAATTAAGTTTGTGGTTTTACGGCCCGCCTGTACGGAAATAGCGACAAATTTTTGATGTAGCAGTCGTTAAAGTTCCATTTGATATTAGATAGCGAAGGAAGGAATTTGGCTTTCCTCAGTTCCCCAGTTTTACAAATCATAATTTCTATTTTAATCTATTGAGGGGTCCCCTAGACAATGTAATATCTGGTTCCTAAGTTTCGGGAGTTTGTCTCTTTTCGGACTTGGCTTTTAGTTCTGACGTAACATGAATGTATGTTCGCGCTACGTAACATCTGCGATCTTTTTTAACTGCTCCCGGAGTTTAATGGATACGTAGTGTTCCGTGAGAGCCGCAAGCTCTCGGCCATTTATTTTCCCAGGGCAAGAATGGCGAGAAAAAAGTGAGAACTATGTTCCACTTTTACTACAGGAATAATGTAAGATAGTGGATCGCAATCTTGAAACGTAATAAAATTTGTTTGCGTTGAATTCTAAGTAGAGCAAATTCTGGTTTGGAGGATTTGAACTAAAACAAACAAGCAAATGCTGTTACCATTACATTTTATGTGTTTTATTTCACAGTAGAACAATTCACCTGGATTACTAGGCATGTGTAAAAAGGATATGCTAAAACATAATGCTCACAGTAATTTCGTTTCAAAAGCATTGAATACTATTATATAACAGTAGATACATTGAACGGATATTCAAACTATTTTGGGAAATCTTATTTACCATAAAATTTTATAAAGGAACTGATAATTCGAAATTATTATTTGCTGATACAACATTCATGTTGAAATACAAGTTTATATTCTATCTAGGTACACAATGAGTTTATAAACAATCTTGTTTGCAATAATGATCTCATAAACAATGTTTATGAGATTAGCATAAAATAGATACAAATTCAGGAACTCTTCCAATAGTTTGACTTACCATACAAAGGATTACTGAAAATTTTCACCATTAAAAATTATACTTTCTTCCGGGTTATTCTAACGTTTCAAAACTTTTCTTAACTTCGATTTTCCTGTTAGAGCGAGCGCTTTTTAAAGTTTCTTTTTTTAACAAAGTAAGTGTTCGTCATGTTTGCTACGGAGAAAGAAGTTCTTATTGCTTGAGTTGTAACTGTCTGAGAAAACGACTTTTTAACAATCATAAAAGCACGTAGCTTAAAGGAAAGATATTTATATACAGAAATTATTTGTAAAAATCCATGAAAAAAGTTTATGAAATTTATAAAATATTTAATTTGCCACAGAAATGGTTCCAACAGCTAGTAGTTCTAAAAGCGTTTGAGATTTTCGTGTCTGTGGTATTATATATAACTGCGCTACAGGCCTTAAAGGCAGTTGGCTTCTATTTTCATTACTATTTGTTTCCATTATTTCCGGTCCTTTGCTATTTTCCATTTGTTTACACCTATCTCATTTATGTCGGCTTTCGCTTCTTGAAACCATTTTTTCTTTGGTCTTCCTCTACTCTTTTTCGCTCTTTCTCCTTCACGTAAAACCTTCTTAGCAACTCTCTGGTCCGGCATTCGGGCAATATGTCCCAATCACCTCGCTTGGTTTTATGTATAAGCTCATTACCCCTATGTTTATGGGTCTTCCCCATTCACCTTCAGTTGTTTTTACGCCTCCAAATACCTCCCTCAAAATTTTCCTTTCCCACATTTTCAGCTTTTGTTCTTCTTTTCTTGTCATTATCCAAGTTTCGCTATCATATAGAACCACCGGTCTTATAATGGTCTCATATGCTCTCATCTTGACTGCTCTCGGAAGGTTTTTCGCCTTTAATATTCTTGACAACGACCCCGTCGCTTTGTTTCCCTTCAGGATTCTCTTACCTATCTCATCTTTTTATTGATTTTTTGTTGTTACCGGTACTCCCAAATATTCAAACTGGTGGACTCTTTCAAATACATAGTTTTTTCCCCTACGCTGAACTTGACATATTTGTTCTGATCTGTTATGTCTGCTCTCATCTTCATATATTTTGTTTTTTCTTTATTTATCAGCAAACCCAGTTTAAATGGTTTTTCTTCAAATTTCCCAAAATCCTTCCCTAGTTCTTTTTTAGATCTTCTTAAGAGGACTGGGTAGGCAATACACTATACTTTATGGTGGTAAATCGGACCTGTTGTTTGCATTTTGCTATCTCTTATTATTTTTTCCAATACCAGGTTGAATAGGTTTCTCGAGGGAGGATCGTCTTGTCTTAAACCCCTTCCAACCCCAAACTGATCCGAGTAACTGTCATCTATTAAGATTTTATTCCTTGTATTTGTTAATGTGTCTGTAGTATTAGTGATTCAAATTTCATTTGGTTCTGATCTACCTAATTTCTACCTAGTTTACTAATTGTATGTTGTATAGTGAATTACAAGACTCATGTCTCTCCATACATATATAAATGTGTATGTATGTATGAAACCAAATATTCTAATACTATCCTGACCAATTCCTGGACAAAGAAAATACTAAATATAACTCGACTAGTGGAAATTTTACGTTTAGTGGCGACAACTAGGTCGTTGAGTAGAAAAAGGTGTTTGTCAGTAGGTCTGCGTCTCAGTTACGGCGACGTTAAATACTCATAGTGTCCAATATCGATCCTATAAGAACTCACCCCTCTCGATATCAATCTGTTATAATCCTTCTCTTTGCGTGATACGTGCTTGCGGTCGCCAATCGATGAAAGTAAAAGTCACCATACAATGTGCATGTTAATGGAATCGACGGTTCAGAGCAAATGGGAATGAAAGTTGAGTTATAATAAGTACGCCTCTGTCTCCCTGTGGCTTTTAGTGGATTCGGCAGGTTGTGGTGAAGTTTGGCTTCGATTAATGTAGTTTGGTCGTAAATCAAGAAGTATATTTGATGTGCCAATTGATAAGGAAGAAAGTTTACCGAAACATAAATTACTACGTTATCGAAATGGATTTAATGTCGATAGAAGAATATTTGTCATAATTATATCTACGGCATTCAGTGGGAATTTAAATGGTTTTGTGCAATCGTTCATCTGAACGTGAGGCTTAATGATGTGGAACGGAAATCAATATATTTGTACTATCTCTAGTAAGCTTTGAAATTATTCTCATCGATATGAATTAAATGTTTACTCCATCGTTAGCTGCAAATACATATGTTGGTTCAAATATTGCTAACTTACAATTGTTGAAATTGTTGATTTTGAAAAAAGAAAAAAATCTCGCCACCGTAGTTGTTAAACTAAATCGGAATATCCTTGGCAATTCAATGAGTAAATGATTCTAAATATCTATTTCGGAAACTAAGTTCTTGCTTTCATTCTGTAGTTTCAACTGAAGATGGCAACTTTGTTATTGATTGATCGTTTTTAGGATAATTCAATCTTTGAAGTGATAACTGTACTTTTGACTTAGTTCTCCTATTATTTTATGCTAAGGTTGTTGTTAAATTTGAATAATGAAGTATGTTGAGACCGTGCTAAAACTACCCCCTCCTGATTATTAGGCTAATATGCAATGGTAGTTGGAAACATGGGAATATCCTAGGACATATCAAAATAACAAGGGTTGTTGAAAATCCCGTGTTAGATATGAGCTGCGACTCGACGATTCGTAAACTCTCCTGCAACAAACCCTTAGAAGTCATAACAGACTGGGACGTGTGGAGAGATAGGCTGAAACGAATATTAGAGCAGACCAGAACCTGGGACACAGGCGGATCGAAAACCAGCACAGGTTCTGGGGCAGGGCTATGTGGGGGGAGACCGGAGCGAAGACTACGCGTACCCATTGGAAAGCACGCCTCCGTGCTTCAAACTGAAATCTGTGCAATACAAATCTGTGCTAGGGAGTGTCGGCAGCAGAGGCCACAAAGCAAACCGCTCTACATTCTCACGAACAGTCAAGCTGTCTTAAAGGCATTCGCATCGTATCGGCTGGTATGGGACTGTTTGTAAGATGTTCAAACCCCGGAGAAATACAATATAGTCAAGCTGATGTGGGTGCCGGGGCACGGGGGAATTGCAGGTAGTGACCAGACGGACCAGCTAGGGATCCAATACGACCTTCATGGGACCTGAACCAACTCCCAGGGAAACAAAAGCTGCTGCTCCCTATGATGCGGTAACTGAGTGGGTGGTTGAACAACATCAGAAACATTGGCACTATGTAGCCGAACAGAAACACAGTAAATAGATGATGAGGAAACCATCACAACATTTGGCAGCTGACGTACTGTCTTTTGATGGAATAGAGATTAGGGTGACGACGTGTCTACTTACTGGACACGGCAGCCTAAGAAAGCACCTGCACAGAATGGGAGTCTACAGAGAGAAACCTCTGTGTAGATCATACAACCAAGAGGAGGAAGCAGCCTCTCACATTATTTTTCAATGCATTAAGCCACCGGGGGAACCCTCTATCAGGTGTAATAATCATACTGCGGGGCATACCGGAAAGGGATTTGACGCACACACTACTAAAGCTGTCAGGGGGACAGCTTTAGTAGTGTGTGTAGATCTGTTCGGATAATCGGAAAACAACCGAATGCAGAGTAACACAATAGCTGCAGTGTTAAGGGATGCGAAAGACCTTTCTCTGTATTGGGGACTAAATCTAATCAGATTAAATCAATGAAGTTTGTTTAATGTCCTTTACTTCTCTATCACATTTTACTAAATAATTTTAAAATCAAAACACGAGATCCTATACCATTATAAGACTGTTGATCTAAAATTGACTTAAGATGTCCTATTACCAAGAAGGCTTAACATCTGTTAAAAACCAATATACATCATTAAGTAAATTATCAGTGGTATTTTTCGCGTCTATTGTTAATTAAATTGGAAATGGGTTGCGATTTAATAAAAGAATAGCATGTTAGAATTTTGGTTTCAAAAGCCTACACTCCCCAATTATCAACATTGTGCCTCATTTCAATATATGATGCTGAAATACATTCTCGAATGCTTTATGGGATATTGACATGGGGTTCGTCCCCACACGTGTGCGACTTTTTTAAACTCAGGAATCGGTGATACTGATGAACGTCGTAATGACACATGCAGACCCATATTTACAAAATTAGGTATCTTACCTATTCCATGCTTATTATAACATATACATTTTTTCCTACTTTAATGAAATCAAAGATAGAATCTATACAAATTCTGAGTTTCCTGAATACAACACCAACGGTAAGTATAGCCTTCATTTACCTCACATTCAGTATAGATTTGCGATGACATACCCTTAAAACCGTGGAATTGCATTTCCAATTACGATCCTCATAAGAGAATGTAATACCTATACAAGGTATGGAAGCCATTTAAAATTATTTTCATCAGAAAAATTATTTTATTTCATCGGAACAACTTTAGTATTTTTCCTTTTAGTTGTGTTGCCCTTCTAGTATATCTTTTTTCTTGAATATAATTTGATTTTAAAAATAAAAAATACTCTTACCACCTCGATGAGTGAAGAACTCCTGGATACGTATTTCGAGGTGGTAAGGGTATTTTTTATTTTGACTATTTTAAGCCACCGTATCCTATTTTGTATTTTATATAGTTTGATTTAGCAATTTTATCAAATTAATTTTTACATACTGCTTTCCTTTATAGTTCCATGTTCATTTTCTTGGTCTTTTTTCTATTGATAATTCAGTTATGGTAAATGTACTTTTTCATTCACATATATATTGCTTTTATAAGATTATTGTTATCTTTACAGCGCATGTCGATAATCTGACCTTAAGCTATTAAAAGCAGGTTAATTATACTGAACTTGTGTTGTTTAATTAAAGAACTAAGGTTAACCGATCCCATTTTTACAAAGGGAAACCCTGGCATCGAAATAACAAAACCTATCAAAAAAGCCTTTCTACTACCCTACGGCGTTATGAATAAAGAAGTTACACAACACACAACTCCGTCGTAGAAGAAAATCACATAATAAATCAGTCTTTATCAACATAATTTATAATGTAGGAAGGATATTTAATGTGGTGGTCGTTTATGACATTTCCGACGGCATATTTTACGAACTATACCCGAAAAATTCTACCTTGGTCGCTCTTCTGAGCCTGGGATTTCGAAATAAATCACCGTTTTCCATTCTCTACGGCAACGATCGAATAAAGCAGGCACGTTTTCTCACCGCGACCGCTAGCGGAACTATAATGCCGGTCTAGATAAATTTTGCGAAGGAACCACTGCTCCGGCCAAGGACGGAATACGTTCTACAAATCAGTTGCTAAAGTTACTTAAGCATGTAGCATCTAGCATGTACACATAAATACAAACACAGGGAGAAAGAGAAAGACAGACAAGAAAGCTTGATTTTTTTCTGCGCATTCAGGGGATATTACGGAAAAGCAAAGGTAGCAGATGAGACTGCAATAGAACGCAACGCAGTAGGTAATGGAAAGCTCATGTTTAATTCGAACGCGTTCAATGTAAATTTTCCGTTAAAGAGCGGAATGGCTAAAGCGCACAGGCATTCTAGAGGTACGGTGGCTTGCAATTTCTACTCTAGAGACGCTTTATTGATGATGTGTGTACACAGCTGCTATTTAGTGCTTTTACGAGATTGTAGTATTGTCGTTAGATTGCGCAGTCCGCATAGTAACTAAGTAAATCTCTTGGCAATTCATTTGAAGTTAATTTTGGAGAATAGGCATTCGCATGCATACATATTTATGTACACTATGTTTGAACTCGGTAGATTTGACCTTCAAGAAATATATAGTCGAACATGGTATTAAGGTATAAAATAATAATAGAATACGGTGGCTTGAAATAGAAGTAAAAATAAAAAAAAACGCTTACCACCTTGATGGATAAAGAAGTCTAAGTATCTATTTCGGCAACTAAATTGCCATCCTCAGCAGATATCTACAAAGGAAAATAATCTTAGATGGTGTGGTGTTCTGTGTGGTGCATATCTCCTATAGTGCTACATCTGATATTATTTTCCTTTGTAGATTTCTGCTGATGGATGGCAACTTAGTTGCTGAAATACGTACTCAGAGTCTTTTACTCATCAAGGTGATAAGGGTATTTTTTAATGTTATTAAGGGACGGTTCCGCAATACGTAGATAAACCGGGTACAACGTTACACCTGGTATAAGTTTATAAAGTTAGTTCTACAAGTAGCACATAAACATGGGGTAGGATAAATGTAGGTATAAATTATGCTATAAGTTGTTCCAATATTTCGTCGGAATAAACTGAGAATGACTTTGCGCTCCACTCTTATTTGTGAGTTGCTGATGAGAGGCGGTAAAGTGAGTTACATTTATAGAACCTACATTCAAATAACCCTGGTTAACAAGATTTTTGTCCCAAGCACAAAAATGCCTGATTTCCATATACCTTTGCATGCTGAAATCAATTATGTGTTCAGAATTTCTCCATCACCCTTAGTTTTTATGTTCCAGGATATTCGCT
>JARFOC010001158.1:1028830-1080518 GCA_031763485.1 Osmoderma eremita | reverse complement strand
ATAAAATAGGGAGCCCGCAAGTTATTCTTTCCGGCAGATCATTGATGTGTAATAAGAATAGCAATGGACCTAAAACTAAGCCTTGCGGAACACCCACAACATTGGAGGGGCGACTGTTCATTTCACAATTTAACCACTAGTTTTCTGCATTCTAAAAACGGCAATAACCAATCTAATGGAAGCCCTCTAAACCCCATAGCATATACTTTCATCGCCAAAACATTACTACCTACACAATCGAACGCGCATGTTAAATCAAAGAAGATGCCAGCTGCATAATTATCTGAATCTAAAGCAGTGTAAATACATTCCAAAATATGAAAGAGCGCAGTCTCAGTTGACTTTTGTTCTACGAATCCATGCTGGCTCGGGTGCAATATTCTGTGTTTATCAGGAAAGTCAGCTATCTGATTAGAGACAATTTTCTCAATGACTTTTGAGAAAGAGCTTAGTATAGAAACAGGTCTATAATTTTTAATATTAGAAGAATCATCTCTTTTGTACACTAGTATAACCGAAGCAGTTTTTAGAAATTTCTTGCTTCAAAAGATTTGTTAATTACATGAGATAAAACATCTGAAATATCCACGCTTATTATTTAAAATAATTTCATATTAATGTACATTTGATGAGATTTCATTATGGATTATTATTAAAAATAATTATTTGTCACTTCAAAATTCAAATTTCGATAAGGGTGCCTTGCTTACCGGCAATGCAGGGGCTCCTCCCACTCGCGATATAAGCCGTGTTAAGGCGGATGTTCATTATTGTACGAATTAGAAGGGAGTAAAATTATGGAAAACTCTCTGTAATTAAAGGCCCTTAATTTTCCGGACTTCGGCTCTAAGCACAAGTACAGTCGAATGTAGAGTACATTTATTTATGTTTAAACATATCTATATTACTTGATTTACTTGATGTATGCCACTAGGCCATATTGCAGACCGGACGCCATCCTAGAGTTCATTACACAAGTCCAAGCCCTTGAGGTAGCTCAGAATCTTATGCAATGAGGAATTTTTCAGGAGAGCTACGTCACTTCTTTCCATTAACATATATTTAATGTTAATCCAATTTTATTTAAACATAAATAAAGGAATACCTTATGAAAAATTATTAATAAAAATAAATATAATTACATTATTTTGATTAGTATGTATATGTATGCACCTATTATCACAAAAAGAACTATAAAATTACCCTGCTTTCTATCGATTATTAAGATTTCTATATTTTTAGAAGTAGGTAGTTCTTGCTACTGACAGATGCTGCAAAAAATTCCTTATGGACAATAATTTATAAAAACAAATACAATTACATTATTTTGTTTAATATGAATTAAGTAAATTTTTTCGGGAACTTACTCGGGACCGTTCCTTAGCAGCAATCTGTTGGTGGGTAGTTTGGAGGTTTTCGTGATGCCAACATCAGGGCGTGGTTTTCCCTTAAAATCTTATCTCTTTTTTGTTTTGGGTTTTCCAGTGCATTTAGGAATTCAAACCTTAAAAAAACGTTATAATTATAGGATCTAAAAATAATATTAAATCTGGAGGGTGCAATTTATTTTTAATTAGAAATTAATAATATAATTAAGCCAGAAAAGATCATCTAAAGTGGCGACAATGTTTGTAGGAATATTCAATTACGTACACATACAAAAAGGCAAGCAAATAATTAGTATAAAATTGTAACATACCTTTAAAGTGTAGAAATTCGATATTCACTCCGTTAATATGGTTGAACAAAATTATACATAAAAACACTTCCCAAGGTCATCTACGCCATAAGCTACGCCAACCAAAGTAATATGTGAAATTGTTGCTCTGTGTAAAAACGGGGAAGGGGATGAAGGAAATGATTTTATTGCCCCAAACCTGTACACGCACGAACATATATTTTTGTATATTTTACGATTGAGTGAAGCAATATAGAACGACCTCAAATAACAAATTGCCGTAATATTTACAATAATTGGGTATTGTAACCCCCGGTATTGTAATTTTAACAGTAATATTTTTCCCAGAGCGTGTATTGCTAACACTTCTCCCTAATAAGACCCAATATATTAATTTTCATTTGAAATACGAAGCTTATAATGTCGAGATATGGATTTTGGGTTAATTAAACTGTCATCCGTTGAGTAGATATTCAATTTCCCTTATACATTTATTTCGTGTGGCTTAGATGTTGAGAAGATCTGCAGCTTAAAGCCTACGAAAACCAAAAGCAAATGAAACTATGCCGGATTTGATTGAAATATCTATAATTGCTTCGGATATTAAAATCATTATCATGACGTGGTAGTGCGATGGAGCATAGTCCACGCTCAGTTTCACGCAATTAAATATCAAAGAGTGTGTCTAATCCACTATAAACTTCGCCATTGTCATTACGGGAACCCACGCATATAAGTACCGTAGCTAATTGCGTGCCGATATAGAATATTTATAGATCTAGACAGTTGATATTACCTAGTCATCGACCGCTTAATCTGATAACTTTCCAGATGAGCTTAACTAGCACGCACGCGCTTGATTGAGTTTCGCGCAAGTTGCAACTGCCACCCTAACTCATTTCCATGTCATTTAGTAAAACAGATTCTTCCGAATTGCGACCAATTATAGTACGGGAGGATTTCAGTTTTAAGTTCGCTTATTAATTACCGAGCTATGCTCGCAGGTCACACCCTTTATCCACTTGTACGAGCGTGATGGATTTATTTTACCAATAGTACACTGCAATTCGTTAATCTGCGATCTGGAAATAATGTTCAGTATGAATCTGCTAAATTTAAACGATTGAATCGATATTGGAACTGTTGTTCAACACTGACGTCAGACAAACCGTAAATTAAAATTTAATAACAGTTAGCGTTACCTATATAAATTCAATAGAATTTATTGGTTATATCGGCAAGAATTTCAATTGTACTACCGACAAACCATATTTAAAGTTATATTTGCAAATAGTGGAATCAAAAATTTGGGCCTTCGTTAACAATGCTTAACGCAACCAGTCATAAAAGTTTAATGAAACAAAAAGCGATACATTTCAGTAAAAAGCAATAATGAAATATACCCTTTGGTTTATTTGAAGCAAAACATTTTTCTTCCAAAGCTATCTCGCTCCAGCTTGCTTTATGTTGACGGGCAAAAACCCATGATGGTTTTGAAAGCAAATTTTTAACAAAAGGAGATATTGAAAACAAGAACCAATTGCATGTTGTATTTTGGCACAATTAACCGTAGTTATGAAAGCAACTAGAGGAAGTCAATTCGTTTATTCAGAACATTAAGTTGTTTGTATCCTAATGCAGACACCTAACACTACACCCTTGAGGCTATTTGCATCACTCTACACTAGATTTATGCAAGTGTATTGTATGTGTGTGTGAATCGTATGGCTTGTTACTGCCTCTCCTCGCCGTAAGAGGGCAAAATATTAAGTACGAGCCTTTTCAAAACATAGCTAACAAATGTGCTAACGAAATAACACATCATTTCGTTAGCACATTTGTTAGCTATGTTAGTTAGTTAGCTCTGTAGTATGTGATTACAATCCGACTCTCTTGAAAGATAATTTTCACATTGCGTAAAAAATAAAAAGTTAACAAACAATTTCTGTACTTTCTCCAATAAAACTAAGACAAAACATACCCTTACCACCTCAATGAGTGAAAAACTCTAGATACCTACGTATTTCGGGGACTAAGTTGCCATCCTCAGTAGAACCTACAAAGGAAAAAAGTGCTAGACGTAGTATCTCTGGTTAAGGTAAAATATTGGACGATATGTTCTTCACAAAATCAACAGTGACACAATTACTGTTGCAATTACTATTTCAAGGCACCGTATCCTATTTTATACTTTTTCAATGTTAGATCTAAGTAAGGTAAGTAAAAATAAGGTATTATAATCACGTTTACCTCCGACCAATGCATAGTACAATGCCACTGCAAATCGAGGTGGTAGATTGGGAAGATATCAATCCATTTATTGATATTCACTTATAAGTCATTTCCCACATACTAAATTAATATGTTCTTGCAGGCTGCATATATCAGCATCAGTTATTATAATTCTATAAATATTTTAGATCATCTGCATAGCTTAATGCATCATAATTCAACAAAGTTCGTAGCAGTGACCACAGGAACTTTGGGTGGAACTTTGTTGTACACTATGAAACATTGAATATACGAATAAAAACAGTTGTAATTCACATAATCTATTTCAAAAATAAGACGCCACGGGTAGCTTTAGTCTATCCGGGGGATAGACGGGTATGCCAGATTTTTTGTGAGTGATCAGCTACATTAAATGCTACTGATTGTCCAACGGCAAGATATTAGTTAAGTTTTGTAATTATGAATGTGAATTCATGGGGATTTGGATGTAGTCCCACAATTCTAGAAATGCCATTGGAGAGGTTATACAATAACCATTAATTAATAACTAATAGTTTGGCTTTCTCATATTGTTGAAAACGGCGATTATTCGGCGTATTTTCTGTAATTTTCGAAAATTTTTGGTAGTATCAAAAGGAAAAATGTATGGAAGATATTAGAGAACAGAGGAGTAACACAATATCTAATCGATAAAAGTATAGAGAACTAAGAGAATCTGAGGTGGAACGAGGTACCGGGGTAGAACTGAAGATATGCAGCAAGCGATTCAAGCAGTAATAAATAGCGAAATGAGCTACAAAAAAGCTGCTACACAGTTCAATCTCCCACAAACGACTTTGTAAAGATATGTAGCTAAATATCGGGAAAATGGGGAAACTTTGCGATTGATAAGAAAGCCGGAAAGTTTAAATGTGTTTTTAACGAATTACAAGAACAACAACTTGAAGAGTACCTGAAAGCGCGATTATTCGGCTTAACATTAATGGATCTCCTTAAAGTAGCCTACCAACTAGCTGTTTTAAATAATTGTAACCACGGGTTCAACACGGCAAACGAACTCGCTGGAGCTGACTGGGCTAGACACTTTGAGGAAACCGGAGGCAACAGCTGGATCCCATGCGATGGGTTTTAATAGAGTTGCAGTGGGCAAGTTTTTATGTTACTTGCAAAAATTGTGGATCAACATAAAATAACCGCAGATAGGATTTTTAATTGTGACGAAACCGGCACGACTGTGAACCATAAAGGTCACTCATAGATATTATCATTTAAAGGAAAACGCCAGGCTGGCATACTTACTTCTGCTGAACGAGGGCAGACAGTAACTGCTGAAATATGCTTTTCCGCAACAGGTGTTTATATGCCTCCTCTGTTTGTACTCAAGAATTCAAAAAGAATTTGAAATGGGGTTGCCTGCTGGGTCAACCTAAAACTGGGCGAATCGGGTTCGATGAACACAAAGATCTTTATGGACTCGTTTGCAGAGTTTGTGAAGTTTTCTAGGGCCACCAAGGAGAATCCAGTCTTACTACTTCTAGATGGTCATGCTAGCCATATCAAAAACTTTGAACTCATTAACTATGCAAGGGAAAATTTGTTTCCCTTTTCATTGCTCACATAAGTTACAACCGCTTGACGTAGCATTCATGGAGCCCTTAAGTACATATTATGAACATGAGACAAGAACTTGTTTTCTTCCTTTAATTACTACGTACCCATTTTATAAATAAGATATGAGTAAACACATTTTCCGGAAAATTAAAAAAAACATCTTGACCTACATGTAATTTTTTTGACTTGAAGCTTAAGTACCCCGCTCTATCACAGGTTCTATATAGGGATTAGAAATGCAAAATCGACAAGTTCCACCAGCAAAACAGGGATGCATATTGAGTCCACTACTTTTTAATTTGATGCTTGACGATGTAGTTAAAAATGTAAAGAAAAATTGAAAAAACTATAAAGCATGATGCTACTGGATGTATTTAATAACATTAACGGAATTATGCTACGCGGACAACTTGATATTTTTGGGAGAAACAGAAAAACAGCTACAGCACAATTTAAGCGTATTCCAGGAAGATTAACATACAGATAACTAAAATCATGATAATAGGGATAAATGAAGAAAACACAGTATAACATTAAAGGGGAATAATTAGAACAGTTAAATAATTATAAGTACCTAGGACTGATAATCAACCATAAAAGAAATTTAGAATATGAATTCAACAAAACGATACAAATGCCAACAAACAAATTCCCTTGGCACAAAAGAAGTCCCCGCTGAAATAAAAATCGAAATATAAAAAATAATAATGAAGCCAAGGTTAACATATGAAAATGGGTCATGGACAACAAACGCCGGACAAAAAACTAGACTAATAAGTGCTGAAATGAGATTCCTAAGAAAAATCGAAGGAAGAATAAGAAGAGATAAAATATGGAACGAAATCTCTCGGAAAAACCTATTGATCACGTATAGAACAGGCACAACTGGTGTGACTTGGACACGTAATCAGAATGGAGGAAGAAAGGTTGGTGAAACAGGTTTACGAAGCAAATGCGGTTGAAATATGGAAGAAGGGAAGACCTACAAAGAGTTGGAAAGATGAAGCCCGAGCGGACGCGAAAAGAAGAGGAGTAAAATGGGAGGATATGAAACAGAAAGCAGAGGATAGGAAACGATGGAGAGAGATACGGAAGGAGGACTCTACACCCCCAAAGTCATCTCCAACATAGCTTTACATGGGAAGGTAGAAAAGCTCATGACTAAGTAAAGTAAGTAAATGGAAAGTAGGTACCTCATACAAAAGTTTACGAGATTTATTTGATGATGATGGTGTAAGTTTTTTAAATATAATAAAAGGAGTTTTTAGGATTGTGGAATTGTTGTTATCGTTATTTTAAGACAGGAATTAGGAGTTATTCCATTACTCCACGAATTGTAAGCGAACGTTTTAAACCTTCCTTCAATTTTTTACTATTTTCTTTGACTAAAATCTAATGAAACAACTACTAACTGGAACTGAGCACAAGGAAAATCCTATCACTTCTGTTTGTTATATAAACACTGGCTTTAAAAACCGTCGCCAACTCAAAAAAAAACAATTCTACCTTTGCGTCCGTAAATTACGAACGGGGGTGCTACACTTGTTAGTCCTAACCAATTCGAGTAAAAAAATAGATTTACACCACGCAAGTGAACGTTTGCGTTCTCTAATTGCAAAAACTCCGAGCGCACACAGAAAAAAGAACGCTGAAGGGACAATTCATTTTATGATAAATCTGAAATATATGAGATCTGGCATTGTTTCCACGAAGAGTCAAATCTCGAGGGGGACAACCAGTTTTATTTTATTAACGAGGGTTTATCGTTTAATTCCGGGGTCGGCTGAATTAGGAGGGCTGCTTTTTACTGTTTTCTTTTTTTGCCACCAAAACGGGAGTATTTTACATCCGGTGCTAAAAACAAAATAAAACGTCAGATCCATTGTCGTCAGAGTAAAATAAAATCTACGTTTGCTTTATGTCTTTCCCCATTATGATCGTTGTTCCACGCAAGCCATTTAAATGCTACTTTTTTTTGGGTGTAAAAGAGAAACTTATTGTGGCCTAGTACAGTGTTCTGACATATCGACAATCTTGTGTTACATGGACGTTTATGACACGATAAAATAGTTTCCGCATATTTTTCCTGGCTGACGCTCAAGGTGAGTGTTTTGTAGCTTGGTTTTTATGGCTTCCACTATTGATATGGGCGATGGTGGGGAATCGAATGATTTTGCGTTACTGCGTAACTGTTTCTCCGACATATATTTACAGATCCTATTTTTAATAATCAGCAATATATCATAATACTAGTTTACACCACATCAGTGCGTCTTCTGTAATTAGTTTTAAGATAGTGGACAGAATGAAATCGTAGATAATTATCATGCATAAATATCTTAACTCTCAACACGATCTACAACATGCTGCAGAACTAAAAAGTGTGTACTGTATTGCATATAAAGCATGATAGTTTAGGATACTTTGAATAATCCAAACTGTGGAAAATTAGCTGCTTTCCCCTAACGACATTTCTCTTTATAATTAGGACTTTTTATATTTTATATTCTATGGAAAATCAATTGATCAATTGATATAATCAGAAAACTACTTTCCGTTTTTTAAGATAAAGGACTGGTGTCTCACCCACCTACGAGTTAGCCAAATACATGGGATACACACTCAGCGTAAGCCGATAACTACGTGAAGAGCTCCGAACATTTCATCGAGATACTCGCCACAAAAAAAACCAAGGAAGATATATTAGTTAGCTTCGACGTGAAATCACTGTTCACCAATGTGCCTATAGAAGAAATAATAATAAAATCGAATACGTCCAACCTGCTCTACAAACGAATTAGCATAATGCCAAAGACATACGAAAACCATGAGGACAAAGAAGGAACGACGACCAACAAAAACTGATGGAGTATGCACATATTGCAGGAGTCATGGACAGATTGATGAAGACCTTGAGAAGGAAGAATATCACAACACGGTTCAACTCACTAAAGACAATACAACAACTGCTTCCACCTACCAAGGATGAACTAACGAAGTTAAAGTGGAAAGGCACTCAAGAACTTAGTGCCACTGTGTAAAAAACTACATTGGCAGGACACGACAGAACATCCATTGCAGAGTGAAAGAACACCAGAGGGACGCGCGACTACAACCAGATCAGCAATGCTTGGACATTGGCACTACGAAATCACCAATCGGCAAAGGATACGGTTCAATGGACCAGAACATTCACGGATCAATGGAGCGGAACGCGAATGCACTACATAACAATAAACAGGAGACAACATCAGTCTTTAGACAACTTCTGACTACCTTAACAGTACCCATGTATATATATTGCCATGAACTTATACAGCATCTTGCGGTGATTAGAGAACTCATCGTTATCATATTAGATTCGTGTGCCAGTGACGCTGTCGCTACCATTAAATTGTTTATCATCAGGGTTCATTAAATACGCGCAGGACTGCCACCTATACGATTGATATTCGAATTTTATATTAGAGTTTCCATTAATATCCGGGGCTCAGTCGGTAAAGATGGTCTCTGTTTTATTAGGAGTAAAGGTAGTCCAGCCAGCCAGCGACAATTAATGGGCATAAAAAATGTTACTAAATGAAAGAATACTTTATTGTTTTTATTACAATTCTAAAAGTAAATCGAAAAATAAAGTAAAGCAGGTTTAGGTATTTGAAAATCTTCGTCTAAAGTACTATAATAAAAGCACTGAATCGGATCGCTCCTCACCTCAAAATAAATTAATTATTTCGGGACACGTGTTTCGGGAATAGATGGATTCCCATCGTTAATCGCCATGACAGAATCCTGTCATTCCGACACAGTGTGTTTACTATACTCCACACGAATGCAAACTGCAAGATAAAGTATTGTTTGGTTATAATCCTATTTCGAGCATTGGAGTTTGCACGGTAACTGCGGTGTATATGTATAAATATAGTCTTATTTGCAATTGTATAAAAAGCACTACATATTTCTTGTCACTTTGCTTGTACTATCGGATCGCCTGCAGCACAGTTCTCCGACAGCAGCTAACTTGCGTGCTACAATAAACTTATTAAAGGAACCTAGTGCTTATTTAACCCTGCATACTTCACAGTGGCGACGAGGATTGTAAACGTAATTAACGGTAATGGTTACTAGTAATGAAAACTATATCAGATAATTACGTGAATTCAACTTAAAAATCAGTGATTGGTTCATATATGTATAAACCTCGCCTAGACAATTATTCTATTGCAATGGTATAGCAAACGAGGAGAGGAAGAGGACGATATTGCTAAATGTTTTAAGCCAAGATTCCTATAAATTGGTTTTTAATTTGTGTTCGCCGAATAAATCAGAAGAAAGTACGTATAGAAACTTGGTAAAAATGTTTGACGTCCATTTTACGCTCGCGAAATCTGTATTTGCTGCGAGATAAAAATTTTATATGGAAATAAAGGGAGAAAGCGAGCCCGTTAATGACTGGGCCGTACGTGTGAGGAGCCTGGGAACCCATTGCGAATTTGTTGCCGAGCTGGAAGTATGCTTGAGGAACAAATTTACCATGGGATTTCCGATGTGATCTGTTTTGGATCGCCTATTTTAAGAAAAGGTTTCACTTACTTTGTCAGATGCAATTAAAATTGCGGCACGAAGCCATTATGATATTTCGTCATGGATGTCGTCATCAGCGCTAGTTAAAGGAGAACCTATCCACATTCTATAGCGCGGTAGACGCAAGGGGAATAGCATCAGTAGGAAAGAAAGATGCCAGGTGTGTGGTAAAGTAAATCAATCTAGTATTACTTGTAAATTTAAAAACTCTATGTGATATTTTTGTAAACAGAATGGTGCATCTTTCTGTCCTCGTAAGGGTTACGATAATTAAAAAGTAAAAACAAATAGAAAGAATACTACCAATTATTTAGATACGGTGGTGTTACATTTATTTAGTATGTTTGGTTTAATAGACCAATTTTTAGTTGATGTTTTAGTACAGAAAAATTGGTTAAATTTCAAATTGATCATGGCGCAGCTGTATCAGTTATTTCATTTGATTTATATAAAAATAAATTTAGGAAAATTGAGTCAGCAGATAATTTTGCGTTTATATAATGGTGATAAACTTATTCCAGTAGGCACGATAAACGTGATGATTAATTTTAACAAAACATATTTCCTAGTCTAGGTCCTACAGATCCTTGCATTTTTTCCATCTTTTGTGTAAGAAACTTATCTCTTAATACATAATTTGTAGGAAAAATAAAATTTCATCTAAGAAACATTAAATGCGAACTACAATAATTTGTTAAAACCCTGAGATAACAATATTTCAAAACTGCATAAATTTAGTGGGTTACCAACGCCATTATATTTTGGAGGTAACATGTTTACCTACTACAGCAACGTTCAAGGCATGTCCACTGTTTGTTTTTAACTTAAAAATGATGGCTAACTCCATACCCCAAATAGTTTATAACTTTAAATTTAATAAAGTAAACTTGGGATGGATTAGTCGCTCTTAATTGCTCATTATAATGTCATCATTAATATGCACACCCGGAGGATTTATCTGGTATGGAGCTCGCGTATCCAATGCCTAAATTAACTACAAACACATATTAGGGAGGTAGAACCGGCAAAGGAACGACAACGTCAGCCACCCAGGGACTCGAGGAAACCGGGAGCAGTTTTATAAACAAGTGGCGGCTTGTATGTTGTTGTTTGCCGAAGTGAGGAGGCAAATTCGCCGACGCATAAATGTTATTTGATTTACTGCCGCAGTATAATGAGTGTTGGAAGCGTTCGCCAACCATGGAATATCTTGAACCGGTTTCTTACCCCCGAAATTTACTGCTTTAATAACGGGAACGTTCAAACAATGTTCGGCGCTTGTGTAATACCGACGAGTGGTGTATAATTACGTCTCGTCGAATATATTTCCAAGAGGAAAAAAATTAGAATTTCGTATTATATAATTGCGTAATAACCTTCACTTTTAATGGAACTGCTTGAAGTGGGAAATCAACATGTTTAATTGTGTGTTGTAATTATAAAACATTAACCATTGGGGTTTTTATGCTCATAATTGAGGCTTTAAAACTTGAAACAATACAACAGGCATTATTAATTCTCCAATTAGCAAAATATCATAAAAAATATAACTGCGGAGAAAACGTATCTTATAACAAAGTACTTGTGTTAATTTGTTAAAACCCGTATTTCTGTAATTTGGGGGAGGAAGCTGTTTTCGTGCATTTTATTGTAATTAATTGAATCAAGCAAGATAGCAATACATATAACATACTAGTCCTGTAGTATTTACATAGCTTTTCCATCAAGACGGTGCACATGCTTCTTGCTTCAAGGTTTCAATTCCCTTGAAATCAATTTGCTACTCAACAACTGAAAGTACCTACAAAAAGATTTTGATTTTCACTATATCTTATTGACAAATCATTTCAATTAACATAAGCAAATGAAACTCATTTCCCCAATAGCTTTTATTTTCGAGGTGGTAAAGGTATTTTTTATTTTATTTTCATTGGGAGGCTTATATAAATGGATTTCCAAAATATTGCTAGGCAGTTTATATTAACACTATTTGTTTGGCGATTTAATGATTTCAAGCTTAATGTCTGGAATTGTAAATACATCGTATTTTGGTATCTTTACCTGCTTACACAATAACAACCCAAAGACAGAATTCATTCCTAAAACAATTTTTTTATTTTTATTTTACCTTTATTTTAATTTATTCTCCAGAAACACGACAACAACATCAAACCCTTGTTCAAAATTATAAATCTTCTTTTCGTGCGCTTCCAAGAATTATTAAGGATCTATGGACTCGTGTTATTTGGAAATAAAAAAAAATGGAGTTGCGTGTTATGAACTATAGCAGTGCACTGCATGGATGTATGTTTCTGAAGATTAAAACTTGCAACAAACATACGGTTCTCATGAATATGTATATTCTCAAAAGTAATTTATCACTGAGGGAAATCCGTGTAGCAAATATTAACACAGCGCAGTAGTATGGATTTTGTAGTAAGAATAAATATAAACTTATGACTTTCAACAACCCGTTTTTAATTTTTTTTACTAAACGTTGTAACAATATCACAGTCGGTTGTAGGATTAATATTGTTTGACATGGCGCTACTTTGTGTATTAAAGCAGTGTTCGGTTATTTGACTTGATAATGGGAATCTACGTATTCCCGAAACACGTGTCGTTCCGAATTAATTAATACTTTGTGCGGGAGGAGTAATCCGAACAGCATGTTTCTTGATACAGTTGGACGTTGAAATAAATAACATCACGTTGTAGTTGCAGTAAAATTTATAACGTTTTGCGTAAGTATTTCCTATAGCACTTACAATTTATAGTTTGTATTAAAGGCTTTTAGCCAATAAGAGAGGTAGACGACGCTACGCACTTTAGATTACACATAGATTTGTGAAGATTGTGTGTTCTTATTTGTTCCTACAAATAGTAATAAGTTTTACTACAGTTTCAGTGTTACAATTTGATGAGATATGTACTGGTAAAGTATAGTACAAGTATTTACTATTGTAGCAAAGTCCGCTACATTTTCCTCTCACTGATTCCTCTTCCATCGCAGGATCTGTCTTTTAACGTTGGAATAGCGTTGTAAATAACAATGGCACTGCCACTACAAAAAAAAAACTAACTAAAGCTGGGTTCACTCGAGCATATTAAATTAACCGTTTGCTCGGATTTTCGCACCTCGGCTGCGTACCACAGCGCTAGTTTGTGTTAATTTTATTACATTGGTTAAAGGTAGAATAGAGGATCAAATCAAATAACAGGTGTTGGGGAACGCTTTTGGTGCTCGCTTATTCGATTGAAATCTCGTATTTGAATTGTACGATGAGAAAGATGATAGCGTTGTGTTTTCGCTTCCCTTTTTTTTTTTTTCGTTGCCATAAACGACTTTCTTAGTGCTGTTTTCCTAAATTGCATTTTCATAGATTCTGTAATTTTCTCAAAAAGGTTGTGATAGTTTAAAACTTATGCGGAAAAAGAATTTTTTCTGTAAGGTTAGCATTATTTTGTTATTATTATGTTGATTTCTTTGCAGAACTGACTTCGTTGAGTAAAATATTTCTCAGACAACTCACATATTTTATAAATATGGCATTTTCAATTTTCAATAATTCGTGGACACAGAACACAGCCATATTAAGAGTAGATGCAACGTGGTTAAGTATGGAAGGCCAATCTTCCACTTGTAGTTGATCTTCTTGATTGAAAGATTGATGACAAGATTTACGAACAGATTTAGCTCTAATATGCCCATTTCTTGCTCCGATATACAATAAATGTGTGGGATATGTCAATATAAAAGTACTTTGCAACTAATTCGAGACACTGATAAAATATCCTGGAGAATAGACGCAATTCTGTAGCAGAAAACGTTTAATATTTTTTTAAGAGTTGAAGAGTCGAAAATTTTTTTAGATTTTCTGTGGTAAGTCGGACTATTTTTGCTTATATTTGATGAATGAGGTGGCATGTAGTAATCATCTTTACCTTTTGTATTATATACATTAAAGTCGCTATTTTGCTAAAAGTTCATTTTCTTTTTGTAAATGTAATTTAGCACTTTAAATGTATATACTGCGGGGATGAGTAAAATATTCCATGTTCAAAAAAAATCCTGCATGATTCGGTGAAATGAATACGAGCCATACACCAAACAATACGTTTTTGGGTTAAGAAAACATCATGTTCCGCTGACGATGTCCCCAAACAGTAATGCCATACGATAATCTGCTATTTACATTGGAGTGATAAAACAGCAGCAAGGCGGAATCGTCAACTATATTTCTTGATGTACGTATTAGGTAGCATATCGAATTTAGTTTATTGAAAACGTGATGGCATTGGACATTCCAATATAAGTTTTCGTCCATACCTGTACCCACAAACAATGCAATAAGCTGTCCAACTGTACGCGTTAGCGAGATGTTGAATATTCAAATCTGATACTTAAAAAAGAGGAAAGAACAACATAATAGAAGAATACTGAAACACCAGCCTAAAACAAAGTTGATGTCCGTACAAATACAAAATTTTAACTTGAGTATTTCTTCTTCTTATGCATAAGGGGTTAAGTAATGTGTTTTTCAACTACCCTTAGGTCCGGCTTTTTCTCGCAATGACGTCATCAAGGTGACCAGTCCCATCCGAGGAGTCGGCAAAGCGCCAGCATATACAAGCAAGCCTTTCTTATAAACACTCCTCCATCATCTGGACCAATGACGGTTACTTAGAAACTAAATTCACCTAGCGACTGTCTCAGTCGGAGAAGCTGGTTTGGAATCCCAGTTTGTGTTGTTTACTGAATTCCTTGACAAAATCATCAACGTTCCTATACCTGACGCGGCGAAGAGATGCAGTGCACGCAATGGATATACCCATTGCCGGCACTGCATCTATTCGCCGCGTCTGGTATAGTCAGCAATTCTGTTTATTGCCTACAGAGTGTTGATCAACTTTCCCTTTCTTATTTTGGCCTTGGCAACGTATCGTTTATTGCCAAATCCTTGCATATCACTAGCACATGGTCGATCAGTATTTGGGATAAACGTTTGACAAATAAAAAATTATTATTTTTCATTTCATTATGTTTAAGGTTTTGTCCAATTTATTCACTACCTACTTCTTATGATATAGTTAAGCAACTCTCAACTCGAAGTTTATAAATTATATAGCAATACTGGAAAGATTCAGTATGCCCTCTACTTGTGCTCATCACACCAATTCACATTAACCTTTTCCCGGATCTTAGTTGCTTTGGAAAATGGCTTTTTATTTTTTTTATTTATTTCAAAATCTTGGATGAAGATTTGTTGTCAAAACTTTCCCTTTTTAGTAAAGAAGTGAATCTAAATGTTATGTATTTTTGGAAGTCCGGTCAGGTTAAAAGACTTAAAAGAAAAACTTCTGGCCATCTTATTTCCTGATAATCTTACAAGTCGTTTGTACACTCATAACTTTCCAGTTGAAGTAACCACATAGTAAACTTAACATCGTCTTCAACAGGAACCGATTTAACCACATAAACAATACACAAACTGGAATTACGAACAAAGTAGGTATTAGACTCTGTAAAAAGTCCCTTTGGAGTAAAATTCTTCATACCGCCTTACCAAAGCAAAAGCCGAAACTTTGCGAAAACTTCCCTTAAACGATAATACCATCGTAACAAGACAGAACACCGTCACTGGAACAACAAATACAAACACGCGGGATTTACTTTTTCGACGTGCAGGCGCGCGTCTAGAGCAGATTCTAATTTATGCGGAGTGGTCGACTAGAGCGCCATCTGGTCGCTGGCTTTTTAATTCGGTTATCGAAATACGCCCGTGAACTTTCGATCCCAGGAAATTTTATACTTTCCGAAATTTAATTTTGCTATTCGTGCAGTGTTCCCGGCGCGGCGTATAAATGCAACGGTTGCTACGGGGCTCATTTGGGGACACTAATGAAGTTTTACGGAATGAGAGCCGAATGCAGCGCTAGCGGTCACAACATGAACTGTGCATAGCATTAAGATTCTCTGTGTTTGGAAATGTATGGGCTTGTGCTATATTAAAACTATAGTTTGTAAGTAACCCATTTTTGGTTACAAAATAAAGATTGACTGTAACGAGGAATTATTTCCAATGCGAGGCCGTTGTAATAAACCATATTTCATTAAAGAAGTTGGCTTACATTTGACCTTTTGGGTTTTAACGAAACTATATTTTTTAAACCTGAATTAGACCTTTCGATGTAGGGTTTTGGCAGGCGTACAGAGGCTACGTTATGACATTTTTGTGTATGGTCACCTACCTATCCACGTACCGTTCAATGCGAGGCGTGTTTGGCTTTGTCAATTGCAGCACCCTCACATTGCACTACGCCGCACAGTGATTCAGAATGTTGGTGATGAAAATCTGTAACTTCTTGTGCAATAGGAATCTTGAAATGATTTTTTCAGGACAATGAAATAAACTATAAAAAAATTCACCCATATAAAAGAAAATAGTATTGAGCCGAAAATTAGGAAGTAACCATGAGTGAAAATATAACGCATTAATTCGGAAAGTTAAAAAAAATATATTTTTATCTACACAGTAGTGTATAATAACCGTTTTATTATTTAAACTTTAATTGTATTATTTAATACATCTTTTACAATGAATCTTAGTTTAAAATTGATTTAGAAATTATGAAATAAATATATCTAATTTCCATTTTCTGAGGTAGTAGCAAAAAGTAGCAGCTGCAATTTATAGGGAGACCTATATAGACTATAAGGATTACGTACGCTAAAGATGAACTTGTAGCTAAATAATACAAATCGCCCTGGACCACAGTGCGCTGTACTGCCGGCTACTAGTTTTTTCTTTGTATTAGGTAAAATTAAGTATATAAAAATTTAAAATATTCAACAAATATAGTAATGTAAGAAATTAGCAAAAATATTGAAAATGAAATCCATTAATGGAAGAAAGAATGGCCTACCAAACTCTATGGAAAGCGAATTGAATTTTTATTGCATAAACATTAAGGAGTAAATTCCGGAATTCTATCTTAAAGTACATATTTATTGTGAACTACACAAGTTTCTAATTCACTGAACGTTGCTGTAGTTAGGGCAGCAAAAAGTAGACGAAAATTCCCTAATCTAATTCAAGCCTTATATCTCGTTATTTCGTATCCCCTTTCTATATCGTATTTCCACCGATTGCGTTATTAGATAATATCTGCTGACAAACTGGAACAGAAAAAAGAGAAATATAATATGAAGATGCTGTATCTCCCTAACGTAATTGATTGATTTGCTGATGCTGCTTGTTGTCTGGTGCTTCTTCATACAGAGTAAAAAAATCCTTGCGTCTCAACTAAAGAAATCAACTAAAATTACAGTACCATTGCCGCGTTTTCTTGCAATACATTTATTGTACTCTCGATTTTCGAGGGAAAATACTGCATTTATTGAAGCATTGTTATAAACTTACAAATGTAAACGTAACTTTGAAAAATATAGAGGAAAGTAGCCTAATACCGGCATGAGTTAGTAGGGATATTTCTTAAACCAAATATCGCTATCTGTCTGATTGTGTGGCAACTAACAATACAACTAAACTTATAGTCTGCGGAAACCACAGATTTGTGTAACGTATAAAAAAGGATAAAGTCTGTGGGTGGGGAGGGGGCAGTAGGCCGCACGCGCTTGGGTCACCCATATTGGGCCCTTTGTGCTATCTCCTCCGTGTGTACTGTGTGTGTGTGAAGTGTGTGGCTTGTTACTGCCTCTCCTCGCCGTGAGAGGGCAGCAATGCCGATCTTTGCCCCAGCACTGAAGGATACCGGGAGAGGTACCGATCACCGGCTGCAACCGACTTTTTTTCTAAATCGATTGTCGCAGATTCGAACCATCAACATCCAGGACGGATGCGTAGTGCTCTTACCACTGCGCTATCCCAGCATTTGTGTAACGTATATTTCTCCGTTATTTGGCCGATTACGATTTATTGGAATTTCAAAATTTTACCACTGCGTAAGTAGTGCCGTCAAAATTTGCAAAAGGGTGTTGTGTTTTCTATCTTTGTAAACATGAAACTAAAGCGAAAAAGTTGGGATGAAAAGGCAACGGCGCTAGCGTTGAATGCGATAAAAAGCAAGGAAATGGGGTAATTAAAAGCGTCAAGAATATTTGGGGTCCCACGAAGTACCCTTGTTGATTACGTAAAATCAAGCGTGAAAAGACTCTACCACCGCCTCAGCCATCTCAACAAGAAACTCAAGTAGATCAATCTGAAGAAAACTGCGAAGATGATGTGCCTTTACCCTTAATGAAGAAAAGGATCCAACAGATGCAGATAGATGCTATAACCATATATTCCTTTGGTAAATGCCACCACCACTCCTACCTCAAAAAAGAGCCTAATAAAACCTACAGATATTAGTCCTTTACTCAGTTGTTCTTCTGCGTCTACCACCAAAAAATGGAAGGGTAGTTACACTGCTTTAACAAGGGGATCGCCATATAAACTGGAACTTGAAGAATCTTTAGCTAAAATGAATAAATCAAAAGTAGCTTCTAGATCCACATTTAACGAAGAGAATCGATTAGAAAAAAAGAAAAGCCAAGCAGGAAAGAGAAAACAGAAAAAGGTGAAAAGTTCTTCTAGTGAAGATGGTGACAATCTTGAAGTGCAGTTGATAGATACTGATGATGATATAGATGAAGATGGAGAAGACGCGGAGTGCCTATACTGCACAAACCCTTACTCGAGAGACACAAGGGGCGAGGTATGGATAAGATGTAGCTCTTGCTATCGTTGGTGTCACGAAAGATGCGCAGGAACTGAAAGAAAAGGTTTTTATTTGGGATATTTGTTTAGCTGATTGTTTTTCTCTTCTTTTTGACGTAAGTCCAAATATTTAAATCATTTTGTGACTTGTTTTTCAAATTAATAAAACTTTTAAACCAAAAATCTTGAGTTTCCTTTTATGCTCCCAATATCGGACATGTGCGATATAGTGACACTTACTATCCGATATTAGGAACCAAATTTCAAAATCATGATTTACACATCTTTCCTTTTGCTTATGATTCTCAAAAGAAAACGGCAGCGAGTTAGAGATTTATGATTTTATATCATGATTGAATATAGATAATGGAAAGAATTGGCAAGATATAGACGTACTAGGTCTATATTAAGTACTTTTTATAGACAAAAATAGAAAAAGTATCCGATGATAGGCAACTTTCCTCTACAATATTGTCAAATACCTTAATTACCAAATTGTGCGTAGATGCTTGTGTTCCACCCTCTTCTTAATTTTCATTTCATATTTCTTCAATATTCCCTAATCCAAAATGCCGTTTTCGTTCCGGTAATTGCTTTTAATAACAGATGATATCAATAGCCAAAACTTGTTTTAAATGATTAGTTGTACTAACGAATTACTTTCTTCATTTCAAAAATACCAAGGGACGCTTCAGTGTTCATACAACAATGCCTCCCTGATTGTTTAAATAACCCGGCTTTCACTTCATGGTTATTGCCATGGTTACTGCCACCTCAGATCACCACTTTCAGTATTGCCATTCTCTACAAAGGATGGCAACTTGGTTGCCAAAATACGTATCTAAAGTTTAAGGCGGTAAGGGTATTTTTTGTTTTAGTTTTAGCATTTCAAGGCACCGTATCCTATTATTTGATAAATAAAGAAAATTAAGCAATTGAGTATGATGGTATTCTCGAACTTTCTAACTTACGCCCTTCTTATTAAAACACCTTTAGTGAAAATGTAACAATTTAGTTGGTTAAGAATGAATTTGCTTTTGAATAATAAAACAGTAGTAAGAATATGGACGTCACAATTAAGAAATATTTATTATTACGATAGTAGTATCTTTTCTCTTAATAGTTCTTAACTTATTCGCTTAATATGCTAATGAAAGCAGAGTGAAATAAGAAAACTAATGTGCCCAACTCTTTGTTTGTGGTACTTGGTGCGTTCATCTGGAAGTTTTATGTTTTCATTACTCCTCCGGCAACTACTGTAATTAGGTGACGGTAAGTGTTCGCTAAGTTTTGAACGGTGTTTCCTCTTCTAGTTAGAGTTTCTTCAATTTGAGTGGGTCGTATTTTAGCGACCGTGAAACGTCTCCCACAATGTATACCTAATAATTCTTGTTCTTTCACTTTGGCTCCTCGCTATTACAGTACCGAGACGATGTGGCGAAATTTAATTAGCACTGGTAAGTTCCGCTGTCGCGCATTATCACGCCGTGTTTCAAAACTTGCCACATTCACTTATATTCTCCGGTTTTGATTGCATGTCACATCTTGATATTATTAGAGCGTTCTTAACACGGTAACGAACGTGAAATATAGGGAGTTAAATGTATGTAATGCAATTGTAGTGAGAATGTCTTACAAATGGTGTTAGCCATACAAAGCATTCACTCGATTACTAGCTTTTGGGAAAGCAAGTTATGATGGTAAATTGCATCTATTGCACCAATTATCTTTTGTCATCTGCATAGTCAAGCTTAGAGGCTTTTCATTAAATGTAATTGTTTAATTCTTGGTTAATTCCTAAAAATAGTTTCCGGAATAAACACTTAAAGCGTATTTTGCAATACTGACGCTACTTCTGTTTAAGTGTAGAATTTTTGGGTCAAAAGTTCTGAACAAAATAAAAAAAAGAGCCATTTTGAAGTTAACATATTAAGTCGAAATCAGGAAAAAAGTTGGTGCAAGTATCAATTAGAGATTAATACGCAAACATTACAAGGACTGTGAGACGCAATAATAAAGATTTTCTCTTTCCTAACATTTTGAAATACTTCAAGTGGAAGTGATCTGCCAGCTCCTGCAACTCGCTCTCTTTTGTAAAGGTGGAAGATGACTTCAAAGGAAGAAGTCTATTGAGCTTAAATCTAGTGATCCTCCTAGCTAGCAAATTACTTCAGTCCCGTCAATCCATCTACCGGGAAATCTATAATGTTAGCAGCAAGAGTACAAAAGTATCCAACCTTTCCGGTCTATTTAGCCTGTCACCGCATTTTTGCAATTTTTATTGTGGATTTCTTATCAATCAAAGAGAAGTTGTTTGGCCATAGAAGCGTCGGTTGATATTTTTGGAGGAGAAATAATTTATTGGAAAAACCATCAGCAATTAAACTTTGGTTATTTTCACCATCGAAAATTAAAAAGAAGCTATTTGAGTCGAGGAAATAAGGGAAGGTAATTTTGGAGCAGGACACACAAGAAAAGAAACGAAGAAATTAAAAAAGGTGGCACACAAAATCCTACCCATAATTAAGGTATCTAACTAAAATTGTAATGTATTTTTTCTGTATTTTTTATTGTAGAAGTTTTCTATTTGGCTTTACATTAAATTCTATGTCCTGCCATTCGTAATTGTTGTTTCCGCGTGTGCCCAGCTACAATTAATAGATGTAAAAAAGAAATCTATCCCGAAGAACTCGTCATTTTTGTAATTGGTACCGTTTTATCGAGTTGGTACCTTCGTATCATTTGAAACACAACACATACCGGAAACAGAAAAAAAGGCATCGGTTAGGATTAAGTTCATTTAAATAATATGCTAATCCCACCTCATCTCCGTGACATATTAGCTTTGTAAATAAAGAGAACTGTAAATGGGATGGGACTTTCCTATGTATAATCGCAATATAATTCTGGCAATTAGAGGCACTCCAACTATTTCCAAAGTGTTCGCACTCGAAGGGTGTGTGGGACGGCGGTTAAGCGCTTAACGTACGGTAAAGGAAAATATAAATTCCCGCATTTGAATAATGAATTACAGTGGATGAATATACCGACGCACCGACCTTACTTACACCCTCATTGCAAAGGGTTAACCTATCCCATTCTACCCGAGGACGAGTAATCTACATCAACTAAGGAAATGCGTCGCCAGCAAATAGTTTTAGAAAGAAATGAGAGGCTTCGAGTTTAATCTTTTATACGTACGCATGGTTATATCTGTACAGGGTGACACATTAGTGTGGCAAAGCTCGATATATCTGTTATCATATAAGATATCAAAAAAAGTCATTTAAGAAAATTGAAGACGGTCTTGAAATTAACATTTTAAAATTATTTTCATATACACAGGCTTAACCAAATATACGGTTTCTTAAATGGAACACCTGTATGTTATTTCGAATTTAGGTTAAACTTATGTTCCACACCCCTAATATACAATTTCATTGAATTATACAGCGTGTTTCAGAAGTTATGGTCAATCTTACATGCAAATCACTGTAGGTTCAAGTTCTTGTAAAGTGCAAACAACAGTCTGAAATTTTTCTTAACATAGATTTTTGATATTGGTCCACTTTTGTAGCAAAGTGACGTTTTTTCCCAATTTTCAAAACTGAATCAGGGCGAGTCAAAGCTCAAATACATTCATTTCTCAATTATTTTAAATGGATCATCCTGTATTTTATGTCATAAAACGAAACAATACTTTAGTTACTTTCATTTTTATTAAGCACTCTCTGAGTTCACGAGTTCATCGTGGGAAAATGATAGTAAGACAGTGTTAAGTCTTCTTTGCTAGGAGATTATGTAATTGAACCACATTCTTTGGAAGAATTGGAGAGAAACCAATTGAGTGACTAGGTCGATCACCGGAGTTCACTAAAATTTAATTCTTCCTGTGGTCATATGTAAGAAAAAACTTTGTATAGCAAACACCAGAGAAGCATTCTCGAGTATTAATTAAGAAATGTTAAGAAATGTGAGACAATCGCTTGAAGAACGGCTGCAATGTTGTATTGGTGGATATTTTGAACATTTATTATAGAACTATATTGTAAGGAGTTGTGTTAATTAATTAAATGTTAATGATTAGTGTAAGTTACAACATGTTGTTTCTATTTTGTAGTTGTATTAAACATTAACTGTCATTCTTCATGACTAACTTGTACTAAAATAATTTCAATAAATCTCACTTTTTAAAAATACTTTAATATATCTTAGAAATTAATGACTTTAGGTATAGAGAGTGCGTAATAAAAATTAAAGTAACTAAACTATTATTTCTTTTTGTGATATAAAATGCAGGCTGATCCATTTAAGATAATTGAGAAATTAATGTATTTGATTTTTAACTCGTCCTGTATACAGTTTTGACAATTTTGAAAAAAATGTTACTTTGCTATAAAAGTGGGCCAATATACAAAATCTGTGCTTGTAAAAGAAAAATTTCAGACTGTACAGTTTGCAGTGTACAAGACCTCGAACTCACAGTGATTTACATATAAAATTGACCATAACTAATGCAACACGCAGTATGATGCAATGAAATTGTATATTGAGGATGTGAGGCATGAGCTTAATCTAAATCTGAAATAATATTCCATTTAAGAAAACGTATCTTTGGTTCACCATGGTGATATGGAACATCCTGTGTATATGAAAATAATTAAATGTTAAGTTTAGGACTGACTACAATTTTCGTAAATAACTATTTTGATATCTTACACAAACACTAATATATCCAACTTTGCCACACTAATGCGGCACACTGTATATCATCCGCCGAGGATGTATAGAAATCCCCAAGCTTAGTTTTAAATATGAGTATTTGCAATGCAACCCCGATAGTATTTATATTCATACATTGGTAAACTGTTTGTAGCGTATGCGGTGAGCGGAGTTGTTATCTTAATGCGAGGGCATAACAGCCAAACAAACTGTGTATTACATAGTGGTCGCCGGCGTATCTATTCAACGACATATTCCACATACGAAACTTTGCAACAGTATAAGGGAAAACCGAAGGCTGCCTTATCAGTAATATACATAGCGCAATTTCCACAAAGAGTTTTGTACCATAAAGGTACAAAACTCGGGTATGTTACGCCTTAGTGACTATTACCTTGATGTTTTTATGTTGGTGAAATAGAATCCGAAATTATTTTATTTGTGTTTTATATTTATCTTTATCGCATCATAAAAAATAATAGTAACTGTTTTTTTATAAGTTACCGCTAATAAATAATGACATTTTTCCACATATTTCGCGACAGTTTTATGGTATAGGTATATTTATTACCATTGCAGGATACCAAAACACTAAAAAATGCTGCAATAAACGGGATCAATATAGACATTCCGATATTTTTATGGGAAATTGTAGTACACCTATTTATAAACACTACTCAAATCTAGATATGCATATGTATACAGAGTGATACAAATTATGTGAAATGGTTCCGCTGTTACATCATATCTAAAAAATTCAATAGCTGCGCATTTTTGTGATTAATTATGTTATTTTTAATTTCTATTTTATGAACTACAATTGAAAAAGTTCCAAGGTCCTTGCAGCGAAGGTATCGTCGCTGCAGTTAGTTGGAGGGAGGGCACCCAAGTCAATATCTCATTTGATTTTTTACCTTTGTTATTTGTTCATGAATTACATTATTTTTGTTCGTACATAAGAGATAAAAGTGGTGTAAACCCAAAATGTCTCGTATATCTGAAACCATCTATTTGCAGACGCATGTTCATTAACACATTTTTTTCAAAACGCGCTGTATATATTTGGATACACCGATAGGTGGGTCTGGTGCACGCGCGTTATCGTGTATACATGGTGAAGTTAGTACATATTGCATATGTAAGATCAATTGGTGTCGCCTGGAACTATCACATTATAAGCTTAGCCACATAAACATACAATTCTATTATTTCATAAGGTAATTTTTGTACCTTTTGTACAAAGTAAAATAATCAAGGTATCAAAGGAAATTAACTAAAACTATATTCCTACTACGAATTATGCAAAAATTAACGTAGGTAATTTTCCAACATAACGTGCGTTCAAATTACTTTAGAAGGATTCTGTGAAGTTTAAAAAAACAGGCAAGCCACAGCGGTTTATCACAAGCGGCAAATCCTCAATAGCATTGCTTTATCTTCCTTATGACCTAGTCTCGTCCATAGGCATTCTTGCACAGCTTGACGCACATTTTATCAGCTGCGTCATATTTGATGTATCGTTCTTGTTGGGGATCTTTTTGATTTGTACCTTCCAATAAAAGTTGTTCACAAAGATTCTTTTTATATTGAGTTATCTTCAGTTTACAACTTTCATTGTTATTATGTAGATAGCTGGTATTCACGACATTAGGTTCAACAACCAATTCTATTGCAAGGTTTCTAAACCATTTTAAATTTCGCGTTAATGAACTGGAATATGAAGACATTTGATCAGGTATGTCCATGAATGCTTTTGCTTCGTTATATGCTACAATTACCTTAGGCTTCACTATTGGCCCAAGTCTTCCAGATACTTGAACCATCTCCAGATAATGCTTTGTCCTGAACATGAGTAGATCCCTCTTATGTCACCCCTCGAAAATAACAAGAAAGATGAAATAGAGAAATTTTACCTTTCTTGATTTTACCAGAAACAACGTTTCTCGGCAGCCGTTTACGATTTTTTCTCAATGTAGGTACTGAAAATGTGTACTCCATGGATTGTAGGGGTTGTAATTATGATGGCAACTTGAACAAGCTTGCTTGTACGTTTAATACTTACTTATCTTTAAAAAATATATTCGTTTTGATCATTCTATTACTCAAATTACTGAGATAAGCCGGAAAATATATTTTAACTTCATTATCACATCCCAAATAAAACCAATATGATACTGGCGCGTAAATTAATCTCTGCGATGTTTCTGTATAACTTGGATTTTTTTCGCCATACGCTCTATCGAAAGAAAAAAAAGTAGAGATGTGATGAAGAAGGCGAACATTGAGAATTCCCATGACTGACTATTAAAAGGACTAAAGTCTGGATCCTTAAACAACTCGGTATTAAGATAACGCTTTCGATTATCTGTTATCAAAGCATCCTCACATTATTAGAAGAAGACTAGTAGGCAAAACAAGAGGAGAGAGTACGCGGACGCTAACCTACGCGTGCGATCACTGCACTATGATCTGCTGAAAACTTAACAAAACAACAAAGCCTCGTAGTGGACAAGGCTTTCAGCGGTGAAGCTAAGAAACTGCACCACAATTTAAAAAATCATACTTGATATATGTATGATATATTTACATAAAAGCACCAAATTGACCTTTCCCTTCCTCGAAATTTTCACACGTTAAGCCACTTACAAAGTACCTTTTCAATTGTACCATCAATAGTGATGCATCATATTCGCATAACGTATAAATACATACTTGCAGCAAAAACAACAACATATTATATTTAGGTAGCCGTTGTAGTATTGTACCTTTAAGACGTGCCGGGATAACTGCATCGTTTGCAGATGAGCGAAAAGCGACGAGACGGCTTTCGAGCTCCTTCTAGTAAACGAAGAACAAAAAAGCAACCGATGATGGGATGCAAAATGAACAGGCGACTCGCTGCGCCCTACTTCGTGCGTCACTACCTCAGTTATTACTCGAACGTCGCCGAAGATCACGAACAGGTTTATAGGGTGAATTTTCTCTTCTGAAATTATCGTTTCCGCGCGGAGATTCCTTTTTGCTTTTACGGCTTAATTGAAACTTGATTTTTACAGCAGTATTTGTAGTTTTTTTTAAATCAACCTTTTTATTCGAATTGTTTTTACCCTTTTAATATTCTCCGAGAACATCTATTGCTAAAAGTATCGTTTTCTGTTTAAGAACTCATTGAAGATATGATAAACTAGATATAGTACCTCCGACCAGTGCTATTGCAATACCTATGGTACCTTTTGTTAGTTCTTTATTATTATCAAGTTTGTCTGGAGCATATGTGACATTGGTTACTTTCTTTTAATTTAGAATTATAAATGGGTGTTGATGGTTGGATTTGAAATTGTTAAATGTCTAATCTCTGCCGGTAATGTATAAAAATAAGTCCAGTCGATGGCAGATAATGGCACTAATTAATGTTACTGGATAAAAGACTATTTCATTTTACATTGTAAAAGCACAGCACATTGTCACGCATACCACTATACAATGCAAATAGGGGTTTGAAAGATTGTTACAGATTCACTTGGTGGTGAGTCACTCTACGTTCATCTCTTCTAATACGCTGTGTGTCTGTGCCATACGTACCGTTTTTTTTCCATCTATCTCTGACTTGTAGTAATTTCCACTGCGTTGATACCTCTTTGGTACTTTGATCTTCCCACCTTCTCTTCGATTCTCCCAGTTGCATTACGTTATTCTGCACATATCTATATTGCTTTCCATTCTCATACCATCATCATCATAAGCCTGCGTGATTTGATAGTTTTCATATCACCTTTTTAAATTTTCTCTGTTTTTTAGTTCATAGGCTGTTGATAATTCGTTCATTACTTTTTTCTGTCCGTATATATTTCGTATGAAGTTCCTTTCGGAAATTCGTAAACTCTCTTCTGCTTGACTATATGAGACAGAATACTTCATGTATATGGTAGTTACTAACAACGAAATAGTTGCTCTAGGACCAGTAGCATACATTGCATAGGCATACATCTTTGGAGCTTGAAAGGTTAACCTCTCCATTCAAAATCATTCTTTTCATTATCTTTTTAGGGTTTTTACTTTCCGAGCTTTTTTTATGTTCCTCAAAAAGGGTAGTTTTCGCATGTGTTAAGCTTTTCGTTTTGGTGCGTTCTTTTTTCGACAACAGCTTTGGAAGAAGCTCTAATTCCATCTGGTAAAACAAGAATGTAACCTAGCGAAGGAACTTCCTGGATTACATTTCGTTAGTAAACAGTAAAGAAAAGTATTAACAAGAAATGAGTAATTACTAAAAGTACTACTCCTAAAGATTTAAACTTACCTTATTTCATTTATTTCTTTGGTGTATAAATCACACAAAAGAGCAAAATAAATATTTTGGAGTAATATTTATACTTTCAGTATAATTCAAACGTGTCATAATACGTTGTTTTATCCGTACTAACTACATCCTTTGCCTGAAACCTATCCCAATTCAAGATATATTTTTTCAAATGAAATATTTAATGCGGTACTTTGTGCTCATGAACTAGAATCTCGGTATCTCGGTAATTATTCTATTTGTTTTTTTTACATTTTAAATGTAATCTTATCACTTTGATCTTGTTCAGCTGCATTTCACATTTCATTCCATAGAATATCTCAATCCTCTCAGTAGACCAATTAGACCAATCTAGTCTAACTTCTGTCCCTAACAATTTTAAGCTTCATTCAAGTTCATTTTCCCTTTAAATTGTTTGCTTTACACATTATAGTTCAAACAAGCAAATCTGTCTTGCCAAGCAGCAATTTTTTGATATAACACCTAGATTCAATTGAATTATAAACTATAAAACTTGTATTTTGAACTTACGCCACCAAAACATAGAACGATATACAATATCGTACAGCTCTCAAACATCCAAAGTTTGGACCAGCGGGAGTGCGGGACAAGGTTGGTAAATTAGATCGCATAGTTTCCAAACGCCAAATTTATTTGGTGGTTCTAATACACGTATATTCCGTATTACGGCATAAACTATGTATCAACAGCTGACGATTTCCTGACTGTTGGATTGTAACATGCTATGTACACAACTTCCACATGACGTGGCAAATGCTAATTGAGATAAGCGATACTGTCTGTAAATCTACGCACGTCCCCCAATGTGCGTAGACATCTGTGGATGTTCTCATTAATTAGCAAAAATAGTCCCTCAACGTTATACTAATTTTGATGTTACATTACATAATTTAATTATGTGTTGATGTTACTATTCGCATACCTATATTTTTCGGTGTTTTATAAGTTTGTTTCCGAAACTTATAACGGGATATTCACTTTTCTCGTGTCTCCATACAAATAGAGAGAAAAAGTATCTTTAATACGTAACAAAACCAAGGTAAACAATAGCACTTGCATAGAATTATTGTTACAAAAGATATGTATCAAAGGATTTCAGAATAAAAATGAATTATTTCGATAGGCAAATTGAAAATCGTTTCATTCGAAGTTTAATTGATATTTTGTAAGGAATTATCGAAGAATCTTTTATGGTAAAATCGGCAAAATTTACTGTATGTAGCAAGCTCAATTTCGTATAAGGGGTAACAGTTCCAGAAAAGCATTTCTTTGCAATAAAACCAAATGTTAATTTTCTTTGTTTTATTTGTTTAATTGTCTTATGCGTCTACTAAGAAGCATTTTTCATAAAATCTCTGAAAAACATATATTTTTGATCGAAGGGGAACAAATGATGTCACAGCTCCTTGATTCTAGCGGTTGAGTGATACCTCACTCGAATCACCTTTCGTAATCGATCGGATCTTTTTCGCTTCAGTTAATACTAACTAAAGCGAAAATGAAAGCGAAAACGACCAATCATTAATAATCACGGCTTCGCCGCCACTCTGAAATCATGCCATAGATACCCCACTAGGAGCTAGATGTCACCTGTGCTTCCCTTACGGTTACAAACTAGTTAGGGACTTCTCCGTCGTACACCGATGAGAGCAAAGTACCTCGAAGCAGCCGTCTGTGCGTTGAAAGTGTCTGTTGCTACATAATAGTGTTGTGTCGATCCTAGAAAAGTTACATATTAGACTACCTAGGAAAACACACTGACAATAACCCACTTCTCCATTGCCAAAAAGCGTGTAATCACATCTTCAAACATAACAAAGATATTATCGTTACCAAGTCTGACAAGGGTAGCACTATAACTGGCATTTACCGCAAAGAGTATGAAAACTTAATGGCAGAGATGGTTAGTGATACAGACGTGTATCAACAGGTCGACGGGTATCCCACTTTTTCGTATGAACGTAGAACAAGTGATTTCATAAAAAAACCTAAAGGACAAACAGTACGTTGATGAGATAACATACAGGAACTTAAGTAAACGCAATTCTGCATCACCTAGAATTTATGGTATACCCAAAGTTCGCAAAGATCCTTTAGAACTACGTCCCATTGTAAGTAGTATTGAGCGACACACCAAAAATCCTGCCAAATATTTAGGCAACATCATTGATAAATCATTTATGCAATTCAATGAATTGAAATTATCTGACACGCTTGAATTTGCTCAAAAACGTTCTACTCTCTAGTGACATAACTAGATTGTTTACTAATATTCCCACATCCCTAGTTATAGACATTATATCCGATAACACTGGTTAACAAGATTTTTGTCTCGAGCAGAAAAATGTCTGATTCTCATATACTTTTGCATGCTAAAATCACTTATGTTTTCAGAATTTCTACATTACCCTTAGTTTTTATGTTCCAGGATATTCGCTTATCCACCTAAAATATGCATGCATAGATATGTGGTATAAGAGAACATGTCTTGACGTGTTAAGACCTGCATTTCCCATTCTTAGATAGCATCTCTTGTTACTTCAGTTGTCGGCTAGAGCTCGGTGAATGAATATATACGTTGACGTTGTTAACGTTTAAAGAGTGCTGCGTTCTGGTGCGTTCAAGCTATTGTAGTGAAACCGCGAACATTCTATCACCTATAAAATTGCCAAGGAAATGTGGAAACCACCCGAAGTCTTTTTGCTACATTTGCGGCAAATTGACATTTAAATATCAAAAACGGCCTTTCACACCTCTCCTTAAAAAGTGCTATGAGCAGAATTTCAAGTGTAAAGCAGATGATGAGGGCAAAAGCTGGGGCCCCCATACTTGCTGTGTGACGTATGCCAGACTTCTTACAGCGTGCGCAAAAGGTAAATACATATGCCTTTTGCTATTCCTATGATTTGAAGGGAACCATCATATCATATTACCGATTGCTATTTTTGTCTAACAAATATAAGTGGTATGACTTCTAAATTCAAACAAACTGTAAAATATCATAATATTCCATCTGGACTGAGACCAGTACCTCACAGTCCGGAATTACCTATGCCTAAACCTCAACAAAACATGGCACTAAGCGACGATGAAAGTGCTGATGATACCTAGGCAAATGGAGCCCTGCTATGTTAGCTGACTATTGCTGGACGCTGAAGAGAGAAGCTTCTGATGCAAAGTACCGTCGAAAGTCATATATCAGCACATTTTCCAAGTAAATATATCACTAATATATACTTTCATAGAATTTCATTGCTTTGTCACTCTGAAACCCTGAAACCCTGAAATTCTGAAAACAGATATGAAATAAGTGTAAAAAGTACTACCAAGTTCACGCACTTTACCTCGTGGGACAAAATAAATCTGAAATTTCGTTGAGCAGTTATAATTGGGGCCTGATTCAGAACAACACGACGACCTCTAAAAAGGAATTCGTTAAAACAGAACAACAAAATAAAGTGAAACAAAAAATTCATTCATATCACACTAATTTTTATTTATGTACTTTGAAATGGATGTTCCAACTCTCACCGTTAGTAACCATAAAATATGTTATTCTCAGTGCATAATTCATTTCTTTCATTTCGCTATGCGTTTTACTGAATTGAAAAGATAAAAGGGGTCACGTAATAAATAACTATTCTGAGATGTATTCAATTCTCAACATTCGTACTGCTTATGCAGAGATTACAAGGCATAATCTCTTCTTTTTTATCCTATATAACGATGTTCTTTCATAACTCCAGATCAGCAGGTAAATCCTACGCGATTACGCAAATCCTTTGTGCGGAAGAAGCTCACACGTGAATTCAATTTGGCAGGTGAATGTCGTCGCTGTCAGCCAGCGGAACGACAGGACCCGTACGCATCACGTAGTTCCGTTGCCCGTGCTTCCGTTTCTGCTCGTTTTAACTTTCTTTCTGGGAGACGTCTCGCCGTACGTGTACGCGTCCATTGGAAGTACGAAGAAATAATGGGCGCGTCGTGCAGCGTTCCCTCTACATTCAACGAGGCGTCCCGGAGAGAACTTGTCCGTTAAAATTGTTAAATATGGGAGGATTAGGCGACCATGAAATGGAAAAATTGCATTTTGTAAAACGTTCCGTGAAAATTCTCGCCCGCAGTATCGACATACAAAAAGTACAATCAGGAGTATTTATGGAAATGGAGATGTTCAGAGCGTCAGTTGTGGACAAAAAAACTTAGGACAGATGTATGTATTTAGAGATTACATCCGAGCAATCCCTTAGTTACAAGCATCATTTAATAAATGGGCACGGAAAAATAAGGTCAAGGAATAACATATTACAAAAGCTCGCGGGGTAGTAGTTGAAAACTAAGGCAAACACTCCCAAAATATCAACAATTGCTCTTGTTTACTACCAGCTAAGTAAACAAGACGTCAGCAGTCCAATCTGGTTAAATAGCAGTCATACAAACATTATAGACGTCGCTTAACGCGAGACAATGGGAACTCTATCTGGTACAATAAAAAAACAGGCCGTCTCAGAGAAGCAGCTCCTAAGTAACTCCTCCTAATTAAGGAATGTTAACTAAATGTTAGGAAATTCAAGGGTTTCCTTTCCATGCTTACCTTGATAGTTACCTAGATAAGTAAATATTGTATTTATACTTTATTTTGTTTAGTTCTTTTTTATGTGTCGCAAAAATGTGGTTCTGCTTGCAGATTGCTTTTTCTTAATTCATGATATAATTTAAGAAGCTGCATATTATCCTTTACTACATATATCCTTATTAATATCTATCGTTTGCTGCAAAATTATAAATCATGTGAATAATGTTTCTTCTATTTGTTTGTATTGGTTCTTAAATTAGGAGGAATATTTTTTTAGTGACAAACACTTTGAGACACGTGTTTAAGATAAAAAAGGGCACTGTTTACTTCGTTTTTATTGCTGGTTATATAAAATAGTGTGTACAAGTGCTGTATCTTAAGAATGTTTGGAATATATTTTTTGTGTGTCGAAAATAGAGATTATGTTCAATAAATTATTAGTAAAATACAAATCATTTTGAGAAGATAGGTTACTGTGACTTTTTATTAAAACCCTGAGTTGTAATTAATTTAACAAACATAAATTCTTTTAAATCTTTATTGTGATACGTGAGGACTAATTATGTGTGCGATTTTATGCTTTTGTCAACTCATACCTGTATCTGCACAAATAAAAACATTATCTTGCCCAATTATTGTTAGCATATTTTTTAATTACTAATGTAGCATATTCTAAAGTTTTGCCATTCAAATCGCAAATTCCTATAGTTTATCGTTATTTTTTTTTCAATAAAACTAATTTTATTTTATAATTAAAAAGAGGGCTATTTAAAGATCTGTATTAATTTTAAAATCTAGGAAAATAACAAAACACAAGGACTTGAAACGGCGTGTATTTCGCCCATCTGCGTACCTATATTTAAATGTATCGATACAGGCTTCAATCTTCCAAGCCTCGATCGAGACAGCATGACGTTACTCTAATGTATCGAGGCCTGGTGAGCCAGCTTGCGTTTCACCCTAATGTATAGGTAAAGATAGTTTTTCTTCTATAACATTTCTACCTCTACAGGTTTGACTCGACTTTCTCTTTATTCTATCAAAAATCTAGTTTATTTTACCTAATACGTCCTTATGAAAATATAAACATACAATAGGAAATTTATCCAAAAATTGATATTTGATGGATATTTCGTCATATTTATATCTTTGGTACGCACAATGACAGAAAAAGGGACGATTTTCTGGAAAAAAAGAATATTACACTTCGTATCAGATTTATATTCCGCCAATAAATCGAATCACACATAAAGAAAATCAGCGGTGACAGCTTCCACAAACAGACAGATTAACCCTAAAGATATTTCGATTTCAATTATTTGGCGATCCGTCTTCGTCCGGAGCCGATTCAAATTAAAACCGGCGAACGGATGTGACGAGAATATAAACGGTCACGTGAACGCGTATGAAATACTGAAGAGTTAACGTTGACAGTGGAAGTTCGCCTAATCTAAAGTAAACATGACGCGACGGAACGAAATTTTCGGCGAAAAAAGCATGGGATAACGTCGAGAGCGAGGAAGTGGGAACGAAGATGGGATGAAGAAAGGTGGAGGAGACATCATTCGTCTCATTTCAGTTATAACTTGTTCGATCCAGCTGCCTCCGAGCGTCGACGCGACGCCAGGACGATGAAGGCGCTGAGGAAACCGGGAAAATATTTTCTCGTAGGTATATGCGACCGCTGTGGGTCATTTTATGTAAGAAAATGAAAGGAAAGAAGAAATCATTCTCACGTCCGTTAAATTATGCTCATTTATCATTTCTCGTGAGTGCCGCGATGGGCTGAGCGAAATAATAAATGAACAGGCCCCGGAATAATATACACAATTTTCTTTTAGGTGTTATATCCTGTTAGATATTGGTTGGTAACCATCGCAACATTTAAGCGCAAGCATTATTTTTTCCTTTTACGGATGTAATCGAAGAGAGAATTGGGTTTGACGATAGAGAGGTAACGCCATCATCAGATATATAAAGGAAATTGTGTTACTCAGAAATCACCAGTGAAACAGGATCTTCTTTATGTTATCTGCTTAAACTAACAGCATAAAAGCTGGTTCAGACACTAATATAGTTGGTAATTTATTATATTCCGATACATTATAGAAAAAACCTGCTATCTACTCATGCGGTCTCATAATGAAGTTATGGTTAGTTTTTAGACTGATAAAAGAGCGTATTAAGTTTTTTCTTTGATTCACCAAAATTGCATAAAAAGCTAAGAGGTTAATAATGTGAAGTAAGCTCCCCGAGAGAATTAAGGCCCAGGCTGGTAATAAATCCAATATATTTGTTCTGACTCAAACAGTTTAAACTTCATAGTTCAAATTTCATTTATCGTTGTTGCGCCATCTACCATCTACGTATGTCGCTTTTTCATTGGGATAACGTTTATGTGTTCAATGAACGTTTTGTCGATGAAATTATAAAATTTCCGGGAGTTTAAAGTTGCTTTTCACAAAGTAGAAGTGCTAATGTGCCATTTTTAACAAGGTAAGTAGTTATCCCACCGTATTTCGAACATCGCAACTTATATGTTAGAATTTAACCTTAAAGTGAATATTAATGAATAAGGATAATAAGGCCTACAGAATAGCAATTGAGCCTTATTATCGATGATTTAAGTTTTTATTGGTATTGCCCTCCATACATTTCTCTGTTATATTTCGCAGAAATATGGGTAAGAAAAGTCGCTGTATGAGGACGAATTGGATTCAGGACTTGATGGAGGAAGCTCTGAGTTTGTTAAAACGAAGTAAATCTGAACGTTATGTAGAGAACAAATGTGGTATTCCACGACGAACATTGCGAAATCTTATGAAAACAGGAGAGACTAGCAGAAAACTTGGAGCCATACCTACCTTAAATGAACAACAAGAAAGCGCTCTAGTCGGAAAAATTATTAGATTTTCTGAAATAAGATTCCCTAATACACCGGAGGCACTTAGAAGAAGCGTCCCCAAATATGTTGAAAATGGAAGTACCCCTAACCGATCCAATTCAACAAAACAAATCGCTGCCCGTGATTGGTACAAAGCTTTTATGAATCGACACCCTTGTTTATCTCGAAGAAAGGCCCAGTTAATGAGCCCTGCCAGAGCGGCGAAGCGAAATTCATACATTTTTGGGGATTATGTTCAAAAACTGAGAAGAATTTTGGAAAAGATATGATCTTATACATCAACCATCCAAAGTTTTCTATGTTCTACTATGTTCAATAGTTACCACAAATATTTCAATTTTTGGAGTTTAGATGTAATTACCTGTTTACTTCTGAAATTTAGTTATGATGGGCTTTAATACCCTCATGGACCTTATATAATGCTACTATAATCCAATTATAATCACTCTTTTTGAAATTAAATATAACGTACAATAAATGCGCTGTATAAAAAGTTTATAACGTCACAACTGAATGAAATGAAAACGACATATGGTGAGAAGTTAAAGGCTATAAATACATTGCTATGTATTGCTATGTATGTATGCTTTAAGTAAAATAAAGAACCAATACTTCTGTCGTAAGGGAAATATGATATTATAAACATATCTTATATCTTCACACAGTCTGCAGCTTGGGTCCTCAATGTCAACTCCAGCTTTCTGTAGATTTATTTTCAGTTCACAATGTCCTGTCAGGAGATCTATTACTGTACGAAGGTGATTCCTACTATAAACTTGTATGATACGCTCAGCGATAATTTTCAAATCTGGTTTCCGTATATAAAAATTAAATTAATGCCAAGAGGTTCTGGATGTCGCGAGATCTACGTAACTCGGACAATAGGGAATTATTTGTCCTGATTGAAGCATACCCCGATCGAGTGACTATAGACCCAATAAATGCATTGCAAAGCTTATTGACAAGGAGACGTACGAAATTTTCTTCAATATCAAACGAACACCTGATTGAAAAGCGCAATACCTCAGTCTGTCGATCAAACTGGGATCATTCCGTAGTATTTGCGGTAATTTGTCTCCCACGGAGTAATACTCAATTTACTGCAAACGGCAAATAGAATTACGAAAACATGTGAACCTCCGCTCGATAGCGAATAATGAAGTAGATATCTCTCGTTTCACCTATCTAGCAGCTAGTCTATGGGTGACTATAGATAAATCTCTTGTACTGTATAGTCGATTCATTCATATATTGCAACTAGAATGACGCAAATACCCTGCGGTTGCTAGTGTGATGTCGAAAACCCAATTCCAGTACTAACTACTGACTACCACGGAACGAAAAGCAAACGTTGTTTGAGGCTCGCTATTTTAACAAGCACTCGAAACCGAACACCAAATAAGCGTTGGTAAATGTTGAGTTGTCTTCTTAGATCAAAGATGTTACCAATTCTAATCAACCAACCAGGTACGTTCATCTCGCATGGTGTTTGTGTCCGTTTTATTGAAAGTCGAAATTAAAAGAGACCTATTATTGCGCTACCTACAGGTATTTTATTGACTCACACGGTGTAAGAAATGATATTAAACATTTAAAACATTTTTTAGTCAGTAAACACAATATTTGTATTTTACTACTTACTATTTACTATTTAACATAATATTTGTATATTACTTAAGAGAACAAGGGACTTTGATGATAAGGGTACCCTGACGATTAAGAAAGATTTAAAAGTTGCCAAAAAAGCGATTGCTCAACCAAACAGTAAATTCTCTTGTCCATTTGAAGTGCCTGAAGGTAATTTTAGAGCCATATAAAATTAGGTAAGGGGCAGAGATTGATAAAATACGCAATGAGTTTCTTTTAAAAAAAACTATTTTGGAGTTATAATACAAACTGGTATTTTTTTAAATGGAAGTTATAGTTGGCCATAGTGTCATTTAAATGCTTATTTTTTTCTGATTTCATTGATACAACATTTGGTATAGCTATCTCTTTTAGATTTTGATTTGTAGTGAAATAAGCAATTATTATTTCTATTAATTCATAAGTAGACTTTGACTAACACACACGGCAAACAAACACATGTAGTTATCAAAAATTAAAGGCTGAGTAAGTTAGATGAGTATCAAATCCTTTTAGTAGTTTTATTCAACAAATTCAGAAAATGTATAGCTACCAAGAAAGAAATGATATCCTTTTTTGATATTATGCTAGCAATCGAAATGGCATCGAGGCTAGTGAAATGTGCCACCAACGCTACATGGAAAGGAGGCAGCATGATAAGAGGTTACTTTCTAAGCTGGAAAGTAATTTAATTAAATACGGAGCCTTTAGTAAACCATGTACTACACAAAAGAAATTTAAACCGGAAGACGAGGAAAGGGCTTTAGCGTATGTACATTACACACCAAAAACATCCACACGCGAGATTTCAAGCGAATGACCAGTTTCCACAGAAACAGCTTGCCTGATTCTTAAACAAAATAAATACAAGCCATTTAAATGCAGCATTAGTCACACGTTGTATGCTCAAGACCATGAAAGAAGATTTGCTAGATGGTTTTTGAGAGAAACATATAATAATCCCCAGTTTTCTAGTACAATTTCATTTACTGATGAAACAGTATTAGTAACATATTTTATCGAAACAACAATATTTGTTCGTCTCAAAATAATACTCAAGTTACTAACGAAAGGAGAGACCAGCATGTCTCATCCGTAAATGTGTTTTGCGGCATTTTTGGTATAAAAATATTGGGGTCATATTTTTATGAAAACAACTTAAATGTTGAACGATATTTACACTTTTTACGTAATGCATTGGAAGACATATTAGGTAAAATATCACTAAATTTGATACAAAATTTAAAATGCCTCCAACACGATGGTGCACTTGCTCATAATTGCCTAGATGTGTGTAATTATCGTTTGGAACGTTTTCCTAACTGGATTCGTAATGCAGGTACCATTCTCTGGCCAGCAAGATCTCCAGACATTATACCTCTAGACTTTTTCCTACGGGGTGCAGTAAAAAAATAAAGTTTACATGAATAAACCTAACAACATCGCGGATTTGTAGATTAGTATTATGGCGGCAATAAAAAGTATGACACCTCAAAGCATAGGGTTCAAACTGAAATTGTGAGGAGGTGCGAAATGTGTATACGTACTAGTGGAGGACATTTTGATCACTTACTTAATTAAGCTACAATGAAGTTGTTTGCTTTTGCTTACTCCCTTATGTTTTTGCTGTATTGTATGATTAATTTCCTAATCATTAGAAACAATAATTACTCATTTCACTGCAAATCAAAATCTCAAAGAAGTAGCTATACCAAATGTTATATCAAAGAAATCAGAAAAAAAAAAGCATTTTAATGAGACCATGGCCAACTATGACTACGCTTTAAAAAAATACAAGTTTGTATGATATTTCCAAAATAAAGAGTGCCATAGATTTTTAAATAACATTATTAGATTCTGCATAAAAAACTGTACTAGAAAGAGTTTTCACCTTTATTTTATCTTAAGGGGTTGTGCACATATTTGAGGTTGAAGTTTTTGGAAGTTTTCAATTTTACTTGAATATCTCAGAAACCTTGCACCGTATAACAAATGTGACACTAGCATCCACCAGAACTCTGTTTCCTGAGTAACTTTGTCCATTTAACCGATTTTGTATCTTTAATGAGGAAGAAAGAAAGTTACCCACATAAGCAGATGGAAAATGGGCAGTCTGTATATTATCATCAGCATTCAAAATCAAAATAGTCATCGGTATCGAAACCTGCCAAAAAAGGACTGAAGTTGCCGTGACCAGGTTTTATCTTTGACAACTCATAGTGAGGGAGAGTAGCAAGAGCTAAAGAAGGCTACGGTAGTGTTCCTTGTTCTGATTTATGAAGAAAAAGCATGATTCTTAAATTTCTTAAAGTAATTCCTTATAACGCTTTGGCAACATTATTAAAAAAATTCTTTGTAATAGAAAGATCCGTGTGAACCTAAATGGAAAACTAACCAAAGATATACAATTAATGACGGGATACCCAGAGCTCTGTACTAGCGCCTATTCTATTCAATATACACGCTCTCTATAAATTGAGTTCTACACTTTACACACTTCACACAAAATTAAAATAGCGTAAAAGTACCTACCTTTTCAAATATTTTCAAACCATTCCGACTGGAATATGTACAAGCATAGTTAACGTTAAAACTTCAATTTAGAACATAACGAAAAGCCCTGGAAGTTTAAATTAAACTGTCCAGCGTTTTGTAGTTTCTCGTCAAGTTTCAAGTTTTATTCTTCGCAGTTTGTGTTAAATAAAAGGCGTATTTTTATTACATGCAAATGTTATTTGTCAGCGAACTTGTCAACAACTTTAATATGGGTACGCATATATATTTCATGTGATCGTAAAGCATCTTATTTTTCGCGCAGAGAGAAGCAATTTTCCGCATGCTAAAATATCTTAAACAATTTCCGCATTTCTGTGACCCGGTGTATGTTATGAGTAGAAATTACACTATTAACCTACATAGAGTTAGTCCCGGGCACACATTTCTGCGCCTTGCATAAATTAAATCAAAACTTCCTAAATGAGAGCGGTAGCAGAGTTTATTTTTTTTAATTAGAGAGGCACAGAGATGAACACTAAGGCCGTAGAACAAAAAAATCACGAATATACTAGGCTGGAAGGCTTCACATTTAGTAGTTCAGAACGGAATATAAATTGGAGTAACATTTTTAAAGGTGCTTGTCGTACAATTACCTACTAAAGTAAATTTTATATAATATGTGCTTGAATGTAAACTGTATTTAGTAGTATTGGCCATTAAGATATACCTTCCTAGTTCATGCGTAACGGCAAATAGTCCTTCTAATCGTACAACAATAGCAATTCCCTTAATTACGCTGTCCCTAATAATTTCCCATTGCACCTATTTCAACAAGATTCTACTTAGAAATCGAACTCGTAACGTAACTAAATTACTGCCACGTCACGACAATAATTTATTCCCTAAATATATACACACGGTAATTGGAAATGCGACGGGTTCAAATTAGATATCGCACCCCGAAACTTTAATTGAGACGTTAAATTTGATTTCGGACCGTAAAAGGGGTCCCAATTTCGTGCGCATTCGAAACGCTCGCATTATTCATAGTATTAGGCGCGAGGAAATTCACTTTTAAGGATTTGTTTTAATTGACGCTTCCACGCGTAAACTTTACTTTATCTAAGCCCTGAGATAGAAGTTGTACAGATATGGCTGGGGGGGAATATGCATGTACCCATGAGTTGTTGACTTGACAGTTTTGAATACGTCAAATGTGTTCCAGTTTTCAACCGTAGATGTCCCTGTTTGGGAGATAAAGCTTAAACGAATAGGAATAACAGAAGGATGTAAATTTTAATCTGCAGTATTAATATTACAGCTTAGGTCCAACACGACTGAAAACGGTATATTGTACGTTCGCACGCATGCGTAAGAGTACATAAGCGTTCCAAGAACGCTATGCATGCAGTACTATAGTTGAATCGCCCAAAAGATGCAGTAGAGAACTATATGGCAACTGTGTAGTATCAACGCCTCATATTTTTAAAATATTTATTATTGGTCAATCAGGCTTCATAACGACTTGCTTACAATCTGTCAAATTTCCTTGCATTTGTCATATTTGTTTTGCGTTTTGGTTATTCTCACTTATTGTCCAGTATTTCATTAATGTTCGTTCTATTTTATCCATATATATTAAAACAGTCTTTCTAAAGGCTATTATACTTCACTCTTATCACAATAAGCGTAAGTAAACCCATGTAATGGAGTTATACGTTAAATTACACGACGCCGCCGTTTGATAGGTTATATCTGGATATCGCCAAATTTGTTTTCGAGAGAGAATCGTTTTCTGTTTCTGTGGTACCCTACATTTTACACCATGGAAAATTTACCTCCTAAGAAGAGACCTCCAAAACATTTTACTGTGGAAGACAAAGATATGGTTTTGAATATATTAAAAACCTATCAAGAACAGCCAGGCACTTCTAAAATTGGAAGTGTTGAAACGACAGCAAACAGAAATTATAACAGATCAATTAATAATATTTTTATAGGAATTGGTGAACGCAGCGTTTACAATATTTTGAAAGAATATAATACCAATCATGACTTTCACCCACCAAAAGAATATTGGAGAGGAGCCGTCGTTTTAGATAATGTGGATGATGGCTCGAAAAATAGTATTCGAAGGATTGTCCATTCATTCTTTTTTAGAAACGAACCACCAACAGCTCAAAAAGTTCTCGCTGCGATAAACGAAAGAGATGACCTCCCTTACCTTAAAATTACTACGCTGAGATCATTACTAAAAGAACTAAATTTTGGGTAAACATACACATTTATTTTTTCAAACATATGTGCTTTTTAGTTACATACTACTTACGAAAACAACATTTCCAGCTATTAAAAGCGTAGTCGAAATAGAATGTTGAAAGAAAAAGATGAAATCATTACATGGAGGAGGAAATATTTACGTGAAATAATGAAATACCGCGATAATGGTATACCTATTTATTATTTGGACGAGACATGGATAGACGCAGAACATACAGTCAACAAAGTATGGACAGATACATCAATCTATACTTCAAGACAGGCATTTATAGAAGTATTGGGTACAGGCCTTAAAAATCCTTCACGCAAAGGGAAAAGGCTTATTATTGTGCACATAGGTTAAGCGGAAGGATTCGTGGAGAATGGACTGCTTCTGTTTCAATCAAAGAAAACGGGAGATTATCACGAAGATATGAATGCCGAAAGATTCGAAGAGTGGCCGAGTTTCAAAGAAAATTCTCTTATAATTTTAGATAAGGCTTCCTACCATAGCAGGAAACTGAATGAACCACCAACAGAGAATAATCGAAAGGCAGAATTACAAGAGTGGATGAAGAAAAACAATATTACTTATAAGGAAGATGGTTAAGGCCGAATTGTTATGTTTAATTAAACAAAATTTACCTGGCGCTTCAAAATATGCTGTTGTCGAGATGATCGAATGTGCTAATAGAAAGGTGTTAAGACTCCCACCATATCACTGCGAACTCAATCCAATAGAGCTCGTATGGGCACAAGTGAAAGGATATGTTGCCAGACACAACACAACATTTAAGTTAGCTGATGTGAGGGAATTATTTCATCAAGGGATCGACCGTGTTACAGGTGAAAATTGGAGAGTTGCTGTTAGACATGTGACAGATATTGAGAAGCAAATGAGGGAGCTGGACGATGTAATGGACACATACAGAATTATTAATAATTATATGTAACAATGGTTTATCTACATCGTCTATTAGTGAAGATGAATGATTTTTTATATAAATTTACATAAACATTCCAAAAATTAGTTTACTTATTAAAATCAAATATATATTGAGTGCTTATTTTTATAAATGTTTTTGTTACATATTTGTAATTTTATATTATAACTGTATAGTACCTGATTATACCATCTGTCTTAAGAAAGAAATAAACATATTGATAGTTACGTGTTTATGTGTATTAATTGTTTCAATTTAAATTGTCCAACCTTCGAACATACAAAGAAAAGCAATCTCTGAGTACATAAATACGTACAATAAGGTGTAAGTAATTTTAATATTAAATTTGAAATGCACCATGGATATCTGCTCTGTTACAAAAACTAAACATACTTTGGAAAAAAAATGTGTATTTATAATACTAGAATTATTTTATTTCGTATTCGATAGTATTTACAAAGAGGAATTCAAATTTAATGTTATTTATTTTGTTGTTCATGTCAAATCATCTATAGGGGTAATGTCAAATACTAATTTATCCGCCTTCATTCTCAAGTGATACATGTATGGTGGTGTGAATCGGCCTTTCCGGTGTTCGCACCACGGCGATGTTGCTTACTGCATCATCAATCAATGCATGAATTGATACACGATACATGAACGACATGCGAGTCGCCTGTTGGAACAAAGCTTTTAATCATTTTCTCCGAATCATAACTGTTTGAAGCTTTTTGCTTTTTTTATATCATACATACCTTTCTAAAAGGTAGACTCAAAAACTGAAACTAAAGAAAAGCTTTTAAAAAACACTTTAAAAGTTGCAGTGCAGAACAGACTAATTCTCCTTATTATTATGTTTATAGGAGTAAGAGAGGGTACAAGAAAATAAAAATGTTCTACGTATGTATGTGCTTTTTGTGATTCACTCACTACTAGATTTAATTAATTTGCGGTAGCAGATCAGCATATCTTCTTCTTCTTCTTCTTGGTCTTACGCCTGTCTATTGATAGGTGTAAGGTGTAAGATGTTGATTTTATCTTTCCCGTGTGCATGTATCATTCCATGCATAACCATCTTACGTCAGATGTTTAATTTCCCCCCGTGTTTCCTTTTCTGTGTATTTCCTCTCTCTTCGAAAAAATATTTAGTTCAACAATATCATGGTATAAAATAGAGATATGAAAATGAACTCAAAAAGTGGTCATGGAGGCACAGTTTCAGTGTAAGAAAGCTGAATTCCTTTGTTAAAACAATAAACCACAGATCAATTCAAATTTATTTAATGAAACTGTCGCCTCCACCAAAATGACTAACCCGCACGTATACAGAATATATTTAGTCTTTTGCTTAGTATGATGGTTCTAGAAATAAACCATGGGCCTGTAATAGCATTGTATCAGTTATTGGATTATTATTACAGTTGAAAATGTCACGCAAACACATTAACAGTTTTTCCTTTTTGCCATATATTATTAATTTGATGTAATTAAACCATTTATCTTATTTCGTTTGCAATATTTCTAATGGGTCATCTCTTATTACTTTCGCTAATTATTTTTGTAATTTTTATTACGAAACTTGAGACCATGAACAACCAACGCTGGGAATCCAGTCAGAATTTAAGAGCCAACAACCCAGGGAACCTTACCAACGTTAATCCTAACCCTAAGAGATCGTCCCATAGAGTGCGGTCAGGTACTTGAGTGGGATCACCAATAGAGTCGCCCAATATTAATTGTTTTGAGTAATTATTTTGTCCGGTAATGTAACATATTATTGTAGATTCTTTGGAAGTACAAGATTGGTACTTCACGCAATGGTGCCCATGATTCTTCTGATTAACTATCTTAAAATTAACTAACGAACTTCGAAAGAGTGCCAAATTTCACTTCACCTCTATCAATCCTACGCTGCGATATCTTGCTATCCGCAGTGTGCCTGCTTTATTTTATAACTGATAACGAGGTAAGGTAGGTTACACATTGTGAAATTTATTTCAGATCTATATACTTTAAAAGGTTACTAAGCCCTTTTATTTCAACAGCAATTACTTTGTCTCCATCGCATACAGCTTATTTGTATTACGCAGATGTTTTCTGATAATGAAATTCCGCTAAAGTGATACCTTACCTTCGAAGCTTGGACTGCCTCTCTCTCTCTCTCTTTCCTCTCTCTCTCTCTCTCTCTCTCTCTGAATTCTAATTTAATTTAAAAGAAAGGGAAAATCTAATTTAAAAGATGCTTTACATTCGCAAGATACGCTACTAGGGATTGGTTTTTGTTAGTCTTTATACGAATTCTCGCGAAAATTACGTTACATTCCCTTACCCTTTGAGCGTAACATATTTGAAATTTGTTCATTTAAAAGAGTAACTCCCCTCATATGTAAAATTAAATATCGAATTGGTACATGTACTTAGAAGAGCATTAGAAACTTAAGCTGATAAACTAGAACTCGTATTCAATGCGAATATTAGGTGAAGTTAATTTTCGATAACATCGACAATTTAACCCACGGTTGAATTAATCTTCACTTAGCGATTGAAATTAGTTTTATTCAAACCCATTGTAGTACTTGCGCTTATCGTTCACGTCGAAATTTACAGGCGCTGTATAAGCGAAGAAAGATATACTTCCCGTGTACGGAGCCCACATTCATTTCCCGCTACTCGATAAATCGTAAACATCGCAGTAATTCCCGTACATTTCCGCTGCTTCTCACAAAACCGCCGTCTACTGCCGTCGGAATCATTATTTTCTTAATCTCATTATCTGAACTCGATTGGAGTTCCCCGTCACAACATTCGCGCTCGGCCTCCTCGAGAACAATTGAGGATGGCACCACGCACCGCCGCCGAATCTAAATTGAAAATTGCTTTTGTTTTTAATCGCGGCAGTTCATTACAAAAACAATCGGGGGCGGTATAGGCCGTAATGAAATAAAGGATCGGAGGGGAGGGGTGTATTATCTTTTGTTTTGACTTCGGAGTAAAGAATGGCCTTTCACCTATCTTAAACCGAAGTTTTAAAAATTGTAACAACTTTAAAAGAGATAAGAAAAATATAATAATGACCTAAAAGAAATTTTCTTTTCAAGTTTGGGTATGATGCAGCCCCAGATAATTCCGATAGCACACCGTAGTTCATTGTTAGGAATAATAGCCCATCTCTTTATCCTTCTATCTTTGCTTTTCTCGGTTAAGTTTTATCTAGTCTTAAAATAGCCTCACTTGATAGTATAATAAATTAATCAAGGTGACAATAGAAAAATGCCAAATATTAGTGGACCTCCTTTAAAAACCATGGCGGATTACATTATATTGCTTTCCACAATATATTACATAATATACGGCAAATTATGGTAATTAGAGCGATATTCCGATTGAAAAGAGCAACTTGTCCCGATCTATTAATAAATTCTGTGGAAACCGTTGACAGAAGCACAGGTCGGATGTTTCTAGTGCACTATGGGTTCTTTAATTCTATGAGAAACGAACGTGTAACATTTTATACCAAATTATTTATATTCCAAATATAACGTTTCCATAACGAATGCCAAACAATATGAAGTGAAGAATAGTGTGTATCCAAAACAAATAAGCTTGTTTGAACATTTTAAAACACATTCCACAAATAACATCTATTTTCTCACTAACTCACTACCGACAGAAGTACTACCAACGCATTGAACTAAAGTGCTCCTGAAATAGAAAAATCTAAAGTCTCGAAATCGCATAACTAGAGTGCTGTCCTAGCTTTAGATGGCTTACGAAAGGAAATTACTAATGCGAGCAGGTCATCTTCGCGATCTAAGCATTTAGGCGGTGATACAGAACATGTAGGGCTCCCTGCTTTGAATTCACTAGAATCGCCTATTGTATATATAGGTACTCTTTGTGAGGCATTGAACTTCCACAGGCGTGGATGTCTAGTGTCTTAGATTGCGCTATTGTCTACCGGGAGGACACTTAGCGCCGCCTCGTAATTAGCTATGGATTACCGGGAAGGTGAGGATTCAAGTCAAGTTTCGATCCTTGTTTCGAAGCAGGTCTAATGTCATAAACTCAGAGCGCCAGCTTTGTAAACTTACACCATCGCAATTAAGTACAGTCACTGGAAATGCATTCATTGTATTATGTGCGTTTATTTAATATGTAGCGTCTGTGGATTGATGCAATACAAGGAACTATGAACCAAAAATTCTTTGTTATAGACTCGATGTTTACAGCCAATTTTTGTTTATTATTAGAGCTAGAGAAGAGAAGTCCAAAAAAATACAACAGGCAATAAAGCGTTTTATTCATTTAAGGGAACCCTACCTCTTGTATGACAGAAATAATAGTAAACACGACGATGATTATGTCAATACTTTTGTATGCATCGGAAGTCATTGCGCAAACGAAAAAGGAAGGACAGATATTAATAAAAAAAAAATCATTAAAAAAATTACTAATTGAAACCAACGATCGTGAATATAGAGTAAGGTGGAATACCAAATATTATAAGAGTCGAAGACATAGTAGGACTAATAAAGCAAAAAATTACAATAGTTTGGATATGTTTGGAGAGTATGAACGGTAATCATTAAAAAAAATGTTGGAGTTGCGACAGACAGACTAGTGGATGAAACATGGCTGGATGCTGTGAAATAAGATGACATAATGGAATAGCAAAATTTGTGGTAAGGAAAAGTGGAGGATGGCCAAGAAAGCCAAGTCATATCTGATGGTATGACTTTGAGGTATGAGATATGACTTTCGTCTATTCGCGAATTGATTAATAATGGGAGCCGACGTGCTCTTGAAACGAATTTTATTAAATTAATTTGTGCGGTGTGGATATCCCAATACTGCGTATTAGTGTATAATTTCATGTTTAATATGTTTTATAGTTTTGATATTAATTCCAGCGGACCCATAAAAATTCGTATTCTTCAACTTACTTATAGCAGCATTAACCTCAGCCATAGAAATCGGCGAAAAATACATTGTATGCAATGCAATATTACGCATTTACCATGCAAAGGAAGGGCTTTTTATCGATGTACGTGTTGTTTACAAACACAACGGTAAAACCAGCGTATAATTGTCAAGAAATATGGGGCGGTTTAGATTCAAGCAAAAACATTATCTCCCTCGCAGCAGCATTGCGTATGCTACTGCCTACTTTGTCTTTATTATTCCTAGTTTATTTTCGATTCCTTCGTTTAATTTAGCTATCGCAGTTCTTTCTAGAATCGAACGGCCGAATTTCTCAGAAATTATTTTAGAATTACTAGGAGATACATACATATGTAATGTATTAACTTCGAAACGATTGAATTGCCTTCCTTTCAATCGTAAATGTTTCTGAAAAATTCAGTACGAGATAAACTGATTTAAATCTCTACCCATTCACGGTAACGATTCAATATCATTGCGCTTTCGTATACGGAATTAAATCGAATCACGTTCCGTCACTAAACTCCGGAAAGCTCTTTCCGTCGCCGTCGTCTTTTTCTCACTTCGCGAAAACAAACACTCGAACTATGCAAAACCCGATGAAATAATGAAGTTCTCGCGAACGGAATGATTAATTCGACGTGTCGACTGATGGCTACCGGTCCCGTTATAGCTTTCGACTCTCTATCTCCGTTCTTACTACCGCTTCCCTGGTATGTTTCCTTGGAGATGAAAACAACATAGTCGTAAACTTTGTCAGATATTCGTCGAAGCGAGCGTATAACTTCCGCGAAGATTATTAAAGTTCCGAAGTATCACTTTTAAATTTTCCAAATCGCCGGGTAAAAGTTCCATTTCTGCTCTTGAAATATGTACCTTAAGTTATTTCGTAATTGTATTTGCAAAACTGGTTCTCTACGATTAGTGGCAGCGGAGAGAATGTTTTCTTTAGCAGGAGGTCTTCGATTATTTACTGTAGGATCTCGGTTTAAATTTGTTCTTGAATATGAAATCGGCTTACTAGGAGATACTTAAATCGCATTATGGTTCTCTAGAATGTATTTTATCACTTACGTTCAAGCCAGAGACATTTTGTTTTTGCATAAATTCTATATTTTTCCTTTCTTAAACCATTTAGTTAGTAAGTTTCTGTTCTACTGATTGTCACATATCGCTCAGCATGGATGATCGAACATATGTACATAAAAATATGAATTTAAGTATTATCATTATCCGTAACGAGATGTGGATATAAATTTACATTACCTGAACGCTGCAAACAGATGTATCTAGAAACCAGATTCCGTATGGTTGTGTCAAGATTCGGTAAGAAAAAAATTTACTGCCATCAATGTAGCTATTGTGTATATGTGTGATTTTCTACAGTAGATTGATTGTCGCATCAATTCATAGGTGTAGAACAAAGGGGATTCACTTGACTTCAATATTTGTAAAATGAGAATGTGCATACATTTAATAAGTAAAAAAAATAAGTAAAAAAAAATAAGTAAAATAAGTAAATTAATAAATAAAAAAAATAATCAATCTACGAACACAGGGTATTTCAGAATTGCTCAGCACTATTTTAGGGTTGTGTTTTTAGCACGAAATAAACAAAAAAGTGCATATAAACATAATTAATATATAAATATAGAAAGCTAAAGATATTTATTTACGAATAAAACATTCTGAATAACTGTTCAAAGCGTCCACTATGTCTAAATTTTAGTTTTGTAGATACTCAAAAGTGGTGGCATCAGGTATAAGAAATATTTTTAATTTACTTAATAATTATTTATGTACGTAGGTACTTCTTTTCGCATTTTAAGTTAATTTTGAAATTTTATTATTGTGTATAATAAAACCTACAATACAAAAATAGGGTAAAGGATGGAATAATTATTTTAGAGATGCTGACGCATATATTATATTAAACGTTAAAATAATAAGTAGATCAATTGGACATACTTCTCCCAGTTAATCTAGATACACACGGCTATATCTCTCCTACATATTTTTGGTTATTGATCTAAATCGTGACTTAAAGTCTGACTAAACCTTGACTATTATAGCTATGTTAGAAATGATGGAATAATGCAACAGCGTTACTGGAATGTGTCGCTTATACTTCCAAACCCAGTACTAGACGATTACTCGCTAATTACCATTGTTGAATAGGTATTTACCTAACAATCACGGCGCGTTATTGGTATTGATAATACCCAGTCAACCCATCAGGCATTCCACTGGAATCAATTACGGAATTAAACAAGCATCTCATCGGAACTCTCCTTCTCAAGATAGATCAATTTTACGAAGCGCAGTCGCGTCAAATTCCTAAATTGAATTTAATTCGAACAAATAAATCAGAAACTTTAGCCGGAAATTCGCAACGCGTATCCGCTGAAAATATTTGCCCCTCCGACAGACATATTTCCCAGATTATTTCGTTGCGTTGCATATTTTCCCGGGAATAGAATCCATCCCATCACAACTTTTAATTAGTTCGCCATTAGGCCATCAATTTTATGTCGCTTCCTTCCTCATTTCCCTTCATCCAAAATTTAAACATTAATAATAAGGTTTGCAGGCCGGAGTTTATTATTAAGTTTTGGATTTTGTATTAATAAATTCGGCAGGAATTACATTTGAAAAAATTTAATACGATAGCCCACTCCTCGTTGCCGTTTCATGATTTGGATCCCATCTTTTTTTATACTCTTAGGCGAGCGACCTTCTCTTGCAATACGAGCAAATCCGAGGGGGATAAGATTATTCTTGGTTCGTTTAAAAAGAGGAATCATCCGAGTCTCCCAGAGACACGGGTGGAATTATAGCGAGCAGGATTACCAAATTACTTTTCTTTTATATATACCGCCGCGCTGGATTCTCTTGTTCCGTTGTTCTTCGGTTTCGCTCGGGGGGAACACCAAAGTCTTTGAATTATATCCCTTGACTCGAATAGACGTCCATTATTTAATTCTACTGTATATGGGAGGCGAAGTGTAACAAAACGGGTCCGCAGAAATTGACGGGGAATGAGATTCTGAGAAAGTGAATACAAGAAATGGACAATCACTTCGATCAAGGAAATTAATATTTATGAAGGAGAAAAGTAATTTAGTTTTTAAACGCCAATTTATTTCGGCTGAAGTAATGCTACCATATCTCATCGTGGCAAGTCTCCGGTTTATACGACCCTGTATATATATTGCCTGCCATAAATAAAGGAACACCTAGTAAACGTTTATATTTTTATATTTAAACTTTCAAAACGGAAATCAATGAAGTACTTGAAACTTGGGTGTAATGTCTTTGGGCCGAAATAATAGCTCGTTCTACCAGGTTAATATACTTTATTCTACGTTAATATATATATCTCTCCATCTTACATTTCAACTAACATAATAATTTTCTCTATACAGTGCTACCAACTCTTAGTATACAAAATACACTACAATACCTCCCCTCATAAGTCTAGCCTCACCACTGGCCTCCTTATTCTTTTAGGTCTGCCTTCTGATAATGGCGTTGTGACACTAGGCTCACAGGTAGTTTCTTCTGCCACTACAGCAGGTTTAAATAAATTATCGCTTATGAATTTATTGGTTGTATTACAATCACCATTCGTTATGTTTACAGGATCAACTATAGCAGATGATAATTCTTTATCTCTCACCTGTTCCAGTTCAGCATTGGGCCAACTAGTACTTGGTACCGCAAAATTAAATTTATTTTTAATTGTAGTTGATTCTGCAATTACATTCGGTTTTACATTACTCTCTCCTATCTTAATATTACCCTCATCTATTAATATTTGATCTAGATGTCGTTTCCATATTAGATCTTCGTTTACTACCTTACATAAATAAATCCTATCTCCTAAAACCTCATCTATTATACATTTTATCCAACTCTTTTGATTAGGGTTTCGATAATCCCTACATAATACTCGATCTCCCTCCTTAAATCTCTCATCTCTGTTTCTATTTTGATTCTTATTTGTTATATTTTTGTTTTTAAACTTTAACAAATCAAATCGTGTTTTAACCTTATATTTAAATACTAAACTTGAA
>JARFOC010001158.1:910849-1009866 GCA_031763485.1 Osmoderma eremita | reverse complement strand
ATCTGTAGATATCTTATAATTTTAACTAGTTCTTTTGTACGTAAGTAAGTTATATTCCAGTAAATTGTACACATTTGTATGAAATACACCACAATTAGTGAAGTAATAAATATTTTATTTATATATGGTTTGTTTCCTTTCCATAAAATGCAGTAACAACCTACAATACAATAATTGTGGTTCACTTAATTGTTTATTTATTTTTGGGCAAATTAAAGGATTATCACTATTAAGCAGATAATTTCCTTATAAAAAGGGCCTTTTCAAATACATTTAGTAGACACATAGTATGCGTTAAGAACTATAACTACTAGTTCATTACAAATAACACTTGTTAATTCTTTAAGGGCATCATTAGGTAGGTACTTAATGATTTTATTTTAAATGTAAAATTGAAAGCAAATATAAATAAAATAAAACCTATAATTATGAATATTACATGATTACACAAGCAATTTACATAAAAATACTTGTTCAAAAATACACGCCTTCATTTATGTAACATTTAACATTGATGTTATATTTGCAATTACTTAACTATTACTACATAATAATAAATAAATAAAAGTTGCAATAAGTATGGAGTAATAAGTATAAATGGAATTTGTCTCCATGGATGTGTCGTGAAATCCTAAAACAAATGATTAACATATTGCATATGCAAACTCATATCAATATGCTTACCTGGAGGTAAAAGCTCATAAATATTATGACCCAAAATCATGTGCACTAGACTTCAATGGATTGATGGATGATATTTCGAAAATGCAAGAGGGTTCCGTTATTATGTTCCATTCATGTGCACACAATCCCACAGGAGTGGATCCTTCTCATATTCAATTGGATGAAATATCGGCCTTATGCAAAAAGAAAAAAAATTCTGGCATTCTTCGATATGGCATACCAGGGATTTGCCTCTGGCGATTCAGATAACGACGCCTATAGTGTCAGGAAATTTGTGAAAGATAAACATCATGTTAGGTTAGCTCATAGCTTCTCCAAAAACATGGGTCTGTATGGTGAGAGAGTAGGCTGCATTAATATCATGACAGAAAATAAAGGACAAGCAGCCAAAGTTATGTCCCAATTGAAAATTATAGTGAGAAGTGAGCCTCTTTGCGGTGCCAGAATCGTCACTAAAGTTTTGGAAGATCCCGTATTAAAGAATGACTGGAGAATAGAATTTAAAGCTATGGCAGACCGCATGAAAGGTGCTAGAGCAGCACTGAAGAATAATCTGAAAAAAGAAGGTTCAACTAGGAACTGGGACCACATTACTAACCAAATAGGAATGTTCTGCTTTACAGGCTTGCACCCTAATCAGGTAAAAAAAATTAAAGAACATCATATATATCTGACCAAAAAGGGTCGTATTTCTATTGGTGGTTTGAATACGAAAAACGTCAAAAGAGCACTAAGGACATGTGTTTTTCTATGTACGCTCTCTATGACTTTCGTTCTCAAGTAAGATGGACGTTATAATTGTATATTTTCATTTTCCACGCGAATGTACATACTAAGCTTTGTATCACGTTGTTTTAAATCTGTTTACATTTGTTGTTCACTGTTTACTATTACAAACTATTATTCATAATAAACTCATTATAACTGCGCGAGTTTTTTAAGTACGCTCTTAAAGTTGCGCAGCAACGGGAAAAGCTAAGTTTATACAAAATTTATTTTTTAAATCTATGGAATAAACACACTGTTCGGATTACTCCTCCCGTACACAGTATTAATTAATTCGGGACGACACGTGTTTCGGGAATACGTGGATTCTCGAAACACATGTCGTCCCGAATTAATTAATACTTTGTGCGGGAGGAGTAATCCGAACAGTGTGTTTATTGAGCTGCCCACAGTTCTTGCTATCTTTACAGATCTATGGAATAAATAATATTTTTACTAGCACTATTATTTTGCACACCGCTGTAAGTGTGGGGTGTGTGTAAGTGGGTGCTACTTTTATTCGTTAGATTTGATTTGGAAATTTCAGAATGTTTTTTTACTTATTGAGAGTTTGTATTTAACTTGAAATAAAACCACTCATCAAATTAAACAACCTTTATTAAAGAAGCGATTATCACAAAATGACAATTATTGATCCACAGTTAGAGTATTAAAATTACAAAAAGGATAGTTATTAAAATAGTAAAAATTAGTTAAATAGCAAAAATAGGAAGTTTCTGTATAAAAAGCATCATTTACAGTTTATTAGCAGCCAATTTTCTTCTAACATTTCATAACATTTTTTTAAAGAAATACGTCTATGTACGTATTTCTTTTTGATATTTTGGTGTAGTTTACAGTACAGTACGATACAAAAAAATAAAACAAGAATTGTCTCTTTGAGACTTACCATGTAAAACACGCGTACAGTTATTAATCAATAATTAAAAATAAAATATAATAAAAAAAAGTAGTGATTGACTAAATGTGACTGTTTTGTGCTAATTAGCACCAATTGATTTTAGAGCTCTGCTCCGCATTCATTCAGCATTCATACACTTTATACAATGATATATTTCTATAGTCTTACAATTAGTATATATGCTAAATCTTCCAATGGCTTTCGGTAAATATAATCAAATACGCGTCTACCTTGTATGCAAGTACATATAATAATATACAAAGGGAAGAAAATAATAATAAGTGAGCTAATAATATTCCTATATAGATTGAGGCAAGGGGTTTTCTTTTGACTATTAAATGAATACGTTATGTTAAAAGTAATTAACAAAAGAAAGAAGTCCACCACCGAAGATTTCCCTTGTCTGTGGGTAAAATATACGAATTTTATCGAAAAAGCCAATGGAAAAGATAGATAAAAAATGTACGGAAATCGTTTTGCTGCTTTGACTAAAAAAATATAAATAACGATTTCTCGCACATTTTACTCAATTATATATATTTACTACATAATTTAGCGACGTTTGCGCTGACACCAGATCTTGCGCGGCAGTAGGAAGTGAGTAGCAGTACATATCGTCAGGTTTACAAGAACCGAAGGCAGCGCTTCCGTCGTTAAAATAAATATATAATATACACGCTTAATATTAGTGAGTTTCATCGAGTATTCATCGTTTGCCGCATCATCAGACAAGTCGTCATTTATTCTGAGCAATATCTATATCATTTCCGACGATTATCTTCTAATTTCGTTTCTTTTTTTGATAGTTATTCTATACAGTGTCGAATCCTTTTCTTAAAGAAATACATAAACAATAAAAAAGTCTATATCAGGAATCTAAATATACGTCTGTAACTTGAACAATTTCACTGTTACGTGAGGTAGTCTGGGCTGGGTTCAGCCATTGGTTCTGGTGTCGTAAAGAGAGGGTTGGGAAACTCTGGAGGATGTGGAAGTGGTCCAGCTGCTTTTGGCCTTCTACGTAAGGCCATTAACCAGCAGGATACTGCAACTGCAACTGCTACCAGAGCCAACAGGGCTGTGATTATTAGGGCTATGATAAAACCGATCATTGAAACGCATATATCTTCTTGTTTTGCTGAGTATTGTGCTGGAATAGAATATGTTAAACAATATAAATCATTCAAATACAACAACCAGTGTTTCATTACCTTCATATGCGTCTCCTCTTTCATGCCGTCTTTCTAGAGTAAATATCGCGTTAGATGAAATTGTAATTTCCTCCCTCAATTGTCCGGTAAGATAATCTCCCGGAACAGCTACGTCTGTTGAATTTTCAGAATCTACCGATCTTCTCTTTCTTCCAAACGCGTTATAACCATGACAGTTCACCTAAAATTAAAAGTTACCACATGTGAATATGCGTCTTTAATGTTTTTTTTATTTGTAAGTAATACAAAAATATTTTATCAATTTAAATAGCTTACAGGTTGACATTTTCCAAAGCAGACCCTAATATTGCACTGGAACTTGATATTGTCACTGCTAGGGAATTTAAAAGCATTGAAACCAGCTTGTAAGCTGTGAGTATCTGGATTGTAGTCCCAATCCCCAAAGATCTTCGAATCTGTAGCACAGCCATCTGCGTCAGTGACGATATATTCGTTTTCTACTTTGTTGTCGCTAGTTCTTGCTACGCAGCTTCTTGCAAAACCGCCGTATATAGATCCGGGTTGTACTTCTACTTCTAATGTTAATTCGTCACCTATCGCAGCGGAGGAGATTTCTTGGCCAGTTCTAGTTACTATTCTCATTGTACATGTTGGTGGTGGTCCCGTGTTTGCGATGGTTCCAGCAGTTGTAAGCATAGAAACATTGAATCCTAACGTAACGTTTTGCTCTCCTGTCTGGTAGACGCATTTAATGTGATAAGCTTGCGCCTTGAAAGTAATAAGTTGTGGATGTTTCTGAATGACAAGAACGAAGCTGGCGTGGCCCTGAAATGAGTTACATATAGAAATCTTGCTTTCATCAGATCAAATTGAGCTTACATTAATATGTGTTAATCCACAGCTGCCAAAGTGCACTTTAAAGATTTCTGTCGTGTTAACCGTGTTTGGCGAGAAATTGACTACTCGCCTGCATTGTTCGTCTTTACTGTGACCCTTCACGTACAAAACTCCGTTGAAACCATGTTCGCTAATAAAAATTTCAACTTGGACTCCATCAGACAAGCAATTTACGTTGATTTCTGGTTTTGGGAACGTTTTCTCTATTCTAGGTTCCGCTGAATTGACGATAAAAATTTAAAACGAATTTCATATTATTAAATATTATACTCACTGCATATACCACGGTGATTAGTGCTGTTGCAAAATTGATCCTTTTCGCAGCGTTTAGTAAGACAAGGGTCATCGCAGGTCTTCGTTCTTGGATTGCAATATCTGTTATCAGCACAATCAGCGTCTCGCTCGCATCCAGTCGTTAGTACGCAATTTCCTTTACTATCTAAGATGTAACCGTGCTCCGTTGGACAGACGCAATTACCTCTCTCGTCAATAATTAGACCTCGACCTAAATCACAGACGCAACGGCTTCTTTCAATCTTATAACCTCGAGTTACTTCGCAATGGACACATTCATCGTTGTCATTGAGAGCAGTGTTCGGTGGGCAAACGCATTCTCCATCGGGCGTCTGTATGAAACCTTTATCGACTCGACATGTACGCGCTAAAAGTATAATTGTATTTGCCAATACATTGCTAGATTACTCATATTGCAAATAGGTACTTACATTTTACACATTCAACTACAGCATTTCCTTGATATCCTGGCCTACATTGACATATCATCGTTCTTACTGGTACTGTGTTTAGCACTGTGCAGTCAGCATTTAAACCGCAAGGTTCTGTAGCTGTGCAAGGGTTGGTGCATTTACCTCCAATGCAAGCAGTTTGTGATGGACAGTCCGAATCGTATGTACACTCATCTGAGGTTGGGACGCATTTTGTCAACGTATTTCCTATAGTTCCTATTGGACACGAGCAAACTGGATGGTGATTGTACACTTGGCATTCTGCTGAGCTTTCGCATGGGTTTTCGCTTTCACACGGATTACCGCATTCATCATTAATACAAGCTTGATTTGATGGACAGTCACTGTCCGAGCGACATCCGATGACATTGCAACTAATCCTGGCATTACCGAAGAACCCTGGTGGACATTCGCATACGTCTCGGTGGTTAATACCGTAGCAGACCGCTCCTTTCCCACAAATTGCTCTCTCGTTGTCACAGACAGGGACACATTTTCTATTAATGCATGCTTCATTAGCGGCACAATCATCGTTGCTTCGGCAAAGTACAGATGGAGTACATCCGATCTCCGGATTTCCAACAAATGCATCCTTGCAGTTGCATATGGGTTTATGGTCTCTTACTTGACAATCTGCATACGGGCCGCAATTACATGGATTTTTACATATTCCTAGGACGCAGGCTTTATCGCTAGCGCATTCGTTATCGGACGCGCAACCGGTCACTGGTTTTATGGGTTGGCAAGTTCCACTACCGCTGCTAATGTATCCTGGTGGACAAATACATATCATCGTTCTAACAGGGACGGTTCCATCGACACGGCATTCGGACGGCCTATGGCAAGGTTGAATGATGATACAAGGATCTTGGCATTTGTTGTTGATGCAAGCCAATCGCGGGGAACATTCGCCATCTCGTTGACACTCAGGCTGCGGTTCTTTTCTGCAATCAACGTATGGATTTCCAATAAAACCAGCCGGGCATCTGCATAATGCCATATGATTTCGGACTCTACATTCTGCTCTTGGTGAACACGGATTTTCGTATACACATGGATTGATACATTGCGAGTTAATACATTGTCTCTCATTAGGGCAGTCGCTATTAGAAGTACACTCTACTACTACACATTTATCGTATGGATTTCCACGATATCCGCTTAGGCATCGGCATTCTGCCCTATTTCTGCTGACGTAACATTCGGAGTTGATACCGCAGGGATCCTTAACCAAACATGGGTTAATACATTGACCATTGATGCAGGATTTACCAGATTCACATTCTGAGTCGATACGACATCCTACCGTATGGCAGGCGAAGTTAGGATTGCCACCATAGCCATCTTTACAAGAACAAATCGGTCGGTGGTTCTGTACCAAGCAAACTGCATTGCGACCACAATCGCAAGGATTCCTACACAATCTATTCGTACACGCTTCGTTAAACGGACAATCATCGTCAGACACACAACCTGGTGGTATTGGTACTATGACCGGATGACATTCGCCTCTTTCATTGGGCACCCAACCTTCTGGACAGGTGCATATCATTGTTCGTACCGGTACAGTATCCAAGACTGAGCAGTGTGCTGATCGTTGGCATGGAGATAACTCCAAACATGGATTTACACATCTGTTGCTGATACAGGCGAGCTTACTTGGACAATCTACGTCTACCACACATTCGTATTTGTGTACAGCACGTTGTAAACAATACGAGAAGGGATTTCCTTCCGGTAATTCTTCGGGACATCTGCAACCGGCATGGTGGTTTTGAACGTAACATATAGCGTTCTGGGCGCAAGGTGGATCTGCAATGGGCGAACAAGGATCGACGCAATGGTCGTGGATGCAAGCTTTGTTATTGGCACAATCATTATCCACGTGACATTCTACGTGTCTGCAGCTTTCGAATGGATTGCCTTCGTAACCTGACTGGCATCTACAAGCTGTTCTGTGGTTATGCCCGTAGCATTCGGCGTTTCTTGCGCATTGGTGGCCCAGAATGCATGGGTTTATACATTGACCATTATAGCATTGCTTGTCGTTGGAACAATCATTGTCGGATTCACAACCAACTGAAAATAGGACTTTAAGTAATTAGGTATTATTGCTTTTAATTCCGCTCACGTTTAACGCATCCTAATTGCGGGTTGCCGGAATATCCAGGCTTGCAGTAGCATATGGGATAATGTCCGGTAACTATACATTCCGAATTTGACCCACAATTGCATGGGCTGATACAAGCACCGTTAATACAAGCTTCAGATCTGGCACAGTCGGAATTACTCTTGCAACCCAAAACATCAACAGCTAGAAAAGGTATACGTAAATAATACATTCATTATGCAGGTAAAGAGGGCTTACGTGGAACACATTCAATTCTTGGATTGCCTTCATATCCTGCTGGACACATGCATATCGCATTATGCCTGTTGACTGAGCAGAAGGAATCCTTAGCACAGGACTTATCGTATGTGCAAGGATTTACGCAGAATTGATTTCTGCAGGCTTTATCAAAGGCACAGTCATTATCACTATAACATTCTGGGATTGGTAGAGGGATGTACACTAAAAATATTTGTGCATTATAAAATTAGTTATAAAATTAAATATTTCTAAACCTACCTAATGAGCATTCAATATGAGGATTGCCCGAGTATCCAGAAGCGCAAGTGCATACTGATTGATGATATTGAGATTTGCAGATAGCGTTAATGCCGCATACATCTATTCTGCATGCATCGATGCAACTTCCTCTGATGCACTTCTCTGTATTCGCGCAATCTGTATCGACAGCACATTGCTGACTGTTTAAAGCTACGCATCTACCGTCGGTGCCTGTGTATGTATCTTTTGGACATTGACACATCACTGTACGGAATGGTAGGCTATCTAGTACTTTACACTCTTGCTCTAATTTGCATATTTCTGAATTCGCGCAAGGGTTCTGGCATGCTCCGTTGAAGCAAATCAATTGTGATGGACAATCTGAATCTGATTGACACTCCGCTGGCAGTCTAGCCAAGCAATTTGCATAGGGATTACCAACAGTGCCTGACGGGCAAGTGCATTGTGGTTGATGATTTTGGCCACGACAAATTGCTGTTGGAGCGCATGAATCGTCGTCACATACAGGTCTACATACTCTATTTAACCTGTCGCAAGCCTCATGGTCAGCGCAATCTTCATTGTATTGACAAACTCCGGGTACGCATGATACCAAAGGATTTCCTTGAGTTCCGGGTGGGCAACTGCACTGGGCTTTATGGTTATGGACTACACATTCGGAACCAAACGCGCAAGTAGTTATAGAGCATGGTGTGATACAGTTTTCACTGATGCATGCCCTATCGTATGGACAGTCTTCGTCGACTTTGCATTCTGGTTGGTAGCATGTTATTTGTGGGTTACCTGCCGAGCCCTCAGGACAGTAACAGGTAGGTCTATGTTGTGCCGTTCGGCATTGTGCTCCACTACCACAAGGATTTGCAATAATACATGGATCTTGGCAGGTTTGGCTGATACACGTTTTGTCCAATGCGCAATCAGATTCCACTGTACACTCTGGTTCAGGAGTAACTAATAAATAAACGTAGTATTGAATTTACGGATTAAATCGGCATATAGAATAAATGTACCTGGACTACATTTTATAAATGGATTTCCGACGAGACCGTGAGGACATTTACAAACTGCTTTATGGTTGAGAGGTTCACAATTTGCTGTTAGGGCACATGGATTTCCTGCCAAACATGGATTGATACATTGCCTATTGATGCAAGCTTCGATAGAACTGCATTCGGTATCTGATTTACAACCAGGCTCTTCTTTAACTACAAAAATAAATGTTGATTATTCTATCCTTCGTGCAGGCATACGTTTTCCAATAATATTTTGAAAAACTTATGTGACGTAAAGGAAAATAATTATGTTGCTGTTTAATTTGAGAAGATAGGAAAAGGTGTATTGACAAGTATCGTTGCAACATACAAGTTATTTACAATATTTCCTGCAACTAAAAAAAATACACACATTTAATGTAATTTCATGTATTGAAAAATGGATTTATGTGTAATAGAATGAAATATATACCTTTACACTCTACATCTGCAACACCTACATAACCCGGTAAGCATGAACATAGCATTGTGCGCAGTGGAAGGAAATCTACTACTGTACATTCGGCATTTTTACCACAAGGTTTGACTTCAATGCATGGATTTTTACACTGTCCACTGAAGCAGGCATACTTGGTAGGGCAGTCCGCGTCATATTTACATTGTGATATATCAAGTTTTTCTGGAAATTATTTTTAATAGTAAAATGCGGACAAGGATATTGGAGTGTTTTTTACCTTTACTGCACATTGCGTTGGGATTTCCAGTAAAACCGCTTGGGCAAGAACATTGTGGTCGATGACTGAATACTGTGCAAATTGCGCCTGGTCCACACCTGCATGGATCTTCACATCTTTCATTGCGGCAAGCTAAGTTATACGGACATTCGTCGTCTGTTGTACATTCCGGTCTCTCGCATCGTATTTCTGGATTTCCTCTAAAGCTATCTGGACAATAACAACGCGGCTTGTGGAAGGAATCGGCTCTGCAAATAGCATTCAAACCACATTGTGTATAGGAGCACGGATTTACGCATTCCCTGTTAATACACGCTTCATTCGCCGGACAATCACTATCGCTCCTGCACCCAACTAAAACATATTCAAAAATGTTATAAATTGATTTAAAGGTTGCTGAAATATCATACGCTCTAAGCATCTGCTTTGTGCGTTGCCTGTATATCCCTCTCTACATATACAAATAGCCCTATGAAGTTGAACTCTGCATTCGGCGTTGAACCCACAGAATGTTGGTGATGCTAGGCAAGGGTTTTGGCATTGTTCACTTATACAAGCCTTATCATTAGGGCAATCTGAATCTTGTATACATTCAGATTTAGGTAGAGGAGCTGTAAAGATAAAATATTATTAAATTGTATTTAATGTTCTTTTTGTGAATACGAACTTGGTGGTGGTGGTTTGCATTCTATTTCAGGGATGCCAATGTAATTGTCTGGACACGAGCAAACAGCTCTGTGATTGATTGGTTGGCAAATAGCATTAGCACCACAAGCATTACTACATGGATCTCTACACTTTTGACCGTAGCATGCTCGATCTCTAGGACAATCTTGATTTATAACACATTCGGGGTAAGAGCACACTGCGGCTCCATCAACTACACGGCAGTGACCATTAACCTTGCACGGTGATGGTATACAAGGGTCTTGTTCTTGTGGTTGTTCTTTGCATAGAACGAATGGATCACCGACTAACGGTGCTGGACACGAACAAATTGGGCTATGGTTGATAATATTACACCTCGCATTGAATCCACACACGCCTGGACATGGGTCAACACATGTCATTTCGACGCAAGCTTTGTTGCTCGGACAATCGGTGCTGACTGTACATTCCGGCCTGCAACCTCCTGTATAAGGTGATCCGAAGAATTTAGGTAGACATTCACAGATGGCTTGAGATCCTGAGTATCTGCAAACCGTGTTGATACCACAGGGTGATGGGTTACAAGGATCCGCTGGTGTAGGTGGAATCACTGATTTTGATACACATATGCGTTAGGCATGTATTTGTAATAACAATAAGTATTTGTAATAAAAACCATTACCTGGTCTGAGAGAACATATTCTGAACGAATCTCCGGTATAACCTTGTGGACAGGAACATACCGGAATGTGGTTGATAACGTCGCATATTGCGTCGATTCCGCAAGTTCCAGGGCATGGATCTTTGCATTTGTTCTTCATGCACGCTCTGTTCATCGGGCAGTCGGAATTGCCTATACATTCTGGTCTACAATTTTCATATGGATTTCCGCGGTATTCCTTAAAGCATTCGCATACGCCGTAGTTGTTTTCGACTCGACAGTAAGCGTTTGATCCGCATGGAGATGGATTACATGAATCTTGTGGAACTGGTGACGGTTGAGCTATATAAAATAATATATTAAAAAACATTTTACTGGGAAGAAAGGGAAAAATAATGTCAACAAAAATATTCAGTATTAATGCAAATACGGACGTGCAACATGCGCAATCGGTTATACATACATACATGTTCTACCGAAATAAACTACATATTTAAACTATATTGTGTATAGTGCTGGAGTTAAATATATAACAATTCATGCAAACTATATTGGTTACAACACAAAATACAAGACACACCAAATTCATATAAACATAAAACATGTCATTCTCATTGTCCGATGTCATCCGATAATTATTACTATATATTCTTACGCTTTTTGAAATAGCAGGCCGTTAATGGATCTCCTTCATGACCGTCTACGCAAACACAGTTTGGTATATGGAAAACAACGTTACACTCGGCATTGAGACCGCAAGATCCAGGGCAAGGGTCACTACATTTCTGATGTATACAAGCTAGATTTGTCGGGCATTCATTATTAATGAGACATTCAGGTCTACAATTCGGGGGAATTCCAATAAATTCCGGTAAACAGATACATTTGTAAGTATCGCCGCTAACATCACATCGTGAATTCGGACCGCAAGGTGAGGGAACGCAAGGATTTAGTGGTAGCGCAGGTGATGTTTCTGTAAGAATATATTTAGTCGCGAATATCTTTTAAGGGCATCCACTCTCTTCTTACCTGGAATCGGGGAACAATATGAAAATGGATCGCCGCTGTATTTTGGTGGGCAACTGCATATTGGATTATGGTTTATTACTTGGCATTTTGCGGCTATACCACATGTTCCCGGGCAAGGATCTGTGCATTTGTTATCTACGCACGCTTCATAAGACGGGCATTCGAAACTAGTAACGCATTCTGGTCTACAATTTGGTGGCGCACCAATGTAACCGATTAAACAGGAACATACCGCCAGTTTGTTTACTTCCCTACATTGAGCGTTTGGTCCGCACGGGGATGGGTTGCAGGGGAACAATTCAGCTGGTGCTATGGAAGCAAATATTTAACAAAATATTCCTTTGTGCGATGATTCTAACTTACGAGTTACTATCTTGCACATTACGAATGGGTCACCCGTTAAATCTTGCGGACAAGTGCAAGTGGGTATGTGATTGATTACAGCACATTCTGCTTCACGAGCACACAACCCAGGGCATGGATCTTTACACTTATTATTAAAGCAAACTTTGTTTTTGGGACAATCGATATTTTGAACGCATTCCGGTCGACATTCTACGTACGGGTTTCCTTGATATTCCATCAAGCAAGTGCATATTCCGTTATTGCATTGTGCATTCGGTCCGCATGGCGAAGGATTGCATTGATCTCTCGGTTTGGGGATCGCTAGAAAATTTCGTTTTCTCTAGATTCAACTCGTTTTAACCTATTACTGTAACTTACGTTCAGGGGGTTTAGGTTGACAATAATTGAATGGGTCTCCAAGGTACCCTTGGTTACATACGCACATTGGTACGTGATTTACAACAGAACACTGAGCGTTAACTCCGCAAGACCCAGGGCAAGGATCTCTACACTTTTCTCTTATACACGCTAAGTTACTCGAGCATTCAGAATGAATTAAACATTCGGGGCGACAGTTTGGCGGGTTGCCTATGTATCCCCTCTGACAAGAACAGAAATATGTATCCCCTATAGTTAGACAATGCGAGTAAGATCCACATGGTGATGGAATGCAGGGATTGACAACCGATATATTTTTTGTTGCTAAAATAAGATTGTTTATTTACCGTCTTTAATGTACCGATTTAACTTACGAGGAGGTGGAGCGTAACATCTAGTAAAGGGATCTCCGATCTGTTTTTCATTGCACGAACATATTGGGCTGTGGTTGATTACCGAACATCTTGCGTTGATGCCGCAAGTTCCTGGGCAAGGATCGATACATTTCTGGTTAACACATGCCTTATCGAATGGACATTCGGTGCTGATTGTACACTCAGGCCTACATCGCGGTGGATTGCCCATATAATTGGGTAAGCATGTACATACTGCTTGATTGTTCACTTCCCTGCATTGACTGTTGGGTCCGCAAGGCGACGGAGAGCAGGCATTTGTAGGAAGAGGTGTTTCGATAACGATTCGTGAACAGAAGACGAATGGATCGCCTTTGAAATTATGTTGACACATGCACGATGGTAAATGGTTGATGACTTGGCAGTCGGCATTTTGACCACATGCTCCGGGGCAAGGATCTTTACATTTATTTCCGATACAAGCTTTGTTCGCAGGACAATCTGAATTTAAGGTACATTCCGGTCTACATCCTAGGTATGGGTTTCCTATGTAATCTGGGAGACAAATACAAGAACCTGCTCGGTCGTGCTCTTTGCATATCGCGTTCGCTCCACAAGGTGAAGGTACACATGGACTAATAATTTCAGATGGTCCTGGCTCTGAAAGTGCAATAATCGTTGCTCAATACGTGTTAAACAAATACCGTCAAGCATAGGTTGGATCGGCTCCAAGAACGAAGAGGTTTCTGATTTCGAAAAATTATTTTAACAAATTATGATGCAATTTTTCAACAGAAATTTATAATTATTCCAAACATAAACAAATTTAGAAGCGTCCCTTTTTATCCTTGACAATATATTTGTTATTAACTTACTGGCTTTGGGATGACAAAAAGTAAATGGATCGCCTTCAAAATCATCTTGACACACACAATTTGGTGTGTGACTTATGACGAAGCACTGAGTATTCTGCCCGCAAATTCCGGGACAAGGATCTTTGCACTTTTGTTTTATACACGCTAACTTATCCGCGCATTCGTTGCTGCTTATACATTCTGGTTTACAATACGGAGGAGACCCCACGTATTCAGGTAAACAAGAACACGATGGGAAGCCATTAATGACTTTACAAGCAGCATTAGGTCCGCACGGTGATGGTTGACAAGGATCGAGTACTACAGGTTCTTCTTCTAAAATATCAGGCAATTATTGTATTTATCTAAAATCGTACATAGTGTGTTTCTTTTACCTATTGGTACGCATCTAATGAAAGGATCGCCAGTGTATTTAACCATACAGCTACATATGGGATTGTGATTGGTAACTTGGCACTTTGCATTAATTCCACAAGTTCCTGGGCATGGATCGATACATTTTTGATTCACACAAGCCTCGTTTAAAATACATTCATTGCTTGTCAAACACTCAGGTCTACATGTAGGCGGACTGCCGATATATCCAGGAACACATGAGCAAACCGCCTGAGAATTGATTTCTCTACATTGACTATTGGGCCCACAGGGTGATGGATTGCATGGGTGTGTTACAAGCGGTTCTAAAAATACACGTTTATTACCGTTAGCCTGGCTAATAATATTAAGCTTACTTATATCCTTGTGGCATATTGTAAAAGCATCTCCACTATATTCTGCCAAACAAGTACAAGTTGGGATATGATTTATAACTGCGCATTCTGCGTTTTGTCCGCAGGTTCCGGGACAAGGATCTTTACATTTGTTACCGATACAAGCCCTATTTTTAGGACAATCAGCATTCAAAATACATTCCGGTCTGCATCCTATATAAGGATCTCCCTGATATTCAGCTAAACAAACACAGGCACCATTGTGACATTGTGCGTTTGGTCCGCACCTTGTTACATTGCAAGGATCTGTAGGAACAACCGGTTCTGAAAAATTACCGTCCGTTATTTTCGTAAATTGCAACAATAATTATAATTTCTTACGAGGTGGTTGATAGCAAGCAGTAAATGCATCTCCAATATAATTATCCTCGCAAGTGCAAGTAGGAATATGATTTATTACTGTACACCTGGCATAGATGCCGCAAGAACCGATGCATGGGTTTTTACATTTCTCTCCAATACACGCTAGGTTATTGCGACATTCGCTATGATTCACACATTCAGGTCTACAGTTAGGGGGCGTCCCTGTGTAGCCAATGAGACAGGAGCAAGATGGTATATCTCCTATTTCGCGACATATAGCGTTCGGACCGCAAGGAGATGGTATGCAAGCTGGTCTTTTTTCTGGCACCGTGGGTACTGTAATTATATTTCAAATAAAGCTTTGATTTCTAACTTATGAGATAATAATCATACTTGATTGTATTTTATAGCAATATCTGAAAGGATCTCCGGTATGATCAGCTAAACAAGCGCAAATTGGATTATGATTTATTACACTGCATTGAGCATTTGAACCACAACTACCCGGGCATGGATCTACACATTTCTGATTAACACAGGCTCTGTCTTGTGGACATTCAGCGCTGACTGTACATTCAGGTCTACAACCTGGTGGGCTACCCACATACGTTGGTAAGCATGAGCATACGCCTTGTCCGTTAATCTCTCTGCATTGACTGTTCGGTCCGCAGGGCGAGGGATTGCAAACGTCGACAATCGGTTTTTCCTCTAAGATGTGTGGATTACAATATCTAAACGGATCTCCTGTGAAACCTGGGAAACAAGTACAAGATGGAGCATGATTAACTACTTGACATATAGCATTTTGTCCGCATGTTCCAGGGCAAGGGTCTTGGCATTTATTCCGTATGCAAGCTTTACTTGACGGACAATCGCTACTTAATACACATTCAGGTCGGCATCCTTCATATGGATTGCCGATGTAACCCGGTGAACACATGCAAGAACCGGCATTATTTAGTTCCCTACATATTGCGTTGGAACCGCATGGGGAAGGAACACATGGTGTAATTTTATTGTATACAGGAACTAAAAACGTAGAACATATTTAAAATATTGCATTTGCGGTGATGTCTAATTTTTACCTTGAGGTGCCTCACATCTACTGAATGGATCCCCTATGTATCCATGCACACAAACACAGTTAGGTATGTGATTAACAACTTTACATTCGGCATTAAGTCCACATATGTTTGTGCACGGATCTTTACATTTGTTATTTATACAAGCAAAATTGTTCGAACACTCGTCATTGCTAATACATTCAGGTCTACATCGAGGTGGTTGTCCAACAAAGTCTGGTAAGCAAGAACACGAAGGAGAGTCGTTTATAACTTTGCACAAGGCATTTGGTCCGCATGGAGAAGGCTGGCAGGGATTGACAACTACTGGTTTCTCAACTATAAACGCAGGTTATGAAATAATATTTTATATTCGTATAGAAACAGCTTACTAATTGGCAGACATCTGATGAAAGGATCTCCGGAGAATTTTGGTGGACAACTACATATAGGGTTATGACTTATTACTTGGCATAAAGAACCAATTCCACAAGTGCCCAAACATGGATCAACACATTTCTGATTTACACAAGCCTCATTTAAGGCACAATCTGAAGATGATGCGCACTCGGGCCTGCACGTGGGTGGAGAACCAATGTAACCAGGAATACATGAACACACAGCTTGTCCATTAATTGCTCTACATTGACTGTTAGGTCCGCATGGTGAAGGATTACAAGGCTCATTCGGCGGAGGCTCTAAAAATTTCATGTTTATTTAGATTTTGCATATTTTGTTTGATTACGTGTATACCTGGTGCTGGATTACAAGCAATAAAAGCGTTGCCCATATATTTCTGTATGCACGAACACATTGGTATGTGATTAATTACAGAGCATTCTGCGTTTAGTCCGCATGTTCCAGGACATGGGTCTATACATTTGTTTTTAGCGCACGCTTTGTTTTTGGGACAATCGTAATTTTGTACACACTCCGGTCTGCACTCCCTATACGGGTCTCCTTGATATTCTGGTAGGCAAGTACATATTCCATTATTGCATGCAGCGTTCGGGCCACATGGTGAAGGGTTGCATGGATCTGTTTTTGGTGGCTCAACTAAATATGAACAAAGAATGTGAAAATGGAACCAAAGTCATTTGTAGAACAACTTACTTGCTATCTTCAATGTACAACTTCTGAAGGGATCTCCTACATAACCTTCTAAACAAGTGCATGCTGGGATGTGATTATAAACGTTGCATTGCGCGTTTTGACCACACGATCCCGAACAAGGATCTCTGCATTTTTCGTTAATGCATGCCAAGTTGCTGTTACAATCCGAATGTATTGTACATTCGGGTCTACAGTTCGGTGGTGTTCCTATATAACGCATATTGCAACTACAAGACGGCAAACCACCAATGTCTCTGCATTCAGAGAATGGTCCACATGGGTTAGGTACACATGGATTTTCTATGGGTTCTGGTAATTCTTTTGGAGCTATAATTTAATTTTTCATTTAAAAGGAGGTATGGAGACATAAAGGCGCTTTTATGCTTACGTGGTATAGGAATGCAAGTAGTGAAAGGATCTCCTGTATAGCCTTCCATACATGAACATATCGGGCTGTGATTATGAACTATACATTTACTATTGATACCACATACTCCTGAACATGGATCTGTACACTTGAACAAAGTGCAAGCCTTATCCAGAGAACATTCTGAACTAACTGTACATTCAGGTCTGCATCTAGGGGGTAATCCGATATAGTTAGGTAAACATGAGCATACTATCTGTTCATTCCTTTCTTGACATTGAGCATTTGGACCACAAGGCGCCGAGTCACATGTTTCCTTTTCGGTTGCTAAACGAACATGGTGTTTATTACTATCAAGCTATCGATTTTACTAAGTTCTTACGTTTTTGTTGTATGATTAATGAACAGAACATAAATGGATCTCCGGTATATCCAAAAATACAGGTACAACTTGGAAGATGGTTCATTACACGACAATTTGCATTTTGTCCGCAGGTACCTGGGCAGGGATCCTGACATTTATTTCTAATGCACGCTTTATTGGATGGACAATCTGTATTATATATGCATTCCGGTCTGCAACCCTCGTAGGGATTTCCTATGTAATCTGGAAGACAAATACACGACCCGGCCCCGTTTTGTTCGCGACAAACCGCATTGGGACCGCAAGGCGATGGTACACAAGGTGTTGGTCTAATGTGTGGTTTAGCTAGTTCTTCGCGGTCACATTGGACGAAGGGATTTCCGACATAATTCGGTTGGCAGACGCAATTTGGCGTATGGGATACGACTCTACATTCGGCATTAATTCCACATGTTCCCGGACAGGGATCTTTACATTTGAAATCAACACATGCCAGTTGACTAGAACATTCGCTATTGCTAGAGCATTCCGGTCTACAGCTAGGTGGACTGCCGATAAATTCTGGTAAGCAAGAACACGATGGAGCACCATTAGAGATTTTGCATTCGGAATTTGGTCCACATGGAGATGGACGACATGGATCTTCCTCAATCTTTTGTACTAGAATGAATGATTTTAGGCAAAATATATTGGGATAAGTTTTATCATACCTTGTAACGAGCAACGTATAAACGGATCACCAACATATGGTGGCATACATACACACACAGGATTGTGATTAATTACATTGCATCTTGCTTCTATACCGCATGTACCCGGACAGGGATCAATACATTTTTGATTGTTACATGCTTTGTCTTGAGGGCATTCAGCGCTAGATATACATTCAGGCCTACATGTAGGTGGACTACCCAAGTATCCTGGTACACAAGAACAAACTGCTTGATCGTTAATTTCTCTACATTGACTGTTCGGACCGCAAGGCGATGGGTTACATGGATGTGGTTTTATGGGCGCTATAAATTATATCTGTGATGTAGTGATTGCTAAAATATGTAAATAATAGGTCTTACGGGGTGTAGGTCTACATAACACAAACGCGTCTCCAGTATAGCCGCTTATACATGAACACATAGGGATATGGTTTATAACTGTACATTCGGCATTTTGACCGCAAGTTCCTGGACAGGGATCTTTACATTTTTGCTTAATACACGCTTTATCTTTAGAACAGTCAGTGCTTAAAATACATTCTGGTCTACATCCTTTGTATGGATCTCCTTGATACTCTAGGAGGCACGTGCATATTCCATCTCTGCATTGGGCATTGAGTCCACATGGTGCCGGTTGACATTTATCTGCTTTGTCTATTGCTAAAATTGTAATATATCCGTGAGCTGTACGAAAAAAATATTATATGTACATGAACTCACGTTTTTCAGGTTCAGGATAACAGTTAGTAAATGCATCTCCCGTATAACGTTCCGGGCAAGTACATGTTGGTGTATGATTTATAACTGTGCACAATGCACTAATTCCACAAGACCCAGGACAAGGATCCATACATTTCTCTCTTATACAAGCTTGGCTGCTTCGACATTCTGAATTTATAGTGCACTCAGGTTTACAATTGGGCGGGGTGCCTATGTAACCTAGACGGCAACTACAAGCGGGCGATTCACCGATATTGCGACAGTCAGAATACGGACCGCATGGTGATGGGTAACACGGGTCGATTATGTGAGATGGTGGTGCTGAAAATATTAGCCGATAAAATATGTTCAAAAACTAGATGAGAGACCCGACGATGACACTCACTTTTCGGAATATGTAAACACCGAGTAAAGGGATCGCCAGTAAATCCTCGATCGCATGAACATATGGGGCTGTGGTTGACAACGTTGCATCTTGCGTTAAGACCACATGTTCCTGGACATGGGTCTACACAATGCTGGTTTACGCAAGCTTTAGTGAAATCGCACTCGGAACTAACTACACATTCTGGTCTACATCCGGGAGGGCTTCCCATATAATCAGGCAAGCAAGAGCATACTGCTTGATCATTTATGTTTTTACATTGACTGTTTGGTCCACAAGGTGATGGATTGCACGGTTGTAGCGGTTCTGCAGATATAGAATGTAAATTATTTCATATTATTTCCCGTAAGTCATCTTACTCGGTGGTGCTTGAGGTATTATATTGCAATATAAGAATGGATCGCCTGTATACCCGGCTCTACAAATGCAAGAAGGAAGATGTTTAATCACTTGACAATCAGCGTTTTGTCCACATGTTCCTGGGCATGGATCTTGACATTTATTATTGACGCAAGCTTTATTGGATGGGCAATCAGTGTTTATAACACACTCCGGTCGACAACCTTCATATGGGTTTCCGTAATAATCTGGTAAACAGTAACATGCTCCAGCACCGTTTTGTTCTCTACATTTAGTATTGATACCACAAGGTGATGGTAAGCACGGAGCGGTAGGCAGTATTGGTTCTGGTGCTAGATTAAAGAATAGGATAAATATAGATATTAATCAGTTCTACTTCGAGTTGTTAATACATACGTAGTGGTGAGCATTGTGTGAAGGGGTCTCCGATGTAATTGTCTATACAAATACAGTTAGGAGTGTGACTAATAACGCGACATTGTGCGTTAACTCCACAAATTCCCGGACACGGATCTTTACATTTCCGACTAATGCAAGCCAAATTCGAAACGCATTCACTGTTACTAACGCATTCTGGTCTACAATTCGGTGGTGAACCTAGAAATTCTGCCAAGCACGAACAGGATGGTGAATCGTTAATAACCCTACATTGTGAATTTGGACCGCAAGGTGACGGTTGACAAGGGTTCTCTATTGGAATAGCTTCAACTGTAACATTTTTAAAATTAGTCTTAGCCAGTCTTTTTTCAGTTTCATAGGACGTACTCATTGCTAGGCACCTAACAAATGGGTCGCCAGTAAACCTGTTTGGGCAACTACAGACCGGATTGTGATTCACCACGTGGCAAATAGCTCCTACACCACACGTTCCTGGGCAAGGATCGATACATTTTTGGTTATTACAGGCCTCTGTAAGAGGGCATTCTGAACTTTGTACGCACTCGGGTCTGCAGTTTGGAGGTGTACCTAAATAGCCATTCAAACAAGAACATACTGCTTGATCATTGATATTTCTGCATTGACTATTTGGACCACAAGGCGACGGGCTGCATACATTTTCAGGAATTTTTGCTAAAATAATATATTAAATTGTTACCGCCCTATCGCCTACTATTCTTTAACATACGAGGTATACGACGACAAGATACGAAAGCATTTCCAGTATAACCAGATAAACAACTACACATTGAGATGTGATGTATTACTGAGCATTGGGCATTTTCTCCACAGGTTCCTGGGCATGGATCTATGCACTTATTTCTAACACAGGCTTTGTTTTTAGGGCATTCATTATTCAGTACACATTCCGGTCTACAACCACGGTACGGGTCGCCTCCAAATTCTGGTCTACAAGTACATACACCATTCTGACAGTCAGCATTTGGGCCGCAAGGTGAGGGATTGCAGGGATCTGGCGCAGGAGGCTCCACTAAAATATTATATAATGATTTTCCCGCTGTTACAAAATTATTAAGGCGTTCTTACGTGGTGGTATATTGACATGACAGCTTGCAAATGGATCGCCTGTATAACCATCAGGGCACATGCATGCAGGTGTATGGTTTATAACTTTACATTGCGCATTTACGCCACACGATCCGGGGCATGGATCTTGGCATTTGTTTCTTATACAAGCCAGATTGCTGGCACATTCGGAATTTATAATACATTCATGTCTGCAATTGGGTGGTACACCCATGAATCCTTGTAAGCACGAACAAGATGGTTGTCCACCTATGTCGCGACATTGTGCATTTGGCCCACATGGATGTGGTTGACAAGGATCGGTTGGAATTAGTTCGAACTCTTTTATTACTGGAAATATATTGTTAGTAACTATTGTAAAAATTCGCAGATGTATCGCCTTACTTTCGTAACAGTTAGTAAATGGATCTCCTGTATAACTTGGTTTGCAAGAGCAAATAGGGCTGTGATTATTTACTTGGCAGTTTGCATTAATACCGCATGTACCGGGACAAGGATCAGTGCATTTCTGATTAGTGCATGCTAAATCGAATGCACATTCAGAACTGACTGTGCATTCGGGCCTACAATTAGGCGGAGTACCCATGTAACTCGATAAACAAGAACAAATCGCTTGATCATTAACTTCTTTACACTGACTATTGGGACCGCATGGTGAGGGACTGCACACATTTATTGGCATGGGTGGTTTGGCTGAAACGTTATACTTAATGCTAATCATACGGCAGTTGAATCGTCTAGCTTACATGGTATGACTGAACAATAACTAAATGGGTCACCGGTAAAACCTGTTCTGCAGATACAGGACGGTAAGTGACCTATGACTTGGCAATCTGAATTGTCTCCACAAGTTCCTGGGCAAGGATCTTGGCATTTATTTTTAATACAGGCTCTATTTGAAGGACAATCGGAATTTTTAACGCATTCTGGTCGGCAACCTTCGTAGGGATTTCCTATATATTCAGGTAAGCACGTACAAGAACCTGCATTATTTTGCTCACGGCAAATGGCGTTGGCACCGCAAGGTGAGGGTACACAGGGTGTTGACGGTGTAGGCTGGGGCTGAACTAAAAGATTTAAAATTATTTTGTAATTAATGTGAAATAGATACATATGAGTGGAGCGATATGACGTTTATGAGTTTTGTTTGTCGTATGCCATGATGGACTTTGTTAGTCGTTATATGATACGCATTTGCCTTTATAATATAAGATATTCCGGGTTAAATTATTTAATGATTTTTTGCTTGTATATACAAAGCTGAAAGAAAGTATCTTACGTGGTCGTGTACAGAGAGTGAATGGATCGCCGACAAAATCGGAGGTACAGACGCAATTGGATGTGTGACTGATAACGCGACATTCTGCGTTAGTTCCACACACGCCAGGGCAAGGATCTTTACATCTTTGACTGATGCAAGCCAAGTGGTTGGGGCACTCGTTATTACTGACGCATTCGGGGCGGCAGCTTGGTGGTGTACCGGTGTAATTCTCTAGACATGTACAGGAGGGGGACTCTCCAATTACTTTACATTCTGAATACGGACCGCAAGGGGATGGTTGACACGGGTTACTTGGAATAACTATTGGTTCCTCTTCTACAAATTTATATGGACCATATAGAAGATAAAATCAATTATGCTCTTGTTTCTTACTTATAGGTATACACCTAGTGAAAGGATCGCCTGTATATATAGCTGGGCATATACATATAGGATTATGATTAACCGTTTGACACCTTGCTCCGAAACCGCATGTTCCAGGACATGGGTCGATACATTTTTGATTAACACATGCTTCGCTTAATGGACATTCTGAACTAGTAACGCATTCAGGTCTACAATTAGGCGGGGACCCAGTATAACCCGAAACGCAAGAACATACAGCTTGTTCGTTTATTTCCCTGCATTCACTATTAGGACCACAGGGAGAGGGGTTGCACGGATGTATAGTTGGTGGCGCTAAAATTTGAAAAGTGGGATTATAATAAATACATTTAAATTAATTCCAACATACGTTGGTAAGCGGTACATAGAACGAAAGCATTTCCGGAGAAACCTTCTAGGCAGCTACACATTGGTATGTGGTTGATAACTGAGCATAGGGCATTTTGCCCACAAGTTCCAGGGCATGGATCTATACACTTTTTTCTGATACAAGCTTTATCTTTGGAACAATCGTTGTTAAGTAAGCATTCTGGTCTGCAACCTCTATAAGCATCCCCTTGATATTCTGGTAAACAAGTACATACACCATCGTTGCATTGAGCATTCGCTCCACAGGGAGACGGATTACATTGGTCTTTTATCGATGGTTGCGCTAGAATGGTATAATTATTGCAGGGTAATGCGCGATAAAGTAAGTACTTACGTGGTTGCGGTTTTGGATAACAGTTTGCGAATGGATCACCTGTATATCCTTCTACGCAAGCACAAATTGGAATATGATTTATAACATTACATTGTGCGAATGTTCCGCAAGAGCCAGGACAAGGATCTCTACATTTTTCTCTTATACATGCTAAATTGCTTAGACATTCAGAATTGATTGTACATTCAGGGCGACAATTCGGAGGGCTTCCTATGTGAGTTGCTAAACAAGAACATGATGGCGTACCACCTATGTCTCTGCATTCAGAATTTGGACCACAAGGGTTTGGAACACACGGATTGGTAATTGGCTTTATTGGAGGTGAAACCGGAGCTAAAATAATAGCATGATTATTTAATATGATTACAACAGATAATCATAATTATATTTTACGTTGCACATAGCATCTGACGAACGGATCTCCTGTGTATCCAGAGTGGCATGAACAAATAGGGTTATGGTTTATAGCTTGGCAATTTGTGTTTATCCCACATGTGCCAGGGCATGGATCAACGCATTTTTGATTAACGCACGCTTTATCCAATAGACATTCTGAGCTAACTGTACATTCTGGTCTACAACCTGGAGGACTGCCCGTGTAAGAAGGCAAACATGAGCACACTGCTTGTCTATTCACTTCTTTGCATTGGCTGTTTGGGCCGCATGGTGACGGGTTGCAAGGAATAAGTAGATCGATAGCTAGAATACAGTTTAAAAGTAAAGAAACTGACTTGTTAAAAGCAATGTTTAAACCTACGTTCTGGTTCTATTGCTCTGCAGAATACAAATGGATCACCAGTATAACCAACATGACAAGTACAAGATGGAAGATGATTCACGACTTGACAATTAGCGTTTTGCGCACAAGTACCTGGGCATGGATCTCCGCATTTATTATTTATGCATGCTTTATTCGATGGACAATCAGTATTTAAGACACATTCCGGTCTGCAACCGTCATAAGGATTGCCGATGTATTCCGGTAAACAAATGCAAGCGCCGGCTCCATTTTGCTCCCTACATACAGCATTAGCACCACAAGGGGATGGTGAGCAGGGTGAAGAAATTTCTGGTTCTAAAAGGGATACAATGAAATTTGAATATTTTTCATCTTATAACAAACATACTTATTGTCGGAGAACATCTGATGAAAGGATTTCCTTCATATCCAACAATACATATACAATTTGGAGTATGGCTAATTACTCGGCATTCAGTGTTGTCTCCGCACACGCCTGGACAGGGGTCAGTACATTTTTGTTTTATACAAGCGAGATTAGATGGACACTCGCTGTTACTAACGCACTCGGGTTTACAGTTTGGAGGAGCACCGATAAAGTTTAGCAGACATGAGCATGAGGGCGAATCTCCGGATACTCGACATTCTGAATTTGGTCCGCACGGCGATGGTTGGCATGGATTTCTTGGTTGTTGTTGTATCACAGCTGTAAATTTCGCCGTCTTGTTGCAGTATAACAGAATTTAATATTAAGACCGACTTACGTTGTGGAGTACATCTTGTGAAAGGATCTCCAGTGAATTTACTGGGACAACTGCAAATAGGATTGTGACTAACGACTTGACAGTTTGCACCAACGCCGCATGTTCCTGGGCAAGGATTGATGCATTTTTGATTTATACAAGCTTCTAATAAAGGACATTCAGCACTAACGATACACTCGGGTCTACAAGTTGGTGGCGTGCCTAGGTAACCAGGTATACAAGAACAAGCAGCTTGATTATTCACTTCTCTGCACTGACTGTTCGGCCCGCATGGTGATGGATTGCATGGATGTAGTATTGCAGGCGCTACAAGTAAATCTCTTCTTACAGAAAGAAAGTTTTCGAAGAGCAATGAAAAGGTACCTGGTGGCGGTTTGCATTGTATGAAGGCATTACCAATATAATCCTTAATACAACTACAAGTGGGAATATGATTCGTAACTGTGCATTCAGCATTTTGTCCGCACGTGCCAGGACATGGGTCAATACATTTATTCCTAATACAAGCCAAGTTTTTGTTGCAATCGTTATTAAGAACACACTCCGGTCTGCAACCTCTATAAGGATCTCCTTGGTATTCCGGTAAACATGTACACACACCATCTGTACATTGAGAATTTACGCCACAAGGTGACGGATTACAAGGGTTTACGGGCTGTTCTACAGCGGCTGAAATGTTTATGTTTAAAGCAGATATTTACTTAGAGCGAAATACGGTCTTACGTTGTGCTGGCTTTGGGTAACAGTTAGTGAACGGATCTCCAGTGTAACCTTCGGGACAAGAACAAGTGGGAGTATAATTGATAACACTGCAAAGAGCATTAGCTCCACATGATCCAGGACAGGGATCTCTACATTTCTCCCTTATGCAAGCTAAATTACTGGCACATTCTGAATTGATGCTACATTCAGGTCTGCAATTAGGCGGTGCTCCTATGTAATTATTTAGGCAAGAGCATGATGGCGATCCACCAATATCGCGACATTCAGAATATGGACCACACGGTGATGGAAAGCATGGGTTTACAATAACGGGTGTTTCTTCCACCGGGGCTAAAAAAATTGTGAAGTTACTACATGTTATTAATTAACTTTAAAGTTATTACGTGGGAGGGGATAACACCTAGTAAATGGATCGCCCGTGTAACTGGTAGCACAAGAACAAATTGGACTGTGATTAATAACTTGACAATTTGCATTTAATCCACAGGTGCCTGGGCAAGGGTCGTTACATTTTTGATTGATGCAAGCCTGATCCTGAGGGCACTCAGCACTAACGGTGCATTCCGGTCGACAGCCTGGTGGGCTTCCAACATAGCTCGGTATGCAAGAACATACCGCCTGATTATTTACTTCTTTGCATTGGCTGTTGGGTCCGCATGGTGAAGGGTTGCAAGGGTTTTTAGGTGTAACAACAGCTAGAAGGGCATTATTAATAAATAGCGAAGGCTAGTAAGTTTATTGACTTACGTTCTTGTAATGAGCAATATCTGAATGGATCGCCAGTATAGCCTGGTATACAATTGCAAGAAGGGAGATGGTTAATAACTTGACAATTAGCATTCTGACCGCAAGTTCCCGGACACGGATCTACACATTTATTTCTTATGCATGCTTTATTTGAAGGACAGTCGGAATTTAATGTACACTCTGGCCTACATCCTTCATACGGATCTCCAACATATTCTGGTAAACAAGTACATGAACCTGCTCTTTTATATTCTCTACACAGAGCATTTGCTCCACAAGGCGATGGCACGCAAGGATTAACGGGAGTAATAGGTGCTGTGGGCGTTACTGTGCAAAGTGTGAAGGGATCGCCTGTAAAACCGACGATACAAACACAATTGGGAGCATGACTGATAACTCTGCATTCGGCATTGGCTCCGCATATTCCTGTACAAGGATCTTTGCATTTATTATTGATGCAAGCAAGATTTGACGGACATTCACTGTTACTGGCACATTCCGGTCGACAGTTCGGCGGATTACCTATAAATTCTGGCAAACAAGAGCAAGATGGTGATTCATTGATAACTTTGCACTCCGCATTAGGACCACATGGAGAAGGTATGCAAAGATTAACAAGTACTGGTTCTTCGTCTATGATTGAACATCTAATAAACGGATCACCACTATATTGAGGTGGACAACTGCAAATAGGATTATGATTCACTACTTGGCATTTTGCGCTAATGCCACAAGTTCCCGGACAGGGATCTATGCATTTCTGATTAATACACGCTTGATTTAAAGGACACTCTGAACTTGAAACACACTCCGGTCTGCATGTTGGAGGACTGCCTATGTATCCGGGTACACAGGAGCACACAGCTTGATCGTTGATTTCTCTACACTGGCTATTGGGGCCGCAAGGTGATGGGTTGCAAGGATGAGTCAAAATGGGCTCTAAAATATCTTTCATTTTTACAATTCTTTTATCAAAATATATAATTTATTTACCAGGTATTGGGGAACATAAAACGAAGGCGTTTCCTGTAAACCCTTGATTGCAACTGCATATGGAAATATGATTCAGAACTGTGCAAACGGCATTATGACCACACGTTCCGGGACATGGGTCAATACATTTGTTTCCTATACAAGCTCTATCTCTGGGGCAATCATCACTTAATACGCACTCTGGTCTACATCCAGTATAAGGGTCTCCATGGTAATTAATATTACAGCTACACACACCATTGTTACATACAGAGTTTGATCCACAAGGTGAAGGATTGCAAGGATCCGTGGGAGGTTCATTTTCTATAAAGGTAATTAGCGCGACGTGTTTGATTATACAAATATAAATATACAGTCTTACGTTGGATTGGAGCTAAGTGACATGTAACAAAGGAATCACCAATATATCCGTTTATACACTTGCATATGGGCATATGATTTTGGACATTGCACTCCGCGTTAGTTCCACACGAACCTGGGCATGGATCTTTACATTTTTCTCTAATGCAAGCCAAATTACTAGCACACTCATGGCTGGAAATACATTCTGGTCGACAATTAGTCGGCGTGCCAATATAACCTTCACGGCAAGAACAAGATGGTGCCCCACCTATGTCCCTGCATTCAGAATACGGACCACAAGGAGATGGGACACAGGGATTTATCGGAACAGGCTTCACACTTGGTGGCGGAGGTACTAAATTTCAATAGTTATATAAGAATTAAAATACTCCATGGGTAACTTACATGGAAGTGGATAACATCTAGTGAAGGGATCGCCCGTATATCGTGGTTGACAACTACAAATGGGATTGTGATTTATAGTATTACACGCAGTATTTAATCCGCAAGTTCCTGGGCAAGGATCTGCACACTTTTGATTTATACAAGCCTTATCAAATAGACATTCTGAACTAACTACACATTCTGGTCTACAACCAGGTGGGCTGCCAACGTAAGTGGGCAAACATGAACAAACAGCTTGATTATTTATTTCTCTACACTGACTGTTTGGTCCACATGGGGACGGGCTACAAACATTAATGGAAACTGGAGCAGCTACGGTAAAATAAAATTGTAATTGTGCTTAAAGATTTGTAATAATATATATTACGGGTTGGTTGGATAAGAGTGCACGAGGTAAACGGATCTCCAGTATATCCGGCGACACATGTACAAGACGGAATGTGGTTAATAACTTGGCAATGTGAGTTTGGACCACAAGTTCCTGGACAAGGATCCTCGCATTTGTTTCTAATACAGCCCTTGTTAGAAGGGCAATCACTATTCAAGGTACATTCTGGTCGGCAGCCTTCGTAAGGATTTCCAATGTAATCATCTAAACAATTGCAGGCGCCAGCTCCACTACGTTCTCTGCAAATAGCATTTGAACCGCAAGGCGATGGCACGCAAGGATTTGTTTGACTCAACATTGGTGGTGGTTGACTTATTGAGCATTGCACAAATGGATTCCCCACGTAGCCGGATAAGCAAACGCAATTGGGGGTATGACTGACAACTCTGCATTCTGCATTTTGGCCACAAATTCCTAAGCAAGGATTTTTGCATTTTTGAACTATACAAGCCAAATTAATGGGACATTCGCTATTGCTAACACATTCTGGTTTACAATAAGGCGGAGTGCCTTTAAATTCTGGCAAACAGGAGCATGATGGAGATTCACCCGATACCTTACATTGTGCATTTGGCCCACATGGTGAGGGTTCGCAAGGATTTGTTGGTATAAGTACAGGTTCTTCTTCTAGAATAGTTCAAAATATATTAACTGGTGGAAATCTAATAAACGTTCCCGCTTACGTAATAAACATCTGATAAATGGATCGCCAGTGTAAGATGGTGGGCAACTGCATATTGGATTATGATTAACAACTTGACATTTTGCTCCAATGCCGCATGTGCCAGGGCAAGGATCTATACATTTCTGATTTATACAAGCTTTATCTAAATTACATTCTGAGCTGGTAACACATTCAGGTCTACACATGGGAGGCATTCCTATATAGCCAGGTACGCACGAGCAAACGGCTTGTGCATTAATTTCCCTGCACTGACTGTTAGGTCCACAGGGGGATGGATTACAAGGGTGAAGCTCAACAGGTCCTAGGAATGGATTAAATTGAGTAAACTTGGCTTTTAATAACCTTCAACAAACCTACTTTCTGTGGGTTTACATAAAACGAAAGCATTGCCGGTGTAACCATTTGGACAGGCGCACATCGGTATGTGGTTTATAACATTACATTCTGCATTTTGTCCACAAGTGCCAGGACAAGGGTCTGTACATTTCGTATTAATACATGCTTTGGCTTTGGGACAGTCATTATTTAGTACACATTCTGGCCGGCAGCCTTTGTAAGGATCGCCTTGATATTCTGCTAAACAAGTACAAACACCATCAGAACATGCAGCATTTTCTGCGCATGGAGATGGATTGCAAGGATCTGGTTTTATTTCTTGTGCTGAAAATTATTCTTCAGTGTCTAGAATTGTGGCAAACATAAAAGAGGTCTTACGTGGAGGTTTAGGGTAACAACTACCAAACGGATCACCAGTGTATCCATCTACACAGGTACATATTGGAATGTGATTTATTATGCTGCACTGTGCATTTAAACCGCAAGCTCCAGGACATGGATCGCGACATCGTTCTCTGATGCATGCTAGATTGCTAGGACACTCTGAATTGATGCTGCATTCCGGTCTGCATTTTGGAGGACTGCCTATGTAATTTGGTAAACAAGAACACGACGGGCTATCTCCAATTTGTCGGCATTCTGAGTTAGGGCCACAAGGCGAGGGAACACATGGATTAACAGGTGTAGGCACAACATACTCTATCGCTAAAAGTGAAGTATCAATATGGTTTCTTATTTGTAAACTTACGAGCTTACGTGTGGGAGGTGAGAAGTGACATCGTACGAAGGGATCTCCAGTATATCCATTCTGACAACTACATATCGGGTTATGATTGACCACTTTACAGTTTGTATTTAATCCGCACACGCCTGGACAGGGATCTACACATTTTTGATTAACACATGCCTTGGCAAGTGGGCACTCAGAACTAACGACACATTCTGGTCGGCAACCAGGTGGACTTCCTGTGTAATTAGGTAAACAGGAGCAAACAGCTTGTTCGTTTACTTCTCGACATTGACTATTGGGCCCACATGGTGAGGGAGTACATGGATTTTTAATTATGGGTTCTTCAGGGCCTAGCGATTATATTATTTTATTACTATGAGAGATGAAATATTAAATTGTAAACTTACGTAGAGGGCGCGAACAATAGTTAAATGGATCTCCGGTGTAACCAGGCTGACAAATGCAGGTTGGTAAATGATTAACAACTTGACACTGAGCATTGCTTCCGCATGTGCCAGGACAAGGATCTTTACATTTACTACTAATGCAAGCTTTGGAAGGTGGGCAATCCGTGTTTAACACACATTCAGGTCTGCAACCATCATATGGGTTTCCTACATAATCAGGCAAACATACACATGAACCAGCCCTGTCGAGTTGGCGACATTGCGCATTGGCACCACAAGGTGAAGGTGTGCAAGGGTCTATAATTTCTTCTTTGGCTAGAATTTTACTAAAAGGTATCTTCTGAATAAGCAAACGTATATGATCTTACGTGGAGGCAACTGACACTGTGTGAAAGGATCTCCTACATATCCACTTAAGCAGAAGCAATTCGGTGTGTGACTTATAACACGACATTCAGCATTAGCACCACATGTACCGGGACAAGGATCTTTACACTTCTGATTTAGACAAGCCAAATGATTTTGACACTCGCTGTTGCTTATACATTCCGGTTTGCAATTAGGAGGTGTTCCAATAAAGTCGGGCAAACACGTACATGCAGGAGAATTGCCAGATACTTTACACTGAGCATTTGGTCCGCATTGAGATGGGTTGCATGGATCTTTCTGTACCACAGGCTCTTCGGCTATAATTTGTTAAATTAGTGGGACGTAGCTGAACTATTATGGAGGATTCTCACGTATTATCAGACATCGTATGAAAGGATCTCCTGTATGTTTGTGCGGACAACTGCAGATAGGATTATGCGAAACAACTTGACATAAGGCCGAAATCCCGCAAGTTCCAGGACAGGGATCTATGCATTTTTGATTTACACAAGCCTCATTCAAAGGACATTCTGAACTAGATACACATTCTGGCCTGCAAGCTGGTGGACTACCTATAAAACCTGGTACACAAGAGCATGCAGCTTGTCCATTGATTTCTCTACATTGACTGTTCGGTCCACAAGGTGATGGACTACAGGGGTGAGTAACAACTGGTTCTGTAAAATATGTAATGTACCAAAAGAAATTTGAGGACAATTGTTATGACAAACCTTGAATCAAAGAGCAAAGGGTAAATGCGTTTCCTACATAACCAGGTAGACATGTGCAAGTAGGTATATGATTAATGACATTACAAATAGCTTTCTGACCACAAGTGCCTGGACAGGGATCTATGCATTTATTTCTTATACACGCTTTGTCTTTTGGACAATCAGAGTTTAAAACACATTCAGGTCTACATCCCCTGTAAGGATCACCCTGGTATTCAGGTAGGCAAGTGCATACTCCATTGTTGCATTGAGCATTGGAACCGCAAGGTGATGGGTTGCATGGATCAACAATATCTTCTTTTTCTGCTGCAATTTTTAAAAAGGTTAAATCGAAAGAAATTTTTAACATTTAGGTATGGTTTACGCGGTGGTTTAACGTGGCAGTTCGTGAATGGATCTCCCATATATCCTTCGAAGCAGGTACATATCGGTGTATGATTGATTACACTGCATTGCGCGTTTGTACCACAGGATCCAGGGCAAGGGTCTTTACACTTTTGCCGAATACATGCCAAATTGCTAGAGCACTCAGAATTTATAGTACATTCTGGACGGCAATTGGGTGGGCTACCAATGAAGTCGATAAGACAAGAACAAGAAGGTGTAGATCCTATGACTCTACATTCTGAATTGGATCCACATGGATTAGGCACACACGGGTTGGTGGGCTCTTCTACCACATTAGGTTGAGTAACTAAAATATGCAAATGTTGAAGTGGAGTGGTTGATATTGCTTTTTTTGTTATATTACCAAGTGCAAAGTAGCATCTAGTGAAGGGATCACCCGTATAACCGGGATTACAAGAACAAATAGGGCTGTGATTCACAACTTGGCATTTAGTGTTCAATCCGCATGATCCTGGGCATGGATCAACACATTTTTTATTTACACAAGCTTTATTTTGAGGACACTCTGAGCTCACGGTACATTCTGGTCTACATGCTGGAGGACTACCAAAGTACGCGGGCAGGCAGGAACAAACTGCTTGATTATTAACTTCTTTACATTGACTGTTCGCGCCGCAAGGTGAGGGATTACATGGGTTATTCGGTGGTTCTTCTTCTGCGAAGGTTCACACATTTAAATTATTTAAATATATTTTGTGGGAATACGTACGTTTTAGTGGATTTGGAATGCAATATTGAAAAGGATCTCCAGTATATCCTACAGTACAAGAACAGGAAGGTAGATGATTTATTACTTGGCAATTGGCATTTTGACCACAAGTTCCCGGACAAGGATCCCTACATTTATTGTTTATGCAAGCTTCATTCGATGGGCAATCTGTATTCAAAACGCACTCTGGCCTACAGCCTTCATATGGATTTCCTATATATTCGGGTAAACAGATGCATGCGCCAGCGCCGTTTTGTTCACGACATTGAGCGTTTGCACCACAGGGTGATGGTTGACAAGGTGTTCGAATTTCCTCTATAATCGTGGGAGTTGTTGTGCATGAAGTAAATGGATCACCAATAAATCCAGTTATACAAACACAGTTCGGAGTGTGACTAATAACATGGCATTCTGCGTTCAATCCACATATACCTGGACATGGATCACTACATTTTCTAGTAATACAAGCAAGGTGACTTGAACATTCACTATTACTGACACATTCGGGTCTGCAGTTAGGGGGAGAACCAATAAATCCTTCGCGACAAGAACATGACGGGGAGTCTCCAAATTGTCTACATTCGGAATTGGGCCCACAAGGTGATGGCTGGCAAGGGTTTATCACAGGTATATCTTTTTCTGTAAAAAATTGGTCAACCATGGCATTCAAATAGGGTACGTAATTTTATACCTATTAGTGTACATCTTATAAACGGATCACCAGTATGCTCTGATGGACAACTACAGATAGGATTATGATTCACTACTTGACATTTCGCGGCTATACCGCAAGTCCCTGGACACGGATCTATGCATTTTTGATTCAAACAAGCTTGACTTAGGGAACACTCTGAGCTAGCTATGCATTCAGGTCTGCAGGTCGGTGGGCTTCCTATAAATCCGGGTATGCATGAACATACAGCCTGACTGTTAACTTCGCGACATTGACTATTTGGCCCACACGGAGATGGATTACAAGGATGTATTATTTCAGGCTCTAAAAGAATTTAGTCATATTCGATTTCTTATTTAAGAGAATAGCATGAGGCGTACTTGGAGCAGAGGTGCAAGATATAAATGCGTTTCCAACGTGACCCTCTGGACAAGTACACATTGGAATGTGATTGATAACAGAACATACAGCATTTTGTCCACATGTTCCTGGACAAGGATCTAAGCACTTAAACTTAATACATGCAGTAGTTTTGGAACAATCTGGATTTACAACACATTCGGGTCTACATCCTTGGTAAGGATCTCCATGGTATTCAGCTGTGCATGTACAAGTACCCTCATTACAAATAGCATTGGGTCCACATGGATTAGGATCACATAAATCTACTACTGTAGGTTGGGTGGCTAAAATAATTTTTTTTTGAAAACTCCTACACCCCTTATTCATGAACTATCTCTTACGTTGAGGAGGTTTTGGATAACAGCTTGTGAACGAATTGCCTGTATAACCTTCTGGACAAGTACATATTGGTGTATGATTAATAACGCTACATTGTGCATGTACTCCACATGCACCAGGGCAAGGATCCACACATTTTGCCCTTATACACGCTAAATTGCTCGAACATTCTGAATTTATGGAACATTCTGGCCTGCAATTTGGAGGTGAACCTATGTATCCGAACAAACACGAACAGCTTGGAGAACCACCAATGTCTCGGCATTCCGAGAAAGGACCGCATGGTGATGGTACACATACTATTATAGGCTCTCTCTGTATTACTTGAGTTGGTGCTGCAAAAATTAATTGTTAACTAACTGATGGACTTTGTTGCCAAATTAGCTTACGAGGAAGTGAGTAGCATCTAGTGAACGGATCACCCGTGAAACCTTGTTTACACGAACATATAGGGCTATGGTTTATTACATTACAATTTGTATTGATTCCGCAGGTTCCAGGACAAGGATCGGCACATTTTTTGTTCAAGCAAGCTTTATTTTGAGGACACTCTGAACTGACCACACATTCTGGTCTACATCCCGGGGGACTACCTACATAATTCGGTAAACAAGAACATACCGCTTGTTCATTAACTTCTCGACATTGACTGTTAGGTCCGCAAGGCGAAGGACTGCATGGCTTTACAGGTTCAGGGATAGCTATAACCGATGGAGTTAAATAAAATTAGATTGTTCACACAAAGATTTTTCTTACATGGTACTATGGTAATACTGCAGAATCTGAAAGGATCACCGGTATATCCAGTTTTACAGGTGCAAGTTGGTAAGTGATTAACGACCTGACAATCCGCATTTCGACCACATGTTCCTGGGCAAGGGTCTTTGCATTTATTTCTCATACAAGCTCTACTAGATGGACAATCCGAATTTATCACACACTCTGGTCTGCATCCTTCATAAGGATTACCGACAAATTCAGAGAGGCAGCTGCAAGCTCCTGCCCCATTTCTTTCCCTGCACTCCGCGTTACTGCCACAAGGCGAGGGATTGCACGGAGTTACTATCTCAGCTTTTAGCGGCGTTACTATTTGACATTGAATGAAAGGATTTCCCTCATACCCGCTAACACAGACACAATTTGGTACGTGATTTACAACTCTGCATTCAGCATTTATACCGCAAGTACCAGGACATGGGTCTTTACATTTCTGATCAATACAGGCTAAATGATTGCCACATTCAGTGTTACTAACGCACTCTGGTCTGCAATTAGGAGGGTTGCCTATATATCCGGAAAGACACGAACAAGAAGGCGTCTCTCCAGAAACTCTGCACTCTGCATTTGAACCGCATGGAGATGGTTGACAGGGATTTGTGATCACAGGAGGAGGTTCGTCTAAAAATATTATGTTATAAAAGGGAAGTTACGGAATAATGCTGACTTACAAATTAAACATCTAACAAATGGATCTCCTGAATATTTTGATGGACAGCTACAAATTGGATTGTGATTTACCACTTGACAATGAGCATTTATTCCGCAAGTGCCGGGACAAGGATCTTTGCATTTTTGGTTGATACAAGCTTGATTTAAAGGGCACTCGGAGCTTGTAACACATTCAGGCCTGCAAGTTGGTGGACTACCTAGATATCCCGGCACACAAGAGCAAACAGCTTGAGCATTTATTTCCCTACACTGGCTATTTGGACCACAAGGTGATGGATTACATGGATTTTTGAAAATTGGTTCTAAAATTCGTATGATGTGAATTATTAGATATTATTGAATATTTACAGAAGAAGACCTACTTTCTGCAACCCTACAAGCTACAAACGCATTTCCGTTGAAACCTCGGGGGCAACTGCACATAGGAATGTGGTTAACTACTCGGCATTCAGCATTTTCTCCACATGTGCCGGAACAAGGGTCCGCGCATTTGTTTCTAACGCAGGCCTTGGTTTTCGGACAATCATTGTTTAAGACGCATTCGGGTCTACAACTGCGGTAGGGATCGCCTTGGTATTCAGGCAAACAACTACAAATTCCATCATCGCATCTGGCATTCGGTCCGCAAGGAGATGGATTGCATGGGTCTATTACTTTTGGTGGCGCTATAAAAGTTGCATAATTCATAGAAACCGTTGATGAATCTCTAAATGGGTCTTACGTTCAACTGGTTTCGGGTAACATTTTGTAAATGGATCCCCGGTGTAACCATCAGGGCATGTACAGATTGGGGTGTGATTTATAACACTACAAATAGCTTCTATTCCACAAGATCCGGGACAAGGGTCACTGCATTTTTCTCGCATACAAGCTAAAATACTGGTACATTCGGAGTTAATTGTACATTCTGGTCTACAATTCGGAGGTGTTCCAATATATTCAGGTAAACATGAACATGAGGGATTATTTCCTATGTTTCTGCATTCAGAAAATTGTCCGCAAGGCGAAGGTGCGCAAGGGTCTGTAATAACGGGTTCTGCATACACGGGAGGGGCTGGAATAAAAGTTTTTTTTTGAAATATGTTAAAATGTTAACATTGGGGTAATTTTATCACTATATACCGCAACTTACGTGGCAAAAGGAAGCATCTCGTAAATGGGTCTCCAGTGTATCCTGACCGGCAGGAACATATGGGACTATGGTTTATTACTTGACAATTTGCACTTAAGCCGCAAACTCCGGGACAAGGATCTGTGCATGTTTGTTGTATACAAGCTTTATTAGGTGGGCATTCCGAGCTAACAACACATTCTGGTCTGCAGCTCGGGGGGTTTCCAATATGAGTGGGCAAACATGAACAAACTGCTTGGTTGTTCACTTCACGGCATTGACTATTTGGTCCACAAGGTGAGGGTTGACAGGGATTCGTAATTGGCCCTCGAGTAACCGCTATAAAATTAATGGTTGGTCTTTTACTCTAAAGCAGGGTGATATCAGTTGTATGTCTTACACTCGGGTGGTATGGCATTGCAGTATCTGAAAGGGTCTCCGGTATAACCGACTCTACAATTGCAGGAAGGTAAATGGTTTATAACATGGCAATTGGTATTCAGACCGCAAGTTCCGGGGCAAGGGTCTTGGCATTTGTTCTTAATGCAGGCTTTACTGCTTGGACAATCGGAATTATGTACGCATTCGGGTCGGCAATTTTCATATGGATTTCCGATATAGTCCGCTAGGCAAGTGCAGGAGCCGGCATTCCCCTGAACTCTACAAAGGGCATTGCTTCCGCAAGGGGTGGGCAGACAGGGATTTATAACATCAGCGGGTTTTGGCGCTGAAATTGTCAAATATAAGGGATGAGTATAGGTGAGTTTCGTTTATATCAATTTGTTTAGCGCAACTAGCGTATAAGCGTATTGTAAGATGAGCGGCGCGGGGGTTATGTTCATCATGGCCTCTATTTCCGTGTTATTTCCGGTGACGATAATTGGATAATATATGACATATCTAACGTATCCTTAAAGCTACCTAAGCTAAATGCAATTCCATGCAAAACATGCAACGTGCGGTTAGTGTCGTGATTTAAGCAAATATCATGATATGATTTTAAAATGTGATGAATGTGTATACATGGGGAAAAAGACTTACCAACAGCTTCTGAACAGCCTACGAATGGATCTCCAGTGAATCCGGGGATGCACGTGCAGACAGGGTTATGGTTTATCACTGAGCATGTTGCATGTTGACCGCAAGAACCGAGGCATGGGTCGCGACACTTTTGATTTACGCATGCTAACTGGCTCGCGCATTCCGGATTTATAAGGCACTCGGGCCTGCAATTGGGCGGGATACCGATATAATTAGGCTGACACGAACACGCCGGACTATCATCGCGCACTTGACACAGACCGTTAGGTCCACAAGGAGATGGCTCGCATGGATTTTCTGTTGGTGGTTTTGGTTCTATAAAATACGTAAAGTGAGAAATAAGTACAGATAAATAAGCATAATAATGTAGGGTTTAATAGTATCATCTTTTTATTTTAATAATTACCGGGGGTAGGATAGCAGCGCGTGAAGGGATCACCAGTTTGTCCGCTCATACAACTGCAGATTGGATTGTGATTTACTACTTGGCATTTGGCATTGATACCACAAGTACCCGGGCATGGGTCAACGCATTTGTTGTTTAAGCAAGCGTGTTGTAACGGACATTCCGCACTGACTACACATTCCGGCCTGCAGGTTGGAGGGCTGCCAATTTGACCAGGTTGACAAGAACAAACTGCAACTTCATTAACGACTTTGCAGAGACTGTTTGGTCCACATGGAGATGGATTGCATGGTTCCTTTGGTGGTTCTATAGAAGAGACTTCTTTATTAGTTACCACTATACTTAAATATTTTTTAAAGTTACCTCTAGATTTTACTCTACAAGATCGGAATGGATCACCTTCATAACCTTCAATGCAAGAACACATAGGAATATGGTTGACAACGTCACATTTGGCATCGGTGCCGCATGTTCCTGGGCATGGGTCATTACATTTGAAGTTGATGCATGCCTTATTCGGTGAACATTCAGTGTTCAATGTACACTCTGGCCTACAGGCTACGTATGCATTGCCGAAATATTCAGGTAAGCAAGTACATATACCGTTATCACACCTTGCATTTTCTCCACAAGGTTGCAGCTTGCAGGGATCTTCTGGTCGTGGTGGTTTTTCTATTTTAGGGTTGCACTGCGTGAAGGGATCTCCTTCATAATTTGGTATACAAAAGCATATAGGCATATGATTTTGCACACGACATTCTGCATTGAATCCACAAGAGCCGGCACATGGATCACGACATTTTTCAGTAATACATGCCAGATTTGATGGACAATCTGTATTTACCACGCACTCGGGACGACAATTTGGCGGCGATCCTATATAAGTAGGCATACAAGAGCAAGATGCTTGACCGTTGGTATCTCTACAAATTGAGTTTGGACCACATGGTGACTGCTGGCATGGATCCGGTACTATTGGCGGTACTGGTGTAGGTGTTTCGTAACATCTGCTAAATGGATCACCAGTTAATCCATTTGGACAACTGCATATCGGATTATGATTTATGACTTCGCATTTAGCGTCAATACCACAAGCTCCTTTGCAAGGATTGGTGCACTTAAATTTATAGCAAGCTTTATTTTGTGGACATTCAGAACTAACAACGCATTCAGGTTTACAATTTGGAGGAGATCCGACATATTCTTTTTCACAGGAACATACCGCGTGGCCGTTCACATTTTTGCATTGACTGTAAGGCCCACAAGGTGATGGGTTGCAAACATTCAACGGCCTAAGTGCTGGCGGTTGCGTTGGTTCAAGTCTGCAAGTGGTGAATGGATCTCCGATATAGTTTCGTATGCAATTACACGTGGGTATATGGTTTACAACTGAGCACTCAGCAAATTGACCGCAAATACCCGGGCATGGGTCCACACATTTGTTTCTGACGCAGGATTTATCCGTTGGACAGTCAGAACTTAATACGCATTCAGGCCTGCAGCCTTCATACGGATTTCCATAATAATCAGGGTGACATACGCAACTGCCCGCACCATTCCTTTCTCTGCATTCTGCATTAGCGCCGCAAGGTGAGGGTTCACATGGTTTTATGACATGTATTATCTTCTGGCATCGTACGAATGGATCTCCCGTATAGCCGGATAAACACGAACACGAAACTGCGTGACTTATAACCCGGCATTCGGTATTTTCACCGCAACTTCCCGGGCAAGGATCTCGGCATAGGTTATTGATGCAGGATTTTGTGGCTGGGCAATCTGGATTTATTACACATTCGGGTCTGCAATTTGGCGGTTGACCGGTGTAATTCGGCAGACATGCACATGATGCTCTTTCGTTTACATTTTCACAAACGGAATTAGGTCCGCACGGTGATGGTGAACATGGATCTAGTGGTACAGGTTCTTCAGTTACAGGGGCTTCAATAATAGGGAAACATCGTTGGAACGGATCACCAGTTTCCCTTTCTGGGCAACTACAAATTGGGCTGTGATTTATAACTTCACATCTTGCACCAAAGCCACAAGTACCTAGACAGGGATCTATACATCGCTGATTAATACAAGCCCTATTTAAAGCACACTCGGCTCCAACTATACATTCCGGTTTGCAATTTGGGGGGCTGCCGAAGAATCCTTGTAGACACGAACAAACTGAATGATCGTCGACAACTTTGCATATGCTGTTGGGACCGCAAGGAGAAGGTTTACACAGTTCTACGGTTTTTGGTGGAGGTTCAGCTTCGCGGCAGTAGGCGAATGGATCTCCTGTAAATCTTTCAGGACAACTGCAAGCTGGTATATGATTGATAACGTCACAGCGAGCATTCTGTCCGCAAGTACCAGGACATGGATCTTGACATTTGTTTCTCTTACAAGCTTTGTCACGGCTACATTCAGTGCTTAACACACATTCCGGTCTACATGATTCATAAGGATTTCCGAAATACTCTGCCAGACAAGTACATATTCCATTGTTGCATTGCGCATTCGGACCACATGGCGATGGATTGCAGGGATCAGAAGGTGGCGTTACGGTTGCTGTAAATAGCATAATATAAGAATCGTCCAACTAAATCTAATATTAGTATACGTACTTTGTGGCACACGGGTGCACTGGGAGAATGGATCGCCAGTATAACCTTCTTCGCAGGTACATATTGGTAAATGATTCAGAGTGTAGCACTTAGCGTTGTATCCACAGGATCCAGGACAGGGATCTTTGCATTTCTGTTGTATGCATGCTAGTTTGCTGCTGCACTCAGAATTTATAACACATTCAGGTCGACAATTAGGTGGGGCGCCAATAAATGACTGTAAACAAGAACAAGAGGGAATACCATTATGTAACTGACATTGAGCGTTGGGGCCGCAGGGCGAAGGGTGACAGGACGGAGGTTTTTCAGTTGTCCTTGATAGATCGGGTGCAATCGCTGAAATATGTATAAAATTAATAAGGTAGGAAAGTAGAAAGAAGAAAGGAGGTATTTATTAAAAAACTTACGTTGTGCAGAGCATTTAACAAACGGATCTCCCGTATAACCAGGAGGACAAGCGCATATAGGATTGTGATTTTTCGTGTAACATTGAGCACCCAATCCGCAAGTATTCGGACACGGATCTGAGCATTTCTGATTAATACACGCGCGATCTGGCGGGCATTCCGAATTAACTATACACTCGGGTTTGCAGTTTGGAGGTGTACCCATGAAATTCGGTAAACAAGAGCAAACGGCTTGTTTGTTTGCAGTTTTACATTGGCTATTAGGACCGCATGGTGATGGCTGACAAGGGTTCAGTGGTCCCTCCGTAGTTGGTATGTATCGTGGAATGCAGGAAGGAATATGATTTTCCACTCTACAATCACTATTTAGTTCACACGCACCTAGACATGGATCAACACATTTATACGATAAACAAATTAACTGCATGTCACAGTCGTCGTTTGTTTCACATTCCCTTCTACAGCCCCGTTCCTTATCGTATGGTGAGCCTTCGTAACCTGGTACACAAAAGCATGCTGCCGCTTGGCCCTTTTCACGGCATTCCGCGTTTGGACCACATGGTGATGGTGAGCAAGGCGATGAAGGTGGCGTGCGTTCTGTAGCTATAACAGATACGTATTTAATATCATTTATTTTAATATTACTTATGTCAATATTATTTATTTTAATATTTGAATGCTCAAGAAATGAAAAATATATATTTTCTTACATAGAGGCGGAAGTCTACATGAAGAAAGAGCATCGCCAATATATCCTGGCAAGCAAGAACAGATGGGAGTATGATTTACAACTGTACATATAGCATTTTGTCCACAAGATCCTGGACAAGGGTTTGTACACCTTTCATTTATGCATGCTAAATTATTGGGGCAGTCAGAATTGGTAGTACACTCTGGACGGCAATTAGGAGCTCTGCCTATATAGTTAGGTAAACATGAGCATGCAGCTTGATCACCGATCGGTCTACATTGGGAATTAGGGCCACAAGGTGACGGTTGGCAAGGATTTTCTGGTTTTCTAGTAGACGAAGGCACTGAAAGAAAAGCATGTAGAGATAGATAAAGGAAAAGAAAAGATAGATAGATATAGATCTTACATTCCAATGTGCAACTAATAAACGGATCCCCGCTGTAACCGAGACTACATGTACAGATAGGATTATGACTGATCACTTGGCATTTGGCGTTGAGGCCGCATGTTCCAGGGCAAGGATCCATACATTTCTGTGACTGACAAGCTTTATTTTGAGGACATTCCGTATTTACAACGCATTCTGGACGGCATGTTGGAGGAGAACCAATGTAACCAGCATTACATGAACAAACTGCGTATCCGTTTACTTCTTTACACTGACTGTAAGGTCCGCAAGGGGATGGATAGCAAGGATTTGTTGGAGGTTGTTCAATAGCTACGAGAAGAAATCAAAGTCAAGAAGTTTCCGTATTTAAGCATTAAAGATCTTACAAGGTTCAATAAGTTGACATACTTTCGTAGGATCACCAACATAACCATAAATACAGGTACATGTGGGTGCATGATTGAATACTAAGCATTCGGCATTAATACCGCAAGTTCCGGGACACGGATCTCTACACTTATTGTTCACGCAAGCCTTGGTGCGATCGCAATCAGCATTAGTGACGCATTCAGGGCGGCAGCTGATGTATGGATCCCCAAAGTATTCAGGCAGACAAACGCAAGAACCTGCTCCGTTGCGCTCGGTACATTTAGCATTTGCACCACAAGGAGAAGGTACACAAGGTGTTCGTGGGCTTTCCGTTGGTGAGGGCACTGGAAGTTTCAAAATCAGCGAAAAGTGAAAACCTAGTAGTTGGGTCTTACACTTGGGAATAGGTCTACATCCGGAGAATGGATCCCCAGTATATCCGGTGATACATTGGCAAACCGGCGCGTGTTTTATTACGTAACAAGTTGTGGATGATCCACATGCACCGGGGCAAGGGTCAACGCATTTTTCATTCTGGCAAGCTAGATTTGCCGGACATTCATCATTTATTTTACACTCTGGGCGACAATTCGGGGGTCTACCAATATAACCAGACAAACAGGAACAAGCCGGTTGGTGACCTATAGCTCTGCACTGAGAGTTAAGCCCGCAAGGTGATGGTATACATGGATTTCCACTAGGTTCTTTCCTTGCTGTAATACACAGTCATAGGAAATAGGATTAATGTATGTAAAATTTGAGATATAAGGCTTACAGTCATCTACAATTTGTGAACAACGCACAAAAGGATCTCCCGTGTAACCAGTGATACAACTGCATATGGGATTATGGTTGGTCACTTGGCAACGACTATTTAATCCACATGTTCCAAGGCAAGGGTCTTTACATTTATTTAGAATACACGCTTTATCCTGAGCACAATCAGCGCTAACCATACATTCGGGTCTACAAGCTGGTGGTGCGCCTATGTAATTACTTTGACAAGAACACACGGCGTGGCCATTGATACTTCTGCATTGACTGTAGGGGCCGCATGGTGAAGGTATGCAAGGTTCCGGTGCCTCGGTCGCTGCTTTAAAAAGTTAAATTTCATTCCACACTGGAACTTTAAGATGCTTGGAATTAAACTTACTAGGTGGAGGTAAATGACATCCAGTGCTAGGGTTTCCGGTATAACCAGGGATACATACGCATGACGGGTTGTGATTACTGACTCTACATTCTGCGTTTATTCCACATAGACCGGGACATGGATCTACACATTTATTATTCGCGCAGGCTTTATCTCGTGAACAATCAGTGTTAGTTACACATTCGGGCCTGCATCCAGTATAAGGGTCACCGAAATATTCAAGTAAACATATACAAGAGCCAGCGGCATTTCTCTCTTTGCATATAGCATTCGCTCCGCAAGGAGATGGATTGCATGGATTTGCAGGAAGCTCGGTTATTTGTACTGGAAAAAATAAAACTGGTGAGCAAGGGGAGATGTGCACAGGGCAATAAAATCTACTTATTTGAGAACAGCCGGCAAAGGGATCGCCAGTATATCCGCTTCTGCATGTGCAGACAGATTTATGATTTATCACGGTACATTCAGCGTTTAGGCCACACGAACCGGGACATGGATCTATGCATTTTTCGCTTACGCAAGCTAAATTACTAGGACATTCTGGATTAATTGTACATTCTGGTCGGCAATTTGGAGGTCTTCCGACATAATTTGTCAAACAGGAGCATGCCGGGGTATCTCCTAGAGCGCGGCATTGTGAGTTGGGGCCACAAGGAGATGGATCGCATGGATTTTGTATATGTGTTATACGCGCTATAAAAATAATCATTTTCAATATACTCAAGTTTCCAATAGAATAACCTTACGTTCTTCTGGAATGCACCTTACAAATGGATCGCCAGTATACTTAGGCTTACAACTGCATATCGGGTTATGGTTAACGACTTGACAACGTGCGTTCATCCCACATGTTCCTGGACAAGGATCTTTACATTGCATATTGATGCAAGCTCTATTCAAGGGACAGTTTGCGCTGATAATACATTCGGGTTTGCAAGATGGTGGAGCACCTATATAATTAGGTTGGCAAGAGCACACACCGACGCCATTAACTACTTTACAAACGCTGTAGGGACCGCAGGGATTTGGCTCACAAGGATCTTGTATCGGTGTCTCTTTTTTAACTGATAAAAAATTAAAACTAAAGAACCTCTTCACATTCATTTGAAAGTATACATACTTGGTAGATGGCACGCTACCATCGGATTTCCAGTATATCCTTCCAAACAAAAGCACGAGGGGGCGTGATTAGGGACTATACATTCGGCGTTTATTCCGCAAGTACCAGGACATGGATCCTTACATTTGTTATTTATACAAGTTTTATCTCTAGCACAATCGGTGTTTATAACGCATTCTGGCTTGCATCCAGTGTATGGATCACCGAAATATTCGGGCAAGCATACACATGAGCCCGCTCCATTTCTTTCCCTGCATACAGCGTTTGCACCACATGGCGATGGACTACAGGGATGTACTTCTTCTGATGGTAAAACTGAAGCAGGATTGATAAGCGAACAGAAATATTTTCGAGGAATATCTTACTTTCATTGCAACCGACAAAGGGGTCACCGATGTACCCGAAATCACATTGGCAAATGGGGGAATGTCTAATGACAGCACAGGTTGTATGTACTCCACACGAACCCAGACATGGGTCTCTACATTTCTCGTTTAAACAAGCTGTATTGCCAGGACATTCACTATTTATTACGCACTCGGGCCTACAATTTGGGGGTTTCCCAATGTAGCTTGGTAAACAAGAACATACGGGCCGCCTACCGACGATACGACATTGCGAGAAAGGTCCACAGGGTGAAGGGAAACATGAACCTTCTTCTGGAGGTTCTGGACGTTCTAAAAGTAATTCGGTAAAATTGATTTGTATCACCGAAACTAAAATTAGAAACATACTTGTTTCCACTATGCATCTAACAAATGGATCTCCGGTATATCGTGCTGGGCAAACGCAAATGGCATTATGATTAATTACTTGGCAATTTGCATGCAAACCGCATGTTCCGGGACATGGATCTTGACATTTATTATTTATACATGCGTTTATCTGAATGCAATCAGCACTGATTACACATTCCGGTCTACACGTGGGCGGTGTTCCAATATAATTTTGTTGGCAAGAACAAACAGCATGACCATTTATGATTTTACATTCGCTGTAAGGGCCGCAAGGCGATGGCATGCATGGATTTCCTGAAGGTGGTGAAGGAGGCACTATAGTAAAGAAGTGAAGAAAATAGATAAAAGAAAACAGTACAGTAAAATGCAAAAGATACATACGTACTTACACTCATTGTAAAACCTGTGTGAATTTATTGTGAATATTTCGTGATTGACTAAAATTCAAACTGGTTTGGCAATGACGCAAACATATGTATAGAAAATATATAGAAAAATCTTACAGTATACATGATGACAAGATCTTTGCGGATTGCCAGTATATCCTGGTAGACACGAGCACATTGCTACGTGATTAAAAACTGTACATTCTGCGTTTATTCCACATGTTCCAGGGCAAGGATCACGACATTTATTGTTCGTACAGACTTGATTTCGTGAACAATCTGTATTAAGTACGCATTCGGGTCTACAACCTGAATATGGGTCTCCAAAGAATCCTTCTACGCAAACACACGACCCGGCCCCGTCTCTTTCATGGCAAATAGCGTTCATGCCGCAAGGGGAAGGATTGCATGGATTATTCGGTTCATCCAAGTGTATTACTAAAAACGACACGAGCCCAAAATTATAAATCCAAGTTGTTAGTCTTCGTTAATTTGAATAGGTTCTTACTTGGTTCACAACCAGAGAAAGCATCTCCAGTATATCCTGGTAAACAGTAACAGATAGGTGCATGGTTTGCTACGCGGCATTTGGTATTTATACCGCACGATCCTTGACAAGGATCTACACATTTTTGATTTACGCAAGCATTGATTAGCGGACATTCTGAATTTATTATACACTCTGGTCTACAATTGGGTGGTGGCCCGTAATAATTCGGTAAGCAAGAACAGACAGGTCGTTCTCCTAATACTTGACAGGTTGCATATAAACCACAAGGTGTGGGTATACAGGGGTCTTTTCGTGGTAGATCCGGAAGTTCTATAAAAGCGACACATGCAAACTAAATATGTACAGTAATTGAGCAGATTAATGAGATCTTACTTTGCTCTAAACATTGATTAAATGGGTCACCCACAAAACCATTGGGACAACTACAAATCGGACTGTGACTTACTACTCTACACAGAGCTCTGTAACCGCAGGTTCCTGGACAGGGATCTGTGCATTGATTTCTAATACATGCTTTATCCAAGGGACATTCCGAATTTATAACACATTCGGGTCTACAGGTAGGCGGGGCACCAATGTAACCCACGTTACAAGAGCATACCGGTCTACCGCTTTGTACCTGGCATATCGAATATGGGCCACAGGGAGACGGGCTACAAGGTTCTCTCCTCGGTGGTTCTGCAACTGTTGCGATAAAATTTGACGCGAAATTTAAATTTGAACGTGATATGTCAGGAATAAAAGGACTTAACATTTTTGAAATTGACGTAGCTACATCATTAAAATATAAAGAAAAATTATCTTACTATCTGGCTGTCTCTCGTGACAGAATCGTAATGCATTGCCAAGATACCCTGGTAAACAGGAACAAATCGGATTGTGGTTTATGACTCGACATTCGGCATTGACACCGCAACTGCCCTGGCAGGGATCTTTACATTTCCTGTTAAAGCATGCTTTGTCTAATGGACAATCATTATTGACTAAACACTCTGGTCGACAGCCGACGTACGCGTCACCAAAATAACCAGGAAGACACGCACAAGAACCGTAACCGTTGCGTTCTTTACAAACGGTATTAGCTCCACACGGTGATGGGTTACAAGGGTTCGGAGGTACTACATGCACTAGAAAAGGGCATAAATAGAATAGAAAAAGCGATGTTGTAGTATAGAAAATGACAAGTTCTAGAGATGCAGTAAGTTGCATATGTGCGTAATTAAAAGTCACTTACCGATTAGCTGGCAGCCCGTAAACGGATCGCCTTCAAAACCGTGTGTGCATATGCACATAGGTTTATGGTTTAGTACTGTACAATCAGCATTGATGCCGCACGAACCGGAACAAGGATTTTGGCATCTCTTGTTGACGCAAGCCAGATGTGGTGGGCACTCCTGGTTTATAATACATTCGGGTCTGCAATTTGGTGGGGCACCTAACATGCCAGGTAAGCAGGAACATACAGGTCTAGTGTCCATTACTCTACAGTCGGCATTCAACCCACAAGGCGACGGAATGCAAGGAGATACCGGTCTCGTAGTTGCTGGTTCTATTGATAACAACATTAGGGAAATTAGAGTGTTTCTTGTCGATTGCTATGTGCTGCAATGCTATGCTATGTGTATTAAAGACCGAGATGAGATGCATGCAGAAACCAAGTTTAGGACACACGAGTGATGCGAGATGGGTTCTAATGAACGAGTGCGATAAATGACGTATGACACTGGTTCTCTTTTTTTTTTAAATTTCCCCTTTTATGTTCTTTTTATATAAATAGTAATTGCAAAATTGGTGGTGGTTGGTAATACACTATGGCAAGAGCATAATTTGATATAACGTTTGTTGTACCGTTTGCGAATATTTGGTATTTAATTGACTACGTTTGGATTTAACCGTTTATTACCATATTTTTCGCGTTTAAATTGAAATTTTAAATGATCACTTAAAAATATAAATTGCGTTCGACTAAAGCAGTGCGTTACCTTCTACACATCGAATTAGTGGATCACCGGTTTGTTGTGGCAGACAGGTACACACCGGATTGTGATTAACTACTTGACAGCGAGCTTGTTCTCCACAAGCGCCTGGGCAAGGATCTTGACACTGCTGGTTGATACAGGCCTTATCGTAGTTACATTCTGAACTGACAACACATTCCGGTCTACATCTCGGTGGGATTCCGAAGAAACCAGCCTGGCAAGAGCATACGGCACGACCGTTTGTGATACGACACACACTGTTTGGTCCACAGGGTGATGGTTCGCACAGATTTGGTCTTTCAGCTACATAAATAAATTTATTGTAATAATATGATTGTGGATAAACTATATTTCTTACTAAATCCTGGCGTTATATCCTCCTCGTGACATGAAGAGTATGGGTTACCGACGAAATTATTGATGCAAGTGCAAAATGGGACGTGGTTCACTACGCGACATATTGTATTTACGCCACATAACCCTTCGCAAGGGTTTCGACAGTACTGGGCTAAACATGCTTCATTGCTTGGACATTCGGCGTCGATGGTGCATTCGGGTTTGCAACCTCCAGCGTAAGGATTTCCTATGTAGGGCGGTATACATTTGCATACAGCTTTATCATTAACCACTGTGCATTGGGTATTTTGACCGCATGGACTTGGACTGCAACGATTGAGGACGTCCGATCTTTTATAACATCCAACGAATGCATCACCCTCAAAACCTCTTTTACAGCTGCAAAATGCTTGATGATTGATCACGCTACACTCGGCATTAGTTGCACAGCCTTTACTACAAGGATCGACGCATTTCTCTTGAATACATGCTTTATTTATTGGGCATTCGCCACTAGTGATACACTCAGGTCTACAATTTGGTGGGCTCCCGATGTACTTAGAAATACAGGAGCATACGGGTCTATTTTCTTTTATTTGGCAAATGGAATTCGGACCGCATGGAGAAGGACTGCAAACGTCGCGAGATGGTTCTGTTGATATAGGAAGGCAACTAATCAAAGGATCTCCCTGCATTCCTATCGGGCATGTGCATATCGGATTATGGTTAATGACAGTGCATTGTGCATTAAAACCACAAGTTCCCGGACATGGATCAACGCATTTGCGATTTATGCAACCACGGTTTTGAGGACATTCTGAATTAACTATACATTCTGGCTGACAAGCTGGTGGAATACCTTTGTATGTGGGCAGGCATGTACACGTTGCATAGCCCTGTTTTGATATTATACACCTACTGTTTGGACCGCAGGGGGATGGATCACATGGGTTTCCATCTGGTTTCATCATCGGGTAAGGTGATGGTGTGCTAAGAAAACAGGAAACGAATGGATCGCCACTGTAATTAGGACGACAGAAGCAGATAGGGGCGTGGTTAACAACTTGGCATTGCGCATCGTATCCACAGACACCATTACATGGATTCATGCATTTATTATTCATACAAGATTTTGCGAATGGACAATCCGTATCAACTACGCATTCTGGAGTACAAGCAATCCACGGGTTTCCAAAGAAACCCGGTTTACACACACAAGCTAACACGTTGTTGTTATCTTGGCAATCAGCATTTGCTCCACACCTAACATTTTCACACGTGTCTTTTGGTGGTACTGAAATGAAATAAATTTAGAATAAATAGTTCATGCAGATAATAATAAACCACTCACTTCTTCCTGGTTGCAAACATTGTTCGTAAGGATTGCCGTATAGATCTGGAGGACAGTTGCAAACTGGTACGTGCCCGACCACAGTACATAATGCATTAAAGCCACACGAACCAGGGCAAGGATCGGCGCAAGTTTGTCCCAAACAAGCCTTATCAAATGGACAATCTGCATTTATTAAACATTCAGGTCTACACCTTGGATCGAAAATAGCGTCGGATCCTAAACATGGATCACATACTGCGACCTGTCCCTCGTAGATGTTACATATTTGTGAAGGTCCGCAGGGTGATGGTACACACGGCTGAGTGATATTAGGTTGCGTAATTACGATAGAAGCTGTAACATCATCATCATTAGATATAGTAAATATAATCGAATGGATCATACTTACGTTTTTGTGTACAATAAATAAATGGATTTCCAAAGAAATTATCTTTACACTGGCATGTTGCGGTATGATGTTCTACCTTACAATCGGCATTTAATCCGCAAAGTGTTCCGAGACTACATGGATTTACGCAGTGTCTGCTAATACATGCTTTATCTTCCGTACAATCGCTATTAATAGTACATTCAGGTTGGCATCCGAACTGCGGATCACCTTGGAAATCTGGTAAGCAGGAACATACAGCTCTGCTTCTCAAAACTTGACAAACAGTATTTAGACCGCATGGAGTTGGTTGACACGGGTTTGTAACAGCTGGTTCTTCAATATGATAGCATCTCGTGATAGGGTTTCCTATTAATCCGGGGTTGCAAGTGCAAACAGGTCTATGCTGCTCGACACGACAGTTAGCGTTGATTCCACATGCTCCTGGACAAGGATCACGACATCTATGAGCCATGCAAGATTGTCTATCTGAGCAATCGTTATCGTTGAGACATTCAAATCCGTGACATCCTTCAGGCCCTGTCGGTTCTCCTCCCAGGCCCGGTGGACACTGACACATTGAGTGACCAGTTGGGGTAACGATACATATAGCACCGCGACTGCAAGGGCTTGGCGTGCAAGGGCTGGATGGTTTAGCTCTACAACCGCTGTAAGGGTCACCGATGAATCCCGATTTACAAAAACACTTCTCTTGATTCTCTGCGACGTAGCAATCGGAGTTAACACCGCACGGACCAGGCTGGCAACGACTAACAGCCGATTGTTCACAGGATTTATATGCGTTTCCTACTGTGCCAACAGGACAGAAGCATGCAGGTTCTCGTTGTGGATCGCATATTGCGTTTCGCCCGCATGGATTTGGGTCGCATTTATTTAACGGCTCTATACACCCTCTTACAGTATTCGGGCTTTCTATAAATCCGGTGAGACAAGTACATTTTGCGAAACCATTACTGAGAACAGTGCATTGAGTGTTGGGTCCACAAGGTGACGGACTACAAGGATGTTTGGGTAATTCGCAAGGTATTTTTGGTGGTGATCCTTCATATTCCGGTAAACAGAAACAGACTGACTGTCCACGTACTTCACGACATCCCGAATTTGGACCACATGGATTAGGGGTGCACTCCCCGCCTTCTGGTACTGAATATATTATTACAGTTAGTATATATTGTATACGTGTAGTTCTTGAAATACTTACTGCAATTTTTAAATGGATTTCCTGTAAGTCCTTTAGGACAATAACATATCGGACTGCCATTGTCCAATTCGCAGAGAGCGTTTAGACCGCATGGATTGGGTTCGCAAGGATTTATGGGCGGATGACATTCGATTCTAGGTATTCCGGTATAACCCGCAGGACATTTACAGGTGGGTTTATGATTGATAACCTCACATATTGCATTGAGACCACACTTGCAAGGAGGACTACATTTTCCATTGATACAAGCCTCATTAAGGGGACATTCGTTATCACTTCTACAACCGTGAACTACAAAAAAAAAATTTATTGTCATAATTATTTAAAAAAGAATATATAGATTTCCTACCTCTATTACATGCGATATATGGATTTCCTACATGTCCATGTTTACATTGGCAGTCTGTTTCGTGATCTTTGGGTATACAAATTGCATTTTCACCGCATGAATCCTCGAAGCAGGGGCTCATACATTTTCTGTTCAATCTATCACATAATTTATCGGGTGGGCAATCCTCGTTGTATTGGCAAACATCTCCAGGTTCCATTACTGAAATTATTCCATTAACTTTGTTTGGACATTCACATATGCGTTTTTTAATACCCGGCACACAGCCAACGTATCCGTTTCCTTGATAACCTTCCGCGCAACTGCAGTCCGTACCATGGTTAGTATTTATACAGATGGCGTGCTGGGCGCATGGATCATGTACATCGCACGGCCTTTGACAGGCCCGGCCGATGCAGGCTTCCGTTAGCGAACAATCATCATTTGTTGTGCAACCCACTATTTTGGTGCAGAGGAAGAAGTGCAAGAGAAAGGAAAAACACAACAATGTACAAGGTTATTATTTTCATAGATGTGTATTTACAACTATTATATATAATGTAGAATTTGTGTATTGTGTTGTACAAAATTAAAGGTGTATACACTATTTTAGAGATAGGTAACTAAAAAGCTGAAACTTTTTTACAATTTATACATTCAAAGATGCTGCCTTTATTTTTGCCTATATAAGGTATGAATAATATTCCTTATTAAATTTAAATTAATTGTAGTATTGTGATGACTTTTATATGAAGAAAGGATTTTAAGTGTTATCATGTAAACAAATCTCAATGTTAAGGTGTTATAAACGTAGTATTAGAAATGATAATTATGTTAATTTAGATGGGTCCTTACTTGGTTCAGGTTTAAAACATTTAATCGCCGGGTTTCCCTCGTATCCCATCTTACATGTACAGATCGGTCTGTGCATTTTAGCCTGACAGTCTGCCGTTTCTGCACAGGTGTTAGGTATATCGCAAGCCGGTTGACACTCTGACATATAACAGGCCTCAGTATCGAGACAGTCAGAGTCGAAATTGCAACTGGTTACTTTGGGCCGACCAGTTTCTAGTAGAGTTATTGAAGTTATAAATTAGTTAATGGGTTAAAAACATTGGTTAATAATATAATCATCGGAATGTACGTGGATTGCCGAACATCTGATTTTCTTTTTCTTTCTGTCAGTGATTATTATACTAGTAATTTAGTGATATGTAAATATGTGTAGTGAGTAAGTGTAATTTAGGCATTATATTAAAATTTTCCATCCATTACTTCAGCTTCTCTATAAAAACGAATTTATATTTATTTATATTGGAAAATTCTTGTGAAATTGATAGTCCAATTTCAATGTAATATAGTAAGACGCTCACCAAATTATCGAGTGGTCGATAGATTCACCACGAGTAGTTAATCAGTTAATCAGTTAATTAATCAGTGCATTATTTAAGAGTAGTGTTTCTTGCAAGTGTTACATTGTACGAGTGATTAGATAGAGTTTGTGCTATGTGTGTAGTTTTTTTGTTTTTATTTTGATGTATGGACTTCCACATACATTTTCTCCGAAAGAGTAAACTGAAATTTATTAAATTTACTTAAGTACATAAAAGAAACTCATAACTGTTTGATTAAAAAGAAATAAACACACATGTGCATATTTACATATCTATTATCTTGTAAATTTAATAAACTCTTTACTGGGAATACAAATATAAATATTGCATTATTATTATTGTAATGTTGTTAAAAATTTTGTATACCTATATATTTAAAATTGCCATTGATAATTTGGAAAATTTAGAACTTTTTGAATGTGTTACTTTAATTCTTCCATTTTCAGCTTTAGATAGTTATCTTTTTTTACCTGCAGGTATCATATTTTCTCTGTATATTAATTTAAAAAGCATGCGCATTATTCTAGTTATTAAAATCTAGACCTGTTCAAACAAAATCTGATAAAGTTACGGTCAAACATTCTAAATACTAATCTAACTGCATACTTCTTATTATATTCTATATATTAGTTAAAAATTACTATATTGTGGATTCAAAAATACTAAGGCACAAATCTACCATATAATATTAAAAGTAATATCTAAATTAGTATGTTATTATACCTTGTCGACAGAAGTTATTTGGGTCGCCGCGCAATCCATTTGGGCATTTGCATATTGCAGTGTGGTTATGTACAAAACAAATTGCGTTAATTCCACAAGTTCCTCCGTTTGTGCATGGGTTAATGCATGTGTTATTTGTGCAAATTTCCGATGGAATACAATCGCTATTCGCACTACACGTTTCCTTAGTCATGTTAGCTGTTAGTTCGGTAATGTTCCTACTAGGAATTGGTATTGGTGGAAACAACGTAAAAGGTGTCATTTCCACTGAAGGCATTGTACTTATCGAAGTTTCTTCACCAATTGCTATAACCGTAGTACCAGAAACTGAAACAGTAGATGACGCGGCACTAGTCGTTTCCTTAATACCAGGTAATGCCTTTGTGCTTCCCACGGAAGTTGTCGCTTCATTTTCCGCCTCAGATGTTACTTTTGCTGAAGGCATTGTACTTCTTGATGTTTCTTCGTCAATTGCTGCAGTTGTAGTACCAGAAAGTGAAACTGTAGATGACGCAGCACTAGTTGTTTCTGTAGAACCAGCTATTACCGTTGTGCTTCCTATAAAACCGGTGGTCTTTATCGCCTCAGTTGTTCCTAAACTTGCTTGACTACCGGGCTGTATAGTAGTATCTTCCCCTTTTTCGCTACTTGTAGTGCTAGTTGCAATAATTTCTGGCACTTTTGTTGAAATAGGTGAAATTTCAGGTGTTGTAGCTCGTGTAACGAACTCAGTTGCCGTCGCTGGTTCAGTGAACGCTTGCGAAGAAGCACTACTTCCCGTGATTCTATATTCTCCCTCAGTTGTACCTTCAATTATTTCTCTGAGCGTTGTTTCAGCGGATGCGGTTGTTCCTATACTTGCACTACTATCAGGTTGCACAGTAGTAATTTTTATTCTTTCGCTAGTTGTAATGATACCTGGAATAGTATCTGGCACTTCTTGAGTTGAAATGGACGTAAGGAACATTTCAGGTGTTGTAACTGGAGTAACGAATTCAGTCGTAGTAGTTTTATATTCTGTGTCTGTTATTTCCATCATTACTTTGGGTGTAGTTTTAGTAGATGCAGTGATTTCACTTCTTTCGTTAGTTGTACTAACAGCTGGAGTAACCTCTGGCCCCCATTCAGATATTGCGGCTGAAGTACCAATCTCAGTTGTACTCGCTGATTCACTGAAAACTTCTGTGCGTGCACTCTCACTTGTTGTATGAGGTGTAATAGTAGTTCCTGAAGGAACACTACTTTTGGTAACCTCTTCCATTGGTACAATAGCTGAAGTACCCAAGGTAGATAATTTGTAGGTAGATGACTTTTCAGTTGTTGCAAACTCTTGAAGTGCCGGACTCGTATACTCAGTACTCGTTTTAATTTCTTCTGTTGTTATAGCTTCACCTATTCGTGGATTTGTAGTCGTTTCAACGCTGGTGGTTGTCTGAGATACAACCCTTTCTGTAGTCGGTAGAGTAGCTGAAGTGCTTATACGAGCACTTGTTACCTCACTAGCTGTTGTAGTAATCTTAACTTCGAGTTCTGAAGTCGGGGGAGTAATAGTTGTCTTAGCGCTCGTGTCAGGAACAGTAATTTTTGTAATTTCAATTCTAGTAGCTGGTACTTCACTACTAGGATATGGTACGGTTATTTCACCCATAGTGTCATAAGTTGTCTCCTCGGGCATTGTAGATTCGAATGCCTCGGTAGTAGTTGCTGGTTGGAAAGTAGAAATGTTAGCACTAGTACCTGTTTGGTCGTAAGAAATAGATATTTCTGTAACACCGGTTTCAGTTGTCTTTTCGTTATTACTTAGTTCGGTTGTTATTTGCGACTGTGTAACAGTTTTGATTGTTGAGCTTGTGTGTACAGGTTCTTGGCTAGATGGCCCACTAATGATAACTGGTTCAGTAATATAATATGACTCAGTAGTAGTACTGGCGCTTTGTGATTTAAGTGTTGTAGCAACCTTTTCATTTGTGACTTCTTTAATAGGTGCTTCTGTATACGTAATTTCTTTTTGAGGAGTTACTACATATACACTTGGGGTTTCTGTTTTCATAAATGTAGTAGTGACCTGTGGAAAAGTATGATTTTCTGTTACACTACTCTCTGTAGTGCGATAAGTAACTGTGCCTGCTATTGTCGAAGTTTCGTTCGCAACTTCATTACTTGTAGTCTCAGTGAATATTTGGCTGCTACTCGGTGTACTCTTAGTATCTAATATTGGTTGATATGGAATTGTTCGCGATTCAATTGAGGTTTCTCCAGTTTCAGATGAACTCTCAATTGTAACTGCTGTAATGATACTTACAGGTGTAACCTCGGCAGTCCTTGATGTAGGCATTGTAACAGTATAGTAGCTGTCAGTTTCTCTACCCTCTAAAGGTATAGTAGTCAATTTTTCACCCTCGGTTTGAACTGGTATTGCCTCTGAAGAGCTTACGTATTCAGTGGCTACTGTTGGTGTTGTATACTCAGTATATTTTTTACTAGATCCGGCATATATTTCAGATGTATGCTCGATCGCCGATGTAGTTTCTGATCTACCAGTTATCGCTACAGGTGTAGTTACTGTTGTACTTTCAGGGGTTGTTATAATCCTTTGAGTTTCGGTGTATGGCATTTCAGTAGGCGATATAATTGATGTTTTACCAGTACTTTTACTATATCCTTCTGTTACGCTAAATGTACCAGCACTTTCCTCTTTTGTGGTTCCTAATGTTGTAATTCGTTCAGTTATAGTAATAGCGTGTTTTGTATCCTCCGTCGTTTTAGGAGTTAAGGGTTTACTGGTGAACTCATATCCAGGTGCTACAGTAGATGTTGTGGTTGTTGTACGGTTCGGTTCAAACGGTTTGCTAGTATAAACGGCACCGGATGTCGCTTCAACGGAACCATATTTAGTCGTCGCGACAATGGATGGTGTGGTATAATATGGTGTTTCCGTCTCCTTGCTTGTTACAAGATTCATGTATTCCATCGTGCTTGTTTCCTGACGCTTCGCAACCGTGGATTCAGTTATTATGGCTTGTTCAGGTGTTATTGTGGTAATAGGTATTTTAGTCAAAAATTGTGTTTCGGTTGTTAGTGTAGCTGGTGTTGTGGTGATATCTGTTATCGTAAAATAATTGTACTAGATTAGTGCCGAAATTAATGTATATACATACATTGACAATTATCATGTGCAAACTACTAGCTATAATGACTACAAGCATATTAATAGTGGTTTTATAAAATCCCTGACACCGAGTGTTATGTACCAAATTGTTAAAAGTAGTAAGACGCATAGGGCGGTCTGTGCCATAAATAGAAAACAAGAAAGTCTTTACAGAATCAAATAATACAGAAAATTTACAAAATTTCTATACCTACGAGTAACTGTACATGCACATATACAAATATATGTGTATCTAGATAAGATTTTTCACACATAATTCCAGTCCTTATGGTTTTTCTTGCTTAAACGAATGATGTAATCGCAAAAAAAATCGATTACGTATATTTCAACAAATAAATTGATATAGGTAATGTGGTAGACATGTTAGTGGTGTAAAACAGCAACACAATGAACACATAGTTGACATAGAAATCAGGAAAAGATGTAAACGTCGACTTACCTTGTATGCAAGCACCGGTAGTGGGGTCACAAGATACTCCAGGCGGACAATGGTCGCAGCCTGTCGTCATACCAGGTATATCTACAACGGAGCAGTTTTAAATTTTAATTCCGGGAGTGAAGTTCAAATTTTCAAATTCAATTTTTAAGTGTACTTACGTGGCCTCATACAATTACATCCATCACAGACAAATCCATATCCGGGACAATCTGTTGTCTTTTGGCATTGGCATACTACAAAAATGCAACATTATTTAATCATGATTCATAATATAAATATGAATAAGGTTAATATGAAAAAACGTTATTATGTGAGGTGATACAATAAATATTTACATAAATCGTATGATACAAAATCTTTGTACATATGTACCTTTGACACAAACTGGTTGATGATCTTGTATTTGACAATCCTGTTGAGCTTTGCACGGGTTCGCGACAACACACGGATTCTGGCATTTGCCGAGGATACAAGCTTGTTGCGATGAGCAGTCCGAATGCGAATGGCATGTTATATCTGACAAAATGAGAGAAAATGTACATTGAGCAAATGTGGACAAGCGTACGATGTGATCGTTGATATATAAGCATGGCGCAAAAATTCATAAATAAATGCTGTACACACAAAAGCACATAAGCCAAAAATACAAGAAGCGAATTGGTATAAATAGTAACGACCAACTACATACATTTGAACGAAAAGCTTTCACCATCACCGAATACTACTCTACATAAACATTCCTGAAAGATACCCATTCTGCTACTTATGTACTATTATTTACAATATATACAGTACTAGAAAAAAACATGTAATTTGAATAAAAAAAATATTGAAAAAATTCTCGCTGAGAACTTTGGTTTATGATGATGATCCAGCTCTAACGACCATGCATATGATGTAGAGGTTCCTGTAGATTGACCTTATTTTACAGCCTCGTGCAGATGCTATGTATCACTGTGGAGACTGTATTTTTAAACATCATGCTTGTTTTTTGATTCCTTTATAGAGATCCAAGATTGCGTTGCAAGTGCTTTTAATCCCCTATATATAACATATTCGTTTACCTGGTTCTGTTTTGCAACCAACTACTTCCAATGTGTCTGTCGGACATAAACACAAAGGCTCGTGTGCAATAACGTCACAAGTGACACCTACAGGACATGGATGATGGTAATATGTACAAGGATCGTGACAAATATTCTGGATACAGGAAGTGTTATACAAACAATCTGTGTTAGATTTGCAATATACTTGGATCAACGTTGTTGACTCTTCATACCTAGGCGTAGTTTGAATGTATATTATTTTACTATCAGAGGGAACTTTTGGCCTAGGTTTTGATGGTGCAGGTTTTGTATACACTGGTTCTGCAGTTGTTATGCTTCTAGCCACGTCCTCTTCATGTAATAACACTGATGTTCCTTTCGTTCCTATTTCAGCAGTTGTGCTTTCTGCTTCGGGATGAAAACCAAGTGAAGACTTTGTTCTACCTTCACCTGAAACTTGCTTTGCTGTCTGAGTGGTCGTTTTATAAGGTATAAATTCTGGTACGGTAGATTCATAAGTAATGGTCGCTTTTGATGTTTCAAAAGACATGCTATACATTGGCACTTTTGATACCATTTTTTCTTCTATTTGCTTCGTAAGTTCCTTTGAAGTTTTCGATTCAGGTGTTAGTTCTACCCCAGGGGTAGAATATGTAACAGTAGTATATGGCGTACCACTTGGTCCTATGGGTTCATACGTAGTAGGTCTTTGCGATGCCGTGGTGTGCACAGATACCGTTGGTGCAAAGGTTTCGGATACTGTTCCTGCTGAAAGTGGTGTTCTAGTAGCTTCGGTATATTCGACAGACGGCGACGTGACAAACTCTGATGCTTTAGATGTAGCGTATGTTTCTGCTTCCGTGGTAAATTCCTTAGAAGTTGTCGGCTTAGTTGTAAATGTTGCCTCAGGTGATGTTATTTCTGCATACTTAACGCTAGCGTATGCGGTATCGGTTACCAACTTTGCCTCGTACGTAATAGATGCTTCTGACACTGTCGTGGGCACGGTCACCTTTGCTGTGGGAATTTCTTGTGTTACCTCCACTGCAGAGAATCTTCCCGTAACCTTGCTATGTTCCACAGACGGTGATATCGAATACTGGGGTGGTTTTGATGTAATGTATGCATCTGTTTGCAAAGTATATTCCTTAGAAGTTAACTGCCCAGTTGTTAGTTCTACCTCAGAGGATATTTCATTTGCATACTCAACAGTAGTGTGTGCAACACCGGTCGCCAACCCAATCTCAAGCGTAGTAGCTGTTTCTAACGCTGTAGTGGACACAGTCGCCTTTGGTCTGAGAACTTCTGGCGTTATTTCCGTTGCAGATGGACTCCCTGCAGCTTCGGTATATTCCGTTGCCATCTTAGTGCCATACGTACTAGATCCTTCTGACACTGTCGTGGGCGTACTCGCCTCTGATATGAGAACTGCAGGTAATACTGTGGCTTCGGTATATTCCGCAGACGGTGACGTAGAATACAGTGTTGCCTCTGATGAATGGTATACTTCCGTTGGCGTGGTAAATTCTTTAGAAAGCAACGACCCAGTTGTTAGTTCTGACTCAGGCGATGATATTTCTTTTACGTACTCAACAGTCGTGTGTGTCACATCGGTTGCCATCTTACCCTCATATGTAGTAAGTCCTTCTGACAGAGTCGCGGCCGTTGATTTGAGAAATTCTGATGTTGCTGTCTTTGCAGGTGGTCTCCCTGTAACTTCTGTATATTCAACAGACGGTGATGCCTTTGATGTAACATGTGCTTCTGTTTGCGTGGTAAATTCATTAGAAGCTAAAGGCCCAGTTGTTAGTTCTAGCTCAGGCGATGTTTCTTTGGCATACTCAACAGTAGTGTATTCCATGCTGGTAGCCATCTTAGTGCCATACGTAGTAGACCCTTGTGACACTGTCGTGGGCACAGCCGGCTTTGATGTGATATCTTCTGATGTTACTGCCGTAGTGTGTGCTCTCCTTGTAGCTTTGGTGAATTCCTCAGCCGGTGGTTTGTAATACAGTGATTCTTTTGATGTAACGTATGCTTCCGTTTGTATGGTAAATTCTTTAGAGGCTAATGACCCAGTTGTTACTTCTGACTCAGGCGGTGTTTCCTTTGCATACTCACCGACAGTGTATACCATACCGGTAGCCAACTCAGTGCCATACGCAGTAGTCACTTTTGACACTGACGAGAGCACAGTCGCCTTTGATGTGAGAGCTTCTGGTATTACTTCCGTGGTGTGTGCTCTTCCTCTGGTTTCCATATATTCCACAGATGGTGATACGGTATACTGTGATGCATTTGATGTAACGTATGCTTCTGTTTGCGTGGTAAGTAGTTTGGAAGTTAACGACCCAGTTGTTCGTTCTACCACAGGCGATGATTCTTTTGCATACTCAACGCTGGTGTATACCGTACTAGTAGCGATCTTGGTGCCATACGTAGTGGACCCTTCTGACATTGTTGTGGGCACAGTCGCCTCTGGTGTGAGAACTCCTGGTGTTATTTCCATTGCAGGTGATCGGTCTGTAGCTTCGGTATATTCCACAAATGGTGATGTGGTATATTGTGCTGCCTCTGATTTGACGTCTACCTCCGTTTGCGTGGCAGATTCCTTAGAAGACAACCCCCCAGGCGCTAGTTCTACTTTAGGCGATGTTTCTTTTGCATACTCAACAGTAATGTATGCCACACCGGATGCCATCTTAGTTTCATACGTAGTAGGCCCTTCCGACACAGTTGTGGGCAAAGTGGCCTTTGGTTCTGACGTTGCTACGGGTGCAGGTGGTCTTCCTGTAGTTTCGGTATATTCCACAGACGGTAGTGTGGAATAGCGTGATGTTCTTGATGTAACGTATGCCTCTGTTTGCGGGGTAAATTTTTTAGAGCTTAAGGACCCAGTTCTTTGATCCACCTCAGGCGATGTTTCTTCTGTATACGCAACAGTAGTATGTACCAGACCGGTAGCCATCTTATTGCCATATGTAGTAGATATTTGTGACACTGTCGTGGGCACAGTCACCTTAGGTGTGAGAATTTCTGGTGTTACTTCTGTTCCAGGTGGCCTCCCTGTAGCGTCGGTATATTCCGCCGACGGTGATGTGGAATACTGTGGTACTTTTGCTTTAACGTATGCTTCTGCTTGCGTGATAAGTTCTCTAGAAGGTAACGACCCAGTTGTTCGTTGTATCTCAGGCGATGTTTCTGTTACATACTCAAGAGTAGTGTATGCTACACCTGTAGCCATCTTAGAGCTATACGTAGCAGGCCCTTCTGACACTATCGTGTGCACAGCTACCTTGGGTGTGAGAACTTCTGGTGCTGGTGGTCTCGCTGTAGTGTCGGTATATTCCACAGATTGTGATGTGGAATACTGTGATGTTTTTGATGCTTCTGTTTGCATGGTAAATTCTTTAGACGTTGACGACCAAGCTGTTAGCTCTTCCTCAGGTGTTGATTTTTTTTCATATTCAACAGTAGTATATACCATACCTGTAGCCATCATGGTGCCATACGTAGTAGGTTCTGTCGACACTGTTGTATGCACAATCGTCTTTGGTGTGAGAACTTTTGCTATTGCATCCGTTGTGTGTGCTCCCCCTGCAGCTTTGGTGAAATCCTCAGTCGGTGGTGTGGAATACAGTGATTCTTTTGATGTAACGTATGCTTCTGCCTGTGTGGTAAATTCTTTAGAGGTTAATGACCCAGTTGTTGGTTTTGGCTCAGGCGATGTTTCCTTTGCATACTCAACGGTAGTGTATGCTACACCGGTGGCCACCTCACTGCCATACGTAGTAGTCACTTCCGACACTGACGAGAGCACTGTCGCATTTGATGTGAGAACTTCTGGTATTACTTTCGTGACGTGTGCTCTCCCTGTAGGTTCGGTATATTCCACACTCGGCAATGTTGAGTACTGTGAACCTTCTGATGTAATGTATGCTGCTGTTTGCGTGGTAAATTCCTTAGAACTTAACGATCCACTTGTTAGTTCTTCCTCATGCGATGTTTTTTTTTTATACTCAACGGTAGTGTATGCCACATCGGTAGCCATCTGAGTCCCATATGTAGTGGGTTCTTTTGAAACTGTCGTGTGAACCGTCACCGTAGGTGTGAGAATTTCTGGTGTTAGTTCCGTTGCAGGTGGTCTCCCTGTAGCGTCGGTATGTTCCACAAACGGTGATGAGGAATACTGTGATGTTTGTGATGTAACATATGCTTCTGTTTGTGTGGTAAATTCTCTAGAAGTTAATGACCCAGTTGTTAGTTCTAGCTTAGGCGATATTTCGTTTGCATACTCAACAGTAGTGTATGCCACACCGGTAGCCAACCCAGTGCCATACGCAGTAGGCCCCTCTGTTACGGACGAGAGCTCAGGCGCCTTTGATGTGAGAACTTCTGGTATTACTTCCGTAGTATGTGCTCTCCCTCTAGGTTCGGTATATTCCGCAATCGGCGATGTAGAATACTGTGGTGCTCTTGACGTAACATATGCTATAGTTTGCGTAGCAAATTCGTTAGAAGTTAACGACCCAGTTGTTAGTTCTTCCTCATGCGATACTTTTTTTTCATACTCAACAGGAGTGTAACCGGTGTAAAGCACACCGGTAACCATCTTTGTCCCATACGTAGTAGGTGCTTCTGACACTGTCGTGTGCACAGTCACCTTTGATGTGGAATACTGTGGTGCTCTTGACGTAACGTATGCTACTGATTGCGTAGTAAATTCCTTAGAAGTTAACGACCCAGGTGTTTGCTCTTCGTCGGGCGATGTTTTCTTCCCATACTCTACAGTAGTATATACCACTTCGGTAGCTATCTTATTGCCATACGTGGTAGGTCCTTTCGAAGTTGTCATAAGCACAGTTCCCTTTGATGTGAGAACTTCTGGTGTTACTTCCGTTGCAGATGGTCGCCCTGTAACGTCGGTATGTTCCACTGACGGTGATGAGCTATACTGTGATGCTTGTGATGTAGCACGTCCTTCTGTTTGTGTGGTAAATTCTCTAGAAGTTAATGATTTAGTTGTTAGTTCTGGCTCCCGCGATGTTTCCTTTGCATACTCAACAGGAATGTATGTCACACCGGTAGCCAATCCAGTGCCATACGTAGTAGGCCCTTCTGAGACTGACGAGAACACAGCCGCCTTTGATGTGAGAACTTCTGGTATTACTTCCGTAGTATGTGTTCTCCCTGTAGATTCGGTATATTCCACAGTCGGCGATGTGGAGTACTGTGATGCTTTTGATGTAATGTATGATTCTGTTTGCGTAGTAAATTCTTTGGAAGTTAACGATCCAGTTGTTAGTTCTTCCTCATGCGATATATTTTTTTCATACTCAACGGTAGTGTATGCCACATCGGCAGTCATCTGAGTCCCATACGTAGTGGGTTCCTTTGACACTGTCGTGTGCACCGTCACCGTAGGTGTGAGATCTTCTGGTGTTACTTCCATTGCAGGTGGTCTTCCTGTAGCGTCGGTATGTTCCACAGACGGTGATGAGGAATACTGTGATGCTGGTGATGTAACATATGCTTCTGCTTGTGTGGTAAATTCGCTAGAAGTCAACGACCCACTTGTTAGTTCTGGCTCAGGCGATGTTCCCTTTGCATACTCAACAGTAGTGTATGCCACACCGGTAGCCAACCCACTACCATGCGTAGTAAGCCCTTCTGACACCGACGAGAGCACAGTCGCCTTTGATGTGAGGACTTCTGGTATTACTTCCGTAGAATGTGCTCTCCCTGTAGGTTCGGTATATTCCATTGTCGGCGATGTGGAGTACTGTGATGCTTTTAATGTAATGTATGATTCTGTTTCCGTAGTAAATTCTTTGGAAGTTAACGACCCAGTTGTTTGTTCTTCCTCATGCGATATATTTTTTTCATACTCAACGCTAGTGTATGCCACATCGGCAGTCATCTGAGTCCCATACGTAGTGGGTTCCTTTGACACTGTCGTGTGCACCGTCACCGTAGGTGTGAGATCTTCTGGTGTTACTTCCATTGCAGGTGGTCTTCCTGTAGCGTCGGTATGTTCCACAGACGGTGATGAGGAATACTGTGATGCTGGTGATGTAACATATGCTTCTGCTTGTGTGGTAAATTCGCTAGAAGTCAACGACCCACTTGTTAGTTCTGGCTCAGGCGATGTTCCCTTTGCATACTCAACAGTAGTGTATGCCACACCGGTAGCCAACCCACTACCATACGTAGTAAGCCCTTCTGACACCGACGAGAGCACAGACGCCTTTGATGTGAGGACTTCTGGTATTACTTCCGAAGTATGTGCTCTCCCTGTAGGTTCGGTATATTCTACAGTCGGCGATGTGGAGTACTGTGATGCTTTTGATGTAATGTATGCTTCTGTTTGCGTAGTAAATTCTTTGGAAGTTAACGACCCAATTGTTAGTTCTTCCTCATGGGATGTTTCTTTTTCATACTTAACGGTAGTGTATGCCACATCGGTAGCCATCTGAGTCCCAAACGTAGTGGGTTCTTTCGACACTGCCGTGTGCGCAGTCACCGTAGGTGTGAGAACTTCAGGTGTTACTTCCGTTGCAGGTGGTTTCCCTGCAGCGTCGGCATGCTCCACTGACGGTGATGTGGAATACTGTGGTGCTTTTGAGGTAACGTATGCTACTGTTTGCGTGGTAAATTCTTTAGAAGTTAACGACCCACGTGCTTGCTCTTCGTCAGGCGATGTTTCCTTTCCATACTCCACATTAGTATGTAACACACCGGTAGCCATCTTATTACCGTATGTAGTAGGTCCTTCCGACACTGTCGTAAACACAGTTACCTTTGATGTAAGAAGTTCTGCTGTTACTTCCGTTGCAGTTGGTCTCCTTGTAGCGTCAGTATGTTCCACAGACGGTGATGAGGAATACTGTGGTGCTTTTGACGTAACATATGTTTCTGTTGGTGAGGTATATTCTCTAGAAGTTAATGACCCAGTTGTAAGTTCTAGCTCAGGCGATGTTCCCTTTGCATACTCAACAGTAGTGTATGCCACATCGGTAGCCATCCCAGTGCCATACGTAATAGGCTCTTCTGGCTCTGTCGATGGCACAGTCGCCTTTGATGTGAGAACTTCTGGTATTACGTCCGTAATATGTGCTCTCTCTGAATCTTGGGTATATTCCACAGTCGGCGATGTGGAGTGTGTTTTTGATGTAAGGTATGCTTCTGTTTGCGTGGTAAATTCTTTAGGTTCTACCTCAGGCGATATTTTTTTTGTATATTCAACAGTAGTGTATGCCAGATCGGTAACCATCTTAGTCCCATTCGTAGTAGATCTTTCTGACGCTGTCGTGTGCACAGTTACTATAGGTTTGAGAACTTTTGGTGTTACTTCCGTTGCACGTGGTCTCCCTGTAGTGTCGGTATGTGACGGTGACGTGAAATACTGTTGTGCTTTAGATGTTAGGTTTTCTTTTCCTTGCGTAGTAAATTCTTTATATGTTACCGATTCAGTTGTTGGCTCTACCTCGGACGATGTTCCTTTTGCATACTCAATAGTAATGCGTGCCGCACCGGATGACATCTTAGTCTCATACTTAGTAGGTCCCTCTGAGGCTTTCGTGGACACAGTCAGTTTTGGCGCGAGAACTTCTGGTGTTGCTTTCGTCGACAGTGGTGTAGATGGTGATGTAGAATACTCCGGTGCAATTGAATGATAGTATGGTTCTGTTCGCGTGGTAAATTCTTTGGAAGTTGACGGCTCTGTTGTCAGTTCTTCCTCAGGCGGTGTTTCTTTTGTATACTGAATAGGACTTGACAATGTTGATCCAGTATATTGTTGTTGTGTTGTCCCTGCTAAGCCTCTGCCTGAGCTAGTTCTAGTAATCATAGTTGTAGTTTCGGGTATTATTGATGGTTTGAATGTTTCTTTTTTTAGTTCTACTTCTGGTGTATGTGCCACTGAAGTAATGTTTACCTCTGGAGGTATTGTTGTTACTTTAAACACTGTTGCCGCATACCCAGCTTCTGTATTCGAATATGGTCCTCCAATGGTTGTTCTTTGAGAAACTGTTCTTAGTTCCTCCAATGTTGTAAATGCTGTTTCCGTGACTTCTGTTGCTTTTGTATAATTAATTGTTACTTGATTTAAAGCTGTACCATACTCTTCAGGATATAATTTCGTTGTGTATTCTCTTGAACCAGTTCTTTCCGTAGTTACCTTTTCAGTTTTGCTCAATACAGTTATTTCAGAAGGTATTGTAGTTGCGGGTGAAGGAGTTGTTGGATGAGACTCGATTTCAGTCTTGCTGATAGGAACTAGCGTGGTGGAAAGGATAGGGAAGCATTGTACGGACGCATTGCCTTTGTGTCCTGGTGGGCAAGTGCATATAGCTCGGTGCGATTCTGTCCGACAGATGGCTGCTTTGCCACAACTGTTGGTGCAAAGGTCTATGCATACACCTCTAATGCAGATTTGTGCTTGTGTACAGTCGGAATCCATTGTGCAGGTAACTTTTGTTGTATTATCCGCTGTCGATACAATATACAAAATAAAGGTAAAACATACATACAAAAAATAGTTATATACAAAATACAATTATCATTAAGTGATTAGTTATTAGCTAATGCCGTAAAATTGTTAATACTGAAGAAAAAAATATAAATAAAGAAGATCAAAGTACAAAATATATGACTTGTTGTAAAGAGAAAAGTAAATAATAAACAAGTATATAAGAGAAAATAGAAGAAGTATAGATGTAGACGAGTTTTACAAGTACGACAGGTTTATCTTTTATTTTAATTTGGTGGACGAAAATCATCCACACAGTTAACTAGACTTCGTAGCATAGAAAGTTTGGAATATTATGCGTATATCAAACCAAAAGCAACGTATGTAATATTCATTGCTCATATCGAACTTTTCATCAAAGCGCTAAAGAAGGTCTTACACCTGTAGTTGAGAGTTTACCTTTGAGACATCCATATTTAGCGTCTTGTTTATATCCTGGTGGGCAGAATTTGCAGACCGGTTTGTGATCTTCGACATAGCACGGCGAGTCGACGGGGCAGCTTGCGGTAGTACAAGGATCTTCGCACTTAAATGCTCTGCACGCCTGTGTCGGTGGACAGCCGCTATCTCTTAAGCATATCGACAGCGAAGGACTACAATTTTTCATGCAAATGCATATCGGTTTATGGTTTAATACGTCGCATGACTTTTCAGGTGGACACGGCGAATTTTTCGAGGCCGTGCAAGGATTTTGACAACGACCATCTATACATGCACTCTTCGTTGGGCATTCATAATCTCTATTGCATTCTATCGCGTCCGGAGCACATGCAATTTCACCGCGTTCGTTTACAATAAAACCATTCTTGCATACACAACTGATCCTGTGATTGTGCACCTCGCACTTCTTGTTTCCTTTGCATTTGAATATAGGATTGTCGCATGGATTGTAACATCGCCCTGATTGTAAATTGCATGCCAAATACTTCGGGCAATCCGTGTCTGATGAACACGATTCAATTACGTTGGGTCTCGGATGAGTGCTTAGGCATTTTGGATCTGGATTGCAAGCGGTCGTGGCCATACCCACGTAACACTGGGGGCACGAGCATGTCGGTCTGTGTAGGACCGTTTTACACAGGGCGTTTACGCCACAAGCTCCACGCAGGGTGCACGGGTCTATGCACTGGAGGTTGATACACGCCTTCTCGTTCGGACATTCTAAGTCTGAGTTACACTCCGCGTCTACGGGGACATCAGGAATGAGCAAGAAAAGAAAAGCATTCTTAAGAACTGTGAAAGGAAGTGTCTCACAACAACAAACAACACGAACGACAACAGGTAAAATATTAATTAATTTACATCGTCGCATGCTGGTGACCAAGACGACAGTCAGAGAATGAGAAAGAATGAAAGAGGCCGATTCAAATAAGACCGTTCAAGCGGCAGTATTTACAAGCAGCTTACAGCAGCCATTACAAACAACAATACATTCAATGCCAATGTGAGAATGCTCCTTTCACAGTTCCCAATCTGACTTTATCATCAGCGACAACTGCAGAATAAACGAAATTTATCACGTATAAACGCGGGAATATAAAATGAAACTGATAATAGCTGCAGTCGCCCAGATAACAGATTCAACATAGTGGATAATCTACATCTACTACTTGTCCTGTATAATTATGACAGTGGAATGTGTGAATTTGAAATAAATAAACATATGGAAGGTGAGGAAAATCGTGATAGGCAGATTGGAACTTTGAAGTGTACATTCCACATATGGAAAAAACTTCCTCTGTGTACATAAGAGAATGTGTGTAGTGAATATCGCTATATACAAACAAAAATAAACAAGATTAAAAGTCAACAAAACGGTACATGTAAATAAATCTTAATTTCCGTGCACCCAAATGATATAAATTTCTACAATATATCAATAAGTAATATAAATTAACATAAATATGTATAACATGACAACGTGCATAGGTTTTGTACAATGTGTGATTAATTACTGGACTAATGCATCAACTGCATTAATAAATAGATAATCGAGCAGTAAGCATATTTACTGCGAGTATACAATGTGTGTAAGTCTGTATTGTGTTAGTTTGTTGGTACATGATCGAAATGAATGGGGTAGACTCACCCCTGGTACACTCAATATTCGGTTGACCTGAAGTTCCTGGCAAGCAACGACAAACAAAGAATGCCTGCTCGCGAATACATTCTGCGTTCTTACCACAACCTTGAGTTCTGCAGTCCGGTTTCTCTTCCGTCACCGTACCTATAATGAGCAAAGAAAAATAAAATTTTATAAAACGTTGAACAAAGCAACGAACGCTATATGTTCAAAAGCACAGGTGTAAGCAACTGTGTATTACACTATTATGGCAACATATAGACGAAATATCGTCACAGGGAATCGAACCCAATAGAGTATAGGGTGTTCAAGGGCTTGCAAATTATACAAAATATGTATGTACATAATAAAATTATACTTGCATTCAATTGTGGGATCACCATTTGGAAAACGCTTCGGGCAATAACATTGCGGTGTTCTATTAGCTATCTTGCACAAAGCTTTGACACCGCACAACTTGTTCTCGCAGAAACCGATCAAGTCTTTGTCACACACGCAGCCATTGTACGGATCTCCAATACAGTTCGGGTTACAACTGCATTCGTACCCAGTCGGGATTTGCTGACATCTTGTGTTCTCGCCACAGGGATTTTTTAAGCATTCATCCGTACCGGCTCGCTTGCATTCGACTAGTGCGTTACCAATATATCCCGGTGGGCATGAGCATTGCGTTTTACGGCTAACGACCTTACATTGGGCGTTCGTACCGCAAGCACCGGCTCCCTGGCAGGGGTTCCGGCATATGCGATCTCGATCACATCGCTTATTAGTCTCGCAGTCGTCGTCGACTTTGCATTCAAACGGCGTGCAAGCTTTTGTTGGTTCACCTTGGAAACCGTCGGGACAGAAACAGATGCTGCGATGATCCGACACTCTGCATATGGCATCTTTTCCACAAGGTCTATTCACTCTGCATGGATTTTGGCATTTATTACCGATGCATGATTCAATACCTGGACAATCAGCGTTCGTTAGACAACCGGCTATGCATACGTTGTTCTCGCAAATTTGTCCTCTGGCACAATGGATTTGAGCAGTACATTTCGACCTGCATTTTCCGGAAACACACGCCTCTCCGCACGAGCAGTCCCCGTCTTTCGCGCATGATTTGATGCAGTAACCAACTTCATCACACAGGCAGGTGCCATCGCAACGCACCGCTGGTTGCACACAAGACACTAAGGGATTGCCAAGGGAGGACTGCGGGCAACTGCATTGGGCAATGTGATTAGTAACTTTACATAAGGCACATGCTCCACATTGCGCATGACCATCACATGGATCTGCAATTGAATTTAAAAGATTAATAACGGTTAATGTGTTAAATTTACCTTTCCAACCTTGACATTTATTATTGATACAAGCGTGCTCTGGAGGGCAAGTTGATTCGCTTCTACACCCTAGTTCACATAATCTGTTATTGCATATTTGATTTGGGCCGCATTTATCATCGGAATTGCAAATTGCTTTACAAACGCCTTTAATACAACGCTCATCAGCTAGGCAACTATAATCGCTGCAAAAATAAGTAATTTTATTAATACATAATTGTCCTAAAACAATTACTTTACCTTCTACACGTTTTCTGACACGTTCCTTCATAACACGATTGCGGATGTATACATTCTAAATCACTGACGCACGACCTCAATTGATATCTGCAAAATTCATCAGCATTTCCAACTAGAGGCTGAGGACATGTACATATCTTCTGATGATTAACCACCGTACAGTTAGCATTGGTACCGCATGCGGTGGGTGACAGACATACATCAACACATTTGTTCAACTGACAGGCTTTATTTGGTAAGCAATCGTTGTTATTTCTGCATCCCACTATGCAAGATAAGCTTTCACAAATCTCACCGCTTCTACAATCATTGTCCTTTCGGCATAATGGTTTGCAGATTCCTGCTTTGTCACATCGTTCATTGCTAAGGCAGCTCTCTTTGGACGAACATATGGCTCTACAGAATTCATCGTAGCATATCGTTCCAGATGGACAATTCTTGTTTTCAAGGCATGGCTGAGCGGGAGATCTCACGCATGCAATTTTAGCTGAGGGATTAGGTACGAAACCACTTCCACAAGAACAGGTGGCCCTGTGATTCACTACTGTACACAAAGCGTTCGGGCCGCAAGGATTCGTTTGGCAGGGGTTGAAACACATAAAGTCCCTACATGATTCACTAGCGCTGCAATCTTCGTCCGTTTGGCATCCGATAATGCACATGTTGTTAAGGCAAATATGGCCTAGGAAGCAATCATTATCAACTCGGCAGGTCAATATACAATTTCCTCTCAAACATTTTTCATTATAGGCACAATTGTTGTCACTTGAACATTGGAAGTGACAAGTATTATTCGTACAATAACTGCCTTGTGAGCACTCACTGTTTTTAGTACAGGAGGTCGGTACTATAGAAGGAAATATTATTAAAGTCAAAAACAACATCTTTTTGTTTACTTACTTCTGAAGCATTCAACTCCTGCGTTACCCGTAAATCCCACAGGACAACCACATGCTTTTCTATGGTTATCAACATGGCATTCTGCATTGATTCCACAAGCCGATTTTAATTGACACGGACTTATACATTGACCTTGAATACAATTTTCTTGTAAACCGCACTCAGCATCATATTGGCAAGTTGCTAGAATAGGAAAATAATTATATAATTTTTGTATTTTATTTAAAAGGATTAACTTACGCGTGCATAGACCAGTATAACAATAAGTATTAGATGGACAATCGGATGTAGTTCTACATGATACTGGTTTTGGTCGACATCCAATATTTGTGTCCTGAGGATTTCCCTCATAATCATTGACACAAGAACAGTGGCCTACGTGATCAACAGCGATACATTCTGCATTAGGTCCACAAACTGTATGAATACAAACGTCGTGACACTTTGGTAATCCGTTAGATTTGTCGCACTTAGCGGAATGAGGGCAGTCTCGATCGCTATCGCATTCTACAGGAGTATGACAACCTTCGTTGTAAGGATCACCGACTGTTCCTCGTGGACATTGGCATTTGAAGGATCCCCTCGAGTTTTGACATTCAGCATCAGGTCCACATGGGTCATCAGCGCAAAAATCGATTAATTCACAACCTTTCAATGGGTCTCCAGTATAACCGGGTTGACAGTAGCAAATTTGTCTGTGAGCTTCAGATGAGCAGAGGGTATTCTTTTCACAAGGATTATTAACAAGGCATGCTATTTTACAAGTGTATTGATCACATAATTTATCCAAAGAACACTGTTTATGGGATTCACATTCAATCCTTCGACACCCAATTTTTTCATCTTTCGGGTTTCCATAATATCCAGTTTTGCAGGTACAAACGGTTTGATGACGTCTTGATGAACACTCTGCATTTCTACCGCAGATAACACCCTCGCAAGCATTTTTACATTCGGTTTGACCAAGATTATTACGGATACATTTTTCATTGAAGCCACACTCGTCATCAGTTTGACATTTAAATTCTTGTGTGCAAACATTGTTTTGGCAAAATTGGAAGTCGGGGCAAGACGAGTTAGTTTTGCATGTGGGTTGGCAAATACTTTGTATACAAAGTTGGTCGCCTATACATTCTCTATTCGTTGTGCAGACGGCTATAGGAAGAAATTTTAGTACCAACACGCCTTTGATTTAAATCTTATACTTACACGAGCAGACGCCATTTGTGCATTTCGTTCCAGAAAGACATTGCGCATCTTTGGCGCAATATTGCAGTTTTACACATCCTAATTGCGGGTCACCGGTATATCCTGGTTCACAACTACAGAATCCTACATGATTTTGTGAAGTACATAAAGCTTTTTGTCCGCAGGTGTTTGGTAATGTGCAAGGATCAACACATTGTGAGCTTATGCACGCTCTATCTGCTGCGCAATCATTATTGTCATCACACTCGATGACAACACATTCAACTAGAGGATTTCCCTTAGTTTGCGGTGGACATTTGCAAGAAGCTTGATGTTCAGTTGCTACACATTCAGCATTGCGACCACATGTTGAGGGTTCGCTACACGGATTCTTACAGAGATTATTCTTGCAATTTGCAGTCGGTGGACAATCGTTGTCTGTGAAGCAATCACCAGGTTTGCGACATCCAATTGTGTATGGATCACCTATCAAACCAGGAGCACAGGAGCACAGGAAGCCACCCTCGGTATTTTGACATCTGATAATAAATGATCAGTTATTATATGTATTACGACAGAATGAAATGAAAACTTACATTGCGGTGTTGTGACAAGGAGTTAAAGGTGGTAAACATTCATTAATATCTACACAAGTTTCTTCGCTAAGGACATAACCAGATTGGCAATTACATACAGCTCGGTGACTCTTTACTGAACATTCACCTTTACCGCATGAAAGTTCATCACAAGGATCTAAAAATAGTAGGATAGGATTTTCTTAATTTGTGTAGTGAATATATCTTACCAGTGCACTTATTTAACTGTGTATCACAATATTTGTCAGTCGTACAGTCGGTATCACCCAGACATTCTACTTTAAAGCAACCCAAACCGACATCTGATGGATCACCTAAGTATCCATACGGACAAGAGCAAATGGCTATGTGATTGAAGATGTTACATTCAGCGTTAGGTCCGCACTTTATTTGAGGGCAAGGGTTTTGACAATTACCATTCCTGCAGGCCAAATTCAGTGCACAATCGCTATTCTTGTCGCATTGGTATGGTGTTTTGCAGCCTGGTGCGAGGTATGGATCTCCTACTGATCCCTCAGGGCAGATACATTTGTATGAACCAAGAATGTTAATGCATTTTGCCGATTGGTGGCATGGATGTGCTTCGCATTCGTCAACATCTAAACATCCATTCAGAGAAGGTACAAAACCAGCAGCGCATTGACATTTCTTCTTGTTGCATATTTGATGTTGATTGCAATCGGAATCTGCCAAACATCCTGGTTGGCAAACACTTTTAAGGCAAATTTCCCCTGGTAGACAATTGCTATCGCCATAACAGACCTTCACGCATACATTATCGTAACATCTTTCTCCTACAGCACAAGTAGTGATATCTGAGCATGGCAAACTACAAACATTGGCAATACACATGTGGGCTTCTGGACAATTATCGGTTTTTGTGCACTGTTTAGGTATTCGAATACACCCATCTTCTGGTGTTGGATTGCCATCAAAACCTTCTGAGCATCTGCAAACTGCGTTGTGTTCTACACTTGAACACAAGGCATTTGGACCACAAACTCCTTTTATCTCACAAGGGCTTCTACATTTATCATTGATACATGATTCTTGGCTTGGACAATCTGCATTATGTCTGCACCCTAACGTGCATGAACCATTGATACAGGCTTCGTTCTCTCTACATTGCTTATGACCAACGCAAGGTATCAAACACATACTTTGAAGACATCTTTCTCCTAGTGTGCAATCGTCGTTATTTCGACAAACTGGTCTACATTGGTCGTTATGACATACTTCGTCGCCACAATCTAAATCTGTCTGACAAATTCTTGATACCCTCAAACAACCGTCCCTGGCCACATTTACAGATGGTATAAATCTTGCTGGACAGGTGCATACTGGTTTCCTATTGATTACATTACATATAGCATTCGGTCCACACGTAGTTCTTTCGCATGGATTGACACAACGTCCTTTATCGCAAACAGATTGTTGAGGACAGTCACGGTTGCCATTAGGACAGCCTCCTTCTGGTCTACATCCACTAGTTAAGGGGTCACCGACGTAATTTGGCGGACACTTACAGATATATCCACCAGGTCTCGGTTCGCATTTGGCTGATGAGTGACAAGGATTCGGCTTGCAAGCATCTGTTGGTTTACATTCTACTTCCGCTACTGGGCTTGGTTTAAAGCCAGGCGGACATTGACAACTTCCTTTGTGATTTTCAGCTATACATACAGCGTTAGTTCCACAAGAATCCGAGTCGCAAACATCAAAGCAGGTGTGTGTGAGCCGGTTACATAATTGGTGTTCTGGACAGTCTATGTTGTAGACACAAGGCACAGCTTCGCAGCCCAGATGTAAGTCGTTTGGATCACCAGCATAAGTTCCTGGTGGACACTGACATTGGGGTACGTGATTGTTAACTATGCACAATGCGTTAGGTCCACATTTTATAAATGAGCAAGCAGACCTGCAAGTAGATACCCCTGTATGATCTTCGTGGCAGGTATCTTGCTCAGAACATTGAACATCAGAAGTGCACTGGTTGATAACGATAGGTTTGCATCCTTGTCTATCGTTCGGATTTCCTGTGTATCCTTCAGCACATTGACATGTTCCTCGATGACCAATGGCCACGCATAACGAATTCTTCGGACACGTGAATTGAGCACATATTGATATGCATTTAAGCACACCTAAAGCATCAGGATGACATACCGCGTTATCTAAGCAGTCGCCGTCAGTGTGACAATCAGGAACTGATGGCTTTTCACAGGAAGACGTAACAGGATTCCACAAGAACTCGTCCCTGCAGGTACAGGTAGGGTTGCGATTTATATCTAATTTGCAAACTTCGTGGATGCCACATGCGACATTTTTGCATGGATTCAAACAACGATTAATTCCACCTTCACCGATACTGCACACCATTCCTTCTTTGCAATCTGTATCTTTGTTACATTCTCTGTGCACTCTTTCTTCTGCTTGGCATCCCAAAGAAAGATCGTCGGCGTTTCCAAGATAGCCAGGAGCGCATATACAATGGGAAATATGATTCTCTCCTACACACAAAGCGTTAGGCCCACATTGTACTTTGCTGCAAGCTTCAACACACTTTCTTAATCCCTTTCCGAGCTGGAAGCATATTTCAGAGTCGCGACATTCTGTGTTTGCATTACATTGTCCTTTTAGCTTGCAGCCTTTTCGTAAATCATTGGGATAACCTTCATATCCCGGAGGGCAGATACATTTACCACCATCACAACCTGCTCGAGGGCCACATCTAACTTTCTCGCACAAGTTCTTGCACTGTCCTCTTTCACATGAGTAACCATTTGGACACAAAACGTTACTGTTGCACTTGCAAGTATGAGGATCTTGACATATTCCCCCTTGTATCTTAGAGCACATAACGAAAGGATTGCCAGCGTAGCCTTCTTTGCATCGGCAATCATAGCTACCGAGAACATTGATACAAACTGCGCTTTCGCCGCACGCATTGTTGATGCATTCGTCGATATCCTCGCAGATAACGTATGGATTGCCTGCAAATCCTGAAGGGCAGACGCATTCAATGTTGCTAAATATTTCTCTGCATTGTGCTCCTTTTCCACATTGAGTGTTGGAACAAGATTTCTTTTGCTCCACTCTACATCCATCATACGGATTTCCTGTAGTTCCAGAATTGCAAATGCATTTATTCAGCAGGCCATATTCGCAGTGGGCGTTCTTTCCGCAAATAGGATCGCAGATTGGTTCAGTAAATGCTAAAATGTTAAAGGTTGGTATTATAGATGGAACTACTTCAACTGTCAGATGAGTACAACTTACGTGGCATGCAGAATAAATCTGGATTTCCGGTGAATGCATTATCGCATACGCATTTGTTCGTGTTTTGATCGCAATGGGCTCCGATGCCACAAATAACTCCTTCACATCTTTCCTTGCATCTGCCTCCAACACATACTTGGGGATCAGCGCATGGATTGCTGGACGAACAAATGTCAGGGATGCATTTGCCGCCAGGGAATGGATTACCGATGAGTCCTTCATCACATTTACATGTAGCGCCTTGGTTTGTAACAATACATTGAGCTCCGATTGCACAAAGTTGATTTGCACATACTGAAACAAATGAATAAAAATTATAGAAATCTAACTCCTACATATACCACCTGTCGTACTTGATGTGCATTGTCCAGTAGCTGATTCTGTATATCCAATGGCACATTTACACCAAGCAGCGTGGCGTTCTGGCTCGCAATAAGCGTTGGCACCGCATTGAATGGAATGGCAAGGATTTACGCAGGAACCGTCCATACATGTTAACGCATGGGCACAGTCATTATCAGTGTTGCATTCAACTCTTCCTACGCCAGTGGTAGTTAATATACACTCAGTTTTGTACGGATCACCCATCGTTCCTCTTGGACACACACATTTAAATCCACCTTTTTGGTTTATGCAATGAGCACCGTAAGCACAAGGGGTACTCAAGCACTCATCGATATCTGCGCAACCTTGTAAAGGATTTCCGGTAAAACCGTTCTCGCAAGTGCAACGCGGGGGATCACTGGGCGTACATTTAGCATTAATACCGCAAGCGAATCGCTCGCATGGATTCTTACATTTGTTATTATCGAGCGGGTCGCTGAAGTATGGCGGTGGACATATGCACTCGCCGGGTTGAACACATTTTTCGTTTACCAAACATTCACTATCACTGGTACATCGCTTCTGCGATGGGGCACACAATCCGTTGTACGGGTCCCCGGTGTAACCATGCGGGCAATGACACTCAAAGGATCCAGGAACATTTATGCATTCAGCACCGTATCCGCAAGCCTTGTGGCCTTCTGTGCACTCATTTACGTCTTGGCAGGAACCGTCTGGGAGTGATTTGTATCCTTTAGGACAAGCGCAATAGCTAACACCTCCGGTAATAGTTATACATTCCGCACCATTGGGACATTTGCCATGTGGTGAGCAACTGGCTAGGACACAATTACCATCCACTAGTTTGTAGGGCGGTTGACAGCGACAATCTGGTCGGTTGCACTCTGTAAATGTAAGTAAAAATATTAATATACAAACTGATAGAAGTATTATGTTAGCACATTGATGACATTTAATAGCATATACGAGCAATTCATGAATATTTTAGTGTTTGACTAACCTAAACATTCTGAAAATGGATTCCCATTAAACCCAGGCGGGCATTGGCAGTCGTAACTTCCCGGCAGATTCTTGCAGACGGCGTTCAATCCACAAGCAGGTTTGTCTCGTAATTCGGTACATTCATTAATATCTCTGCATTTTCCTGTATCATGATCCCTAACATATCCCTGAACGCAAATGCATACATTTTCCCCGTGAAAATCGTCTGTTATGCATTGCTCGCCAACTGTACATGGTTTCGTGGCTGAACAACTGAAGGGTAAATCAGTTTTTGCACAGCCAGTGCGGTAAGGATCGCCTGAGGTACCGCCAGGGCATTGACAACTGAAACTACCTGGCTCGTTCTTGCAGATAGCTCCCAACTGGCAAGGATTTCCGGCGCATTCATCAATGTCGACACAACCAGAATTTGTGCCGGTATAACCTTCTTTGCATAAGCATTTAGCTTCTTGGTTGATAAGCATGCATTGCTCGTTGTGTCCGCATTTTGCTGATTCGCATGGATCTAAAACATACATTGAATTCAGATGATTCCAGAGATTGATAAAATATATCACTTACGTCTGCAGTCATTTCCAATATTAGGTTCGGGACATAGACATCTTCGTAAAGAATCGCATATGGCATTTCCTGGACAGTCATGGTCTTTGCGACATGTAACTATTTCGTTACATCTGGTCTTTGCATCTGGATCACCAATCGTTCCTTCAGGGCATTCGCATTTATACCCTCCTGGGAGGTTTGTACATTTTGCACCTAAACCACAAGTGCCTGACATGGCGCACTCATCTATATCAGTACATTTTTGAGTTGGATTTCCGGTAAATCCTTTTGGGCATTGACAACTGTAGCTGCCAGGCAGATTAGTACAGATAGCGTCTGATCCACATCTACCGCTAGGACCGTTAGCTGAATCGCATTCGTCAATGTCAATACATCCAGCAGATATATCGCTGGGATTGAAAGTCCAACCGTCTTCGCATATGCAGTAAGCTTCTTGACCGTCTGGTTTGCAGAATGCATGCTCTCCGCATTTAACATCTTCACAAGGAGCTCTACATTGAACCCGTGGCGGTGCCCCAACGTGGCCGTTTTCACATTCGCAGTGAAAACTTCCGGGAGTGTTTTGACAAATTGCATTTGTCCCGCAAGGGTTTGTTTTGCATTCATCCACATCCAAACAGAATGCTCCTTTGGGTGTGAACCCTTTCTGACAGAAACACTGGCCGTCTGTACATTCCGCGTTGTTGGTACAATCGAAATTGGATGTGCACAAGATATTAACATCAACCTATAAGAATGAGGGCGTAAAATAAAGTAATTCATATAATAAACTATGATTTCTTACTTGTTCACAAGCGACTTTCGCTGAAGGATTTGCTCTATATCCTTGCGGACATAAACAGTTGTAGCCTGGAGAAGTGTTTTCGCACATAGCATGTGCGCCGCATGGTTTTTCTAAGACGACGCAATCGTCTATATCCACACATCCTTTAACGGGATCGCCAGTATAATCTTCCTTGCAAAGACACACGTAACTACCAACAGTATCTTTGCAGACGGCGTTTTCTCCGCACGGATTTGCCTGGCACTCATTAACATCTATGAACATGTTCAAACATTGCGAAACAATTCGACAAAACAAGAGAATTTACCCTAAGAAGATAGACTGAAAGAAACAGAACAGTAAAGACGAAAGACAAAGGACGAAGTCTGCAAGAACAAATAATAAACACAATATTATACAGGTAAATTAAGATATAATAACGAAGATATGCAAAAAGTTGCAAGAGATAATTAATCACACACATTGTACAAAAACATATTCGTTTTTAGTCTACATTATCTACGATGTAAATAAATAAATAAAATTAAATAAAAATTAAAGACTGAGATCAATGTATTTTGCTTTGGGTTAATAAATAAATAAATGAAGAGATGTCAGTATGAAAATGGAAGTGGAAATAGCGTGCAGTAATTATTTGCAAGGCGTACCTTTTATATTTTTTGTAATATGTACAAAAGTATGAAAACGTAGTGGTGATCAACATAACTTTAATATAAAAGGTACTCCTAATGTTAAAATGCAATGCATAACTAACTTTCACAAAACAAATGCCCCTGTCCTTTAAAACCCTTTGGACAGATGCACTTGTACGATCCTGGCACGTTAATGCATTTAGCGTTTATCCCGCAAGCTCCCGACCGACCACACTCGTTGATGTCCAAGCACTCCTCTTTGGTGGATCCTGTGTATCCCTCGGGACACAGACAGGAATAGCTGCCGTTACTGTTGATACAGCGTGATCCCACAGCGCAAGGGCTGGATTCGCACTCGTTAATATCTAATGAGTGAGGCGTTAGTGCAATGAAGGTTATACACATAAGTATGTACATTTTATGTAAATGTGTACGGCTATATTACAAAATTTAGCAGGTGTGAATGTGTAATGCGGCTCGTGAATGGATGTGTGGAGGGAAAAGAAGAAAGATTTTCTCGTTACGATTTTGTTATTATTAAAAATTAAACACAATTAAATGGTGGTCGAACGTAGGTGCTTATGTCGACACATAATAAATTCAGCAGTGAATAGGAAATGGGGAATTTCTTAGTTCTACATAGTATTAGACAACCTCGGTTTAGAATTTTAAAGGGAGAAAGAACATTAAAAATGCAATCCATTTACATAAGATTTTATGTAAATAGTTCCTTTAAAAAGTGTTGTAATTTGTTTCACAGTTTGTCGATCAATCGTTTTAGCGTTAAAAACCTTTTTTTATGGTGGTTAGTCACCACTTAAAAATAAAAATAAACTGCAAAATTATTTTAACATTAACTTTGTTAAGATATTTTTACGTTAATGACCTTATTTTGGGATGTTTAATCACCCCTTGAAAATAAAATCATAAGACCCTAAGCACCCTGTATAGGGATTGTATATCCACTTCAATTGTAACCAGTTACTTAAAACGGTGGAACCAATTCTTTTAAACCAACATTTTCATTAATAAGGTTATTCCAAGGACTCCATTCCTAATGGGATTCCCTCCCTTGATATTTTGAAAGGAAGTTATCTAATACCTTGTATAAACGAACTTAATGGTATTAATTCAAGTTTAATATTATAAGAAATGGGTATAATTCCGTTGTAATATGAGTAGTTTAAGCTGCAATTTGTAATTAAGTGAGTATAGACGATAGAATTTGAACCGGCTGTTAAATTTACTAGATACATTTCAAAAGCTTGAATGAGCAATGTTCCCTTACTCTTTCATTTAAAATTTTAAGGATGCCAAATTTTCTAACCAAAATATCGTTTGGGATGCACAAATTAAAATTAAATAATGTATCCTACTTTTCATTAGTTACTGAATTACTTTTTCTTATTCAATTGTACCTAGCAATTACTATAACATGGTTTAAAAATACCGGTATTATAGAATTGTTGTTTCAAGTTTTAAGTCATGCGTTTCCCTTGACCTATTTATTTAATAACGGGGAAACAAAAATCCGAACAAAGCTATTATATATGTATAGCAAACTTCACAGTAATGAACAGGAAATTCTCACAATACTGTGAACGTATCCCACCATCGTCGTACGAATTATTCTCTTGTTATTTACTAGCATTATTATTTCTACTAGTGTCGTTCGTTATGTTGTTGCTTAGTTGTGTTATTCATTCGAAAATGAAATCTAATAATTTATAGTTTTTGTACAAGAGAAAATCTGTCTTCACTTGTAATGTTTCTGTACACATTTTTACAGCTATATATACATTGTACCGTTGCCTCTCGATGGTATAAAATACCTGTGCAACCGATGGTCGGATCTCCGACAAACCCGGGGGGACAGGTGCAGCTGAAACTTCCGTCTAAATTCGTGCAGTGGGCGTTCCTTCCGCAAGGTGATCTCGAACATTCATCTACGTCTTCGCAGCCCGTCGTGTAAGCATCACCTTCGTAACCAGGAGGGCAAATGCACTGTTTCCCACCCGCCATGTTCGTGCAGATAGCGCCGGGACCGCAAGCGTTGGACGCTTCGCACTCATCGATATCGACACACTGTATGGAGGAAATCCGTTTAAATTTGAAATTTACTTTTGAAACGAGATCATAGCGATACTCACGCCATCGTACGGATTTCCCACGTATCCATCCGGACAGACACAAGTATAGTTACCGGGATTATTAATACAAAGGGCGTTTTGTCCGCAAGCACCTGGTTTAGCACACTCATCGATATCTGAAAGAAAAAATCATTGAACGCGTTTAAAGCGAGAAATTTCCATTAGGAGCGGAAATAAAAATAATAATATGAATATGATACTAACCTGTACATGATACTTCGCCATCTCCTTCGAAGCCAGTCTTACATTTGCAGAGGAAGTGAGCCGGTAAATTGCAACATTCCGCATTTTTCACGCACCTTGCAGCTATCGCTGGATCATCGCACTCATTGATGTCTAAAAGTGGAATATTATTGATGTAGCGTAAAAATCACAGTCATGGAATATTCTACAAAAATACACCATGTCGACAAACATGTCTTTATCCCAAATCATATAAAAGAACTCGGTGCTTCGCTTATGTAAAATATATGGTTAGTTGCCGCAAATAATTTGTTTTTGATCAATGAGTAATCGTTCAAAGAGTAGCTAAGTGCTATAATTATATATATACATATATAATCCACAGAGTCTAGATCAATAGAATTCTTTGAATATGAAACGGGATTCCAAGCAAGTTATACACCAACATTGTGCACCTATCATAGAATAATATATTGATTTTTCGATAATAATGATTTATGATAGTAGCAGCATCCACAAATTAATACTGCATACAGTTAATATGTTCGAGGTCGAAACAAATAATCCTTCTGTATTCATTAATTTAACGACCATGCCTGAAAATTCGCCAATTTTAACTGTTATTTTCTTGTCATACCTATTGATAATAATAGCGATACTTTATGGTAAATCGTTTTTGGTGTCTATAAAAAAATCGCTCATTAGTCATGTCCCAATACGTAAGGGTTTGGAGATCTAACTAAAGTATTGCGTATTACACCTGTTTCGAGCTCACGTGCAGATCAAGAAAATACAATTAAAACGTGACTGACTGTAATTTTACTGTTCTTAATTTGTCATTTGCCCTTAACCGTGTGCATGTGACTCTAAAATAAAAAGTTGTAGACCAGAATGCGGTAGTTGCATGTTAAGTTTATTAGATAACTTCGGGGAGGTAAATAATTTACAGATAAATTATCACCCTGCACGTGCAAATGGACTTCCACTTTGGAGTTTCACATCCTAACAAAGGAAAATAGACCGACTTGATAGATCTACGCAATGTATGCACTAAACTATTCATCGTAAATTTTAATTTGTTGCGTGCCATTATAAATTTCAAACATTGCGTTACTTGCCATGTAAGTATCGCAATTTCTTAACTGCGCCGCTCATGTTTTAAAATAATTGCCATGGTTTTTTTACGACGTTGAAAATTAGTGACGCACTTCACCTGCCCCGCCTGGTGTAAAAAATAATTATACAAAGAAGAAGTGGAGCTCATATAGAAAATTAAAAGCAAAAGTTAATTAAACGTGCCACCTAGTTACTTAAGGTCGCCCCACGAAGGCGCTTCGTTTCGATCTAGCCGCTGGCTCGCTGAGGAAGAGAGATGCTAGGAGAGTGGCTAGCGAACACAACCGCATAACATCTGACAAGATCAATGCCCTAAAGAGAGCAACGGCCGAACTTTACAGATGAGTACTATCGCCACTGCTCAATTAAGCCTAGCGAGATGATAAGCGCCATTATATCGCTGGCCCCACCTTTCCTTGGAGTCGGAAGAGGACAATGAAAGGCTCTCCTTTTTGCGGCGAAAATTAGTTCTAACAGCATTGGAGATAATGGCCGTAAAAGTATCTAATGCGAAAACCTGTCCTCTCGAATTCATTCCGCCTAGTTACGTACACAAATACTGTGCAAATGTAAAGGTCACGACGTTTGTTAAGAGACGTCACGTTCGCTCGAAACTAGTTTTTAAAACGGCGATATTAAGAAAGAAGTGCTAGTAGCATTCTTTATTCTTACGTGGAAAGTTTTCCTTTTTTTAATTGAAATTCCTTAGCGTCGCATGACATGGCGCTGTAATTGCGGTTTTAATGTTGCAAATGGTGTGGTTACTATTTTTATTAGGTCTTCAAACTCTCAAATTATGAAATAATTCTGGGAATTTTTATTCCTTTTTTAAAAATTCAATTTTGTAGCTTTTATCTCTAGTGCCAAAAGGAGTATACAGGCATTTTTGTAGGACCTAAGGAGTACACGATTTAAATAGTCATCATAAAGGTCGGAAAATAAGCCGGCCATTGCAATACGTTCTCGATCTAGGTGCGTGCAACTTCCATCCGAACGGAACGTACACGTCAGGGCAGAAACCAAAGAGGAAAGGAGATGGAGAGTGGCGTATATTGTGGTACTCGAAACGCTCCCAGCCACGATACTCATCGAAAGCGACCATGAGCGAGGTCGTGACTTCGATATCGTCGATTATCCTGCACGGGTTTTCTTTCGAATTCTCCGACCACGTGTCGCGCGCCCAGGGAAGGCCAACATACGGGCGATTAGGCCTTTTAATTTCGGCACGCTATAACTGTAAACGGAGTAAGGCAGGTAGGGAGATGATTGGGATAAAACGAAAAAGAAATAGGCGGAAATTTCGGCACACCTGCCTGTTATGCAACGCGATAAAGGTAACGGTGTTGTGGATGCAATTTTATTTTATTTGCTTGCTTTCGTGGTTCCTTCGTGATTCACCTGTATCAGTTACTTCTTTAAAATTCCTCTTCGAGTTCCATGTCTTCTTTCTCTCTTTGCTATTGACCTGTTTTGAGACTTACCTTCGCAATGAAATCCGTCTCCTTGGTATCCGGGAAAGCACGTGCAAGAAAAGCTACCCAAAGTGTTCGTGCAATGGGAAAATACATCACATGGTCTGTATTTACATTCGTTTTCATCTGAAACAAAACAATTATTAGTCATTGCGACAATAATATACTAAGTTCATACAGCGTGATCTTAAATGTCTGAGGACAGGTTAAATATCCCGCTACAGTTTTTAGTATATTTTTCATTCTTGGACTTACTGTACTGACAAAAATGTAACTAAATATTGTTAAGTTTTGTATTTTGTATTGGTATTTTTATGGGTAACATTAGTTCTTTTTAGAACTAGGTAGGTTAGGTTTAGGTTAAAGATTAATGTAAAATTATAACACAAATGTACACTGTAGAAAATTTTGCCCGTGTTGTTTAGCGATAACCCATTTCAAGTACAAAATACAATATATCGTAGTGTAAATATTCCATTAGAATATAAAAAGGGGCGATTTTGCTGGACAAAAATACTTTAGCAAACCATGAATCAATAAAAGGCATGGCAGCCAGTTGCGTGCTTCACGAAGAAAGATAGAGATAATAGAATCTCTAAGAACATTGCTCCTACAGATAATATCTTACTGCAAGGGCTTGTCAAGTTTTAACTCCTAAAGATTCTAGTCTAACACAAAATGGAGTGGACCCTCCTGCCTATAAAATTAGTCAGAAAAGTGTTTAAGTTCTAAACAGTAGTAAACAAAAAAAAATAAATAAAGGACGTTTTATGGAAATTAGATATCCGAATTGGTACAGAATTTGTACTAGAGGTTATTTAATTCGTTGCTGTTAATATTTATGCAGCCCAGATTACGGTGTTTACATCAGGTCACGTGGATTATGCTATTGAATAGTAACCCGGTATATGTCTTCTAAAGTTATACCGTGCTGTTTTTGTAACGTTACACATAGATATTTCCTACAAGTAACGTTAAGCGACATAGTAGGCAACCAGTGATACATTAACGCGACGTAAGTGTGGATCTATGACCAGTATTATTAATTAATTACCTCTGGCTAACACGTTTTAACGGATCTACTATAATTTATTTTTTCTAACGAAAAATTTCCAGCATACCATAAACATTTTAAATCTACTACGAAACACGAAACTTAAAATTTATTACGAAAGTATAGTGGAATTTGATACGAAAATATTGGCGAAACAGAGCTATGAAGAATTTGGTTAGGTTTTTAACAACGTAGGTGTAAAATTTCAACTTGGAATGAAAAAACTATTTTATTCTAACGATTATTTAAGACAAACAAAACAAGTTAACCAAGATGAAGTGTAATTTTGCAGCAAGTGTCCTCCTTGTCTTTCAAGGCAATTCTGGGCTTATTCCATTACATGTTCGTGTACAGGCTTTCAGTTTGTCCAAATTGCGTATTTGCGTGTTATTATGAACTTTACTTTCCAGATAACCCCAAAGAAAGCAATCGTTTGGATACAAATCGGCTGATCTTTTGAGGGTACTGCATTCGTGTCAGGTTTTGTACGGGAACAATGGATCAATGGATTAATGGAAAGGAAATTTAGTATTTTTCAATGAATAACTGTAGGATACATCCTGGATGTTCTAGTGTTGACCTCACCATTTATTATCTACTATGAAACTAATACGCAGTATCGGGAAATCCACACCACACAAATTGATTTAATAAAATTCGGGACATATGTTTCAAGAGCACCGCGGCTCTCATTGTCAACCAATTCCCGAAATCGGGAAAGCTCGGGTGCTCTTGAAACATGTGTCCCGAATTTTATTAAATCAATTTGTGTGGTGTGGATTTCCCGATAATGCGTATTAGTGATACCAGCCCACAGTCCTTGCAATTCTGTCACGTACTATGAAACTGTTAAAATATTACCATATACATACTAGAATTTGGTTGTTTTTAATAAAGTGCAAAATTTCAACTTTGAATGAAGAAATTATTTTATTCTAATTGTTAATTAAGGCAAACAAAAGAAAGGAAAATTTAGGCAAATGTAGGTTTGCCAGTAAAAAGTGTTTTATTCAAAATTTCTACGTTTTCATTTAACAAATTAAACATTGTTTTGCAAAAATCTGTTCGCTTTATTTTATCTTCCTCGAAAAGCTCTTGATGACTTCTATTTTGTATGGCCTTGTAATTGAATTCTTTCACGGTTTTGTATGATACTTCATAATGTTTGTCCACATCTAAAAGCGATCCTACATACCGCTCCTCTGTGGGAACTTAGAACACAACCATCTACTTTGAATTTCTTAAGAAAATATTGAGTATAGTTTTCGCACATGCTAACAGACTTTCAGGATAATTGAGTGAAAACATCTCCCTAATCCGTCTTAAATTATTATTCTTCTGGTACCATGTTATCGTTGACACCTCTTTATCTTTGTGTTACCTGTTCATAAATTAAATAAATTTTCTACTTTTCAATAAAATGTATTTAATTTGTGATTGATGTATGAATAAGTGTAAAAAAATAAGTTATTGAATTAATAAAGAAATATTTGACACAAGGAATTGTTTTTTACACACTGACGACGCGTTAACGTATAACTGGTTGCTTACTATGCCGCTTAGCGTTACCTGTAGGATATACCTATGTGTAAAGTGTGAATTTATGTATAAATCACTCTTTCCCAGTACTTAAGTGCGCATTTTATAGACTGTTGCATTCTATTGGTGATTCAATGTATGTATATTGCTACCTTATCTTACTTGCTTGCAAGTTAGTGAAACCAAATTTTAGAATAAGATGAAGCTGACAATTTTCCAGTTGCATTAGTATTGAACTTGCAGTGTGATAGGTATAAATCGAAATGGCGAAGGCCTATAGAAATGTACCAATTAGTTTCTATCTCGGAAGACTTTTCAAATTATTTCACAGAGATAGATCACAAGACTGAAAATGCTTGTGATTCTACCATTACTGGTGGACATACAGGTACTAATTAGATGGGCTCTGCTACGAGTTGTTACTCTGAAGTACGGCTGTATTAGAATTTTCATATTTTTTGTTCGTTTAAACAAATTTTCCGGCTAGAGATAGTATAGCGTACTTATTTGAATGGGGGCGCTGTAATTGGGACTTTGAAATAACACACCTGGAGACTTGGAGATTTCAATTTAAACGGTGCATAATAATGGCGCGTTCTGTTAATTGGACGAACTGTTCATGCAATTACCTTCATTTGCCCAGTTAGTGATTTACTAACGAGTACCGAAATTACCTTTGGTACACACACAAAAAAAGTGAACGGATAATGCTTTGGAGTTCTGAGGGAATTCCTTTTAATTCGAATTAATAGAACTGCTGTAAAACTGTTGCTAATGTCAAATATAATTGGCGTAGCGTGATGCACGAAGCTATTAGAACATTATTGATGATTATTAATATTATTAAAATGTTATGCGCATATCAAAACGGAAGATCAACATGTAATAAAGAAAGATGCGATACCCGTTATTATTACGACAAAGACATTCTTCGGTATTACGTCAACATATATTCGTATTAAACTTGCTCGGTGAACTGTTACAAAAGAAGAAACCGCTATTTTTTCCAAAGGTCGAGTCGAAGCACTCACGGCTACTGATGCTATCTAACGTAGTATAATATTATAGGGTTTCTCTGGTCATTGGCAACAGTTAAACAATAGGAAGACACGTTCGCAACGTGAAGTACAGGTGCAGATGTAAAATGAGAAGGTGTAGGCGTCGAAGAAATCTAAATTCTTAGCGATTCATCAATCGGTCCGTGAGTGTTTACCGTTCCTTTACTTGTTTATGCAAATTTCGACCCCCGCGAATCTCTAACCTTACGGTGACGATACAGATCGCCTCCGCTCGCAGTTCTAAGAAGAAATAATGCTCGAAGCAAGTTTAGCAAACAAAAGCTCACTTGTAGCACTTGTAACAATACCTCGCTTGAAAGTGAAATATTGATGTAACCGATATAAATGGGATTATTCATTCGGTGCTTTGTTATTCATATGCAATTACTACTGAGCCATTTGTCCCATCGTATACGAATGAAAGTTGTGCTCCAGAGTATAGTCGCGTGATCAACGGAAGAGAAAACACGTTGGAGAATGAGATTATGAGAAATAGAAATGTTGATATAAATTTTCCTCTCCAGAAATGATTCTTTCGATTCTGGGTATTAGTATATGTACGTCAGTTGTAGTTTCATCTTGAAACTGCAAAACATAGTTGATCGACAAAACTTCAAAAAAAAAGCAACCTAATTAACTGCACTTATGGCTCAACAGCAAACGAAGAAATATGACAGACATCGCTTTAAACGAGACAAGTTATATCTGGTACGAACGAAGACAAAGGGCTGCACATCTTTTCCTGCCTCATCGTAGTAGGAAATCTAAGTCGAAAATTGGCTACATGTAGCGGATTGACTTCCTGGCCTTCAAAATCGTTTGAACTCAAGTGCGACGTAAACCAAACAACTTAAATTATCTTGGCCGTTAGGTGAAAGATTAATTACTGAGAATATTAGCAGCATATGGAGAATGAATCTGTAGCAATCAAAACCATTTTTCGCTGATTATTGATCTTGCAAAATATAGCAGTCCACTAACAGAGTGTAATTTTCCTATCGCAGATTTACATTATGTTACAGAAGAGGCAGTGGAATAGATCTCAATATTCAGCAATAATATGATGTATAAGCTGTAATATTGAAGTCCATTCAACATGTTTATCATGTTTGTTCCAACTGCTTTGGGAAAGAGGCATTATCAAGTAATTACCAGGTACATTAAATTGATATTCCAAATCGTAGTAATTTCAATCTATCTTTCTGTTCGGCTTCCTCTATTTTTAAATAGTTCTCTATCATCCAGATATAAGGCGTAGACAAAGTAACAGACAAAGTAACTACACAGTGTATGGTATATATAGTAATACCTGCAAGTTTGTAAGGATTATTATATTTACATACACCAGATTGAAAATAATGGTACCAATCTTGGAAGGCTTAGGGGCGCACAAAAGAGCTCAATAGCCCTTCTATAACACAATAGTAAGTTTTGTTTGATCCCCTTACATTTAGTATTGAATAATTTGACAATTAAACTACCCAAAGTTTTAAATAAACCAAGAAAGAATAGTGGTGTTACGGGCGACTTGAGAAGTCCGGTCACTATGAATAATGACCGGTCTGTATACATAACGCCCGTATCAAGTGGGCAATGTAAGTAAAACTGCATGACTAATCACTTTTCCCGGTCAGTATGAATAATGACTACCCTATCTTGGGCAAAATAATAAAACAGATGAACTGTAGTGTTTTTGTTTATTATATGGAAATTAAACTTACATAACTCTTATTGAAAGGTACAAAAAACAATTCAGCATAGTAATCTGGGAAAAATTAACTATACTATTTGAAAGCTTAGAATTATGCAAGGATTTTATTAAGATTAGAATTACTTTTTCTTGCAAGGCGAGCTTTTGTGACATTTTGAATTGCATTGATTTCTTGCATTTACAACGTTTTGAAGTGCAGTCACCAGTACAATTGCAATGTTGAAAGCGTTGTCCATCAAAATGAGAGTCTTTTCGAGCACATTCTCGAAGAGTTATATCATCTTTTGGAACATCGTCAATAGAAATGAACTTTTCTTTAGACACAGTAAATTCATTTCTGGAGTACAGTTGGTTTAAAATACCGTGTTTAGTTCCTAGTTTGTAAAGGCTTTTTTTCTTCTTAAAAGCTATTTCAAACCTTGATTTTTTAAATGGACCACGGGCTGTCGGGCATTATTCATATAGGCCGATCAAAGTAATAAATTTATTGGCCGACCCTCTTGGTCATTATTCATAATGATCGGTCCCTATTAATACTGCCCGGTTAATAAAATTGCCCGTAACATACATACATGAATATTTTGCCATACTCCAATCGTAAGTGGTAATAAAATATTTTAACACATTCATTATTACAAATCTCATTATAGTCCAACATAAAACTGACTTAAAATCCTAGCGCAAGATTTGCTGCGAACGTGAAATCAAGATAAAAACAGGTGGTGTAGTAAACACTCGAAGCAGCAGTGATGTATGAGTAATAAAGTTATAACCTCTTTAACTACTATAATGTTTTATACAAATACACGCAACCTGGTATGCATTACACTGCGTGCATCTCAGGATTGTTATAAATAAAACCAGAAGTTATAATACCGCCATTATCTTTTACATGGGTGGCGTTCTGTTGTGTTGTCTAATGCGGTATGAAGAACAACTATAACGTCCTAGGTTAGAGATGACTCGCTAATTCAGAACTGGCTTTTTTAATGTATTATAATAAAACTCAACTATTTAATTGAAACTTGCAACTCGTATTTCGCCTAACTCTACATAAATTAAAATCGGTTAGAAAAAAAAAAACGATGGCGATCACCTTTGTTTACGCGCCGTGCAAATAAGAGACTTGACGGTGTGTGCGTTGGCGTTCCGTTTTCTATTGTGCCCAATTAATTATTAAAATGATAGGCTTTCCTTGGTTGATGCTGATGTTACGTCATACACTTTAAATAGCATAAAGTATGTCAAAAGAAATGTACTTGTAGTTATTGGCAAATTATCATGACTTTCGCTATGTCTATGCATGTATAAAGTAGTACCGAAAAGTATAGTTTGCTTGCTAAAGTATTTTAGTCATTTTTAAAGGAATAAAATTTGGTTTCACGCCACTTCATCTTATTTTGAAGAAAGAAAGTTTTAATAAATCAAATCTTACCTGGCACCTCGCAACTGCACCCTCCGTATCCATCGTTACAATGGCATTGATTATCAAGACAAGCACCATTTTCGCATAATGTACCATCATCTTTTCGACAATCGTCTGAAACAAGTAAAATTAAATTTTAATTCAGTTTGAATATACATATGTATGTAAAAATCCATTAAAAAGAGCCAGCTGTTGCTTGTGCTGTACAGAAATTTCTATTTGGGATTATAGAAGGCTTCTAAAGGGTTACGGATACCGAATGGCTGCCTCTGATTTCATTAGATTTCAAACACTCTCTCTATCTAACTATAATAATCACAATATTAATAAGTTTTTTTTAATATTCTACACAGTACATAACAAAATTAAAACATTAAAATTAATGCCTGTTATCATTTTCCCATGTTGTACCGGAAACATAAAGGGAAATCTGTAGAAGCACCTTCGGAGATATGTATTCGCATAATCGATCGATCAGACCACTTGATATGCATTAATAAAGTAAGATTCTGTGGCTCTTGTACCTCGAAGATATTTGAATAAAAATTATCATAAATAAATCATTTCAAATACACTAATTTAAACTATTTTGACAACTGGTATTTGTTAATGTATTGCAGAAAACCAGAGTCCACCCTATTTTAGGTCTTTTTATAGGAAAATCGCTTTTAGAAAATGTATAGTGTCTTCAAATGACAGGCTGAGATTTAATAAATATATGCTGACACATTAAGTAGCAATAATCCAGTGAACGACATATAATCTCAAGCCAAGAAAGACCTGGCAATATCTCATTGAAAAAGATGATATCTGCAATAATAATTGACGACTTGCGACCACTACCAATCAGTACGAACATATGCTATGGACACCCGAGCTGACACAAAGCTAAAAGGATACTAGGCACAGCATAGATATTTATGTAGATGAAGACCAGTAGAAATGAAACGCTTACGCACAGGGAGAGAAAGAAAAGCAATATATAAAGATGCGTAATGAAGGATAAGTAGGATGAGGTAGTATGGAGTAAAAAATGGTGGAAAGGCTCATATTGCTAAAGACGGGAGTCCAGCAGGACGCAGAGCAGTAGGAAGACCAACTGAAAGAAGGAAAGATTGGATATCTACATCTCAGGAAAGCCATCAAAACTAAATAGGCTTCAAAAGATTAACAGACCATTAGGTCTTCTTATACAACAGAAAATAAAATGAAGAAGGTGTGTTTTGCACCAAAAGTGCTTTGATTCGAATTAAAGAAACTCACCTTCGATCAAGCAATATTCTATAGGAATGATTTGATTTGATTGAAATTCTTCGGCGTGCAAATTAAAAGAAGAAAAATCAGCAACTTGAAATTGTATTCAGAACTTTCAAGTGTTTATTTAATGTCAGAAACATTATTGGGATTGGATAAAGCTGTAGGCTTTTACGGCATAAGTTCCCTTATTTCTTTATGCATCCTTGTGTTTGTGAAATGAAGATCCGTTATGAACATCATTGCAGAATGTAGTACCGCACATTAATAATAGTATCCCATTTCCCCACCACATATCACGAGATTTATCGACCCATCTTGACGATTGACAATTAGACAATGGATTTATTTACTGGTGAAGATGTCCAAAAAAGATATACGCTAAACAACCAACACTGAAAATCTTATTAGAATAGGTCACGACTATCAAAGACGTGCTCGGTACTTTTAGCGGTTCCAGAGCTGCCAGTGAGGGACCTTCATTGACCTCCGCATCGTAAATATCCCCGCAGATCGGGACGATCGACGTTAAAGTAACATATAGAGAGGGAAGAGGAAGCTAATCTAGCTAAAACTCCAAACGGGACCGAAAAGGAAAGGAAAGTGAACGAGACGATGGCAAACGATCGTAGTGGAATTGCGTTAGATCGCATGTTTGATCGAAGGAGCAGGCGCTCATTTGTTCTGTGTTATTTTGTTTGTTTATTTGTTCGACCGGAGAGTCTGTATGCTGTAACTAAAGTAGCAGCAACAGCAAGAGTCGATCGAAAATGGTTAGTTGCAAATTACCATTCTCTACGTGGTTGCGTGATAAGCCAGAAGCTCTTATGTTGGTAAATACTTCGATTGTTAGCGTTCAGGAAGTCGCGATCTATAATCTGGATACCCTTTGATTGTAATCAAATAGAAGTTTCGCTGCGCTGCCTACGTGAGTTTAGAGATAAGATATGTATTTTCAAGTAGTTTGTGTATGTTTGTGTTGTGAAATAAGCCACAAGCAATTGTACGATTCAACTACTGATTTAAGATATAGGAACGATATGTGTATTGCTACCACGTTTCCTGATACATAAATACCGTTGTAGTAAAGAAAATGGTCAGACCTACGATAACTTATAGTAGTGAAACTTGGATGTTAACAGAAAAACACAGATCGAGAATAAATGCAATGGAGATGAAATTCCTCGGGAGGATTAAAAACAGAAGAAGGATAGACAAAATACGAAACGGAGCATTCAGACAGCTGCTAAGAATCGAACCTATAAACGACAAAATAGCCGAAAATCAGCTAAGGTGGTTTGGTCATGTATGCCAACTGCCAGAAGGTTTGAGAGTTACAAGAAGAAAAGTGTATGAAGCAAAAAATATCTGAGAAAATGCTGAGAGGGAATAAGGGAAAATCCAAAAGAAGAGAAAATCCAAATGTGAAGGAATTAAAGGAAGAAACGTACAAACACTAAATTCAACTCAGATCGCCTTACACCCCGCGGTAAGAAGGCACAAGATTAAGAAGAAGAGATAGTATTTGGAAGGACGCTTAATGTATTTCCAGACGATACACCTTTTTCATAACAAGTATCGTTGTGTCTACATACGTCGGAATTCTGCATTTGTAAATACAACAATTTTAATTATATATAACGAGCTCGTAACCACAAATTACTCACTACACAAACAACATTTCACATATAAATATAGACGACCTTGATATTTGCATGCACGTATATTTCCAGGACGACAAAAGTCCGAACTTAAAAAAGGACTGCAGCGTACGTTTGCGCATAAATTAAACATAATGGCAAAGGTATGCATTTACTTTGGTATCGACGGTTATTCAGCGATATTTTTGGCTAGGGTCGTGCATATCTCCCGCAAAAATATCGGCCATTTCCATAGTGTTATCATGGTTCATGGTAATAGAATTAGTTAAAATGTTGCATATAAGTAGGAGAGCGCTCATTCTAGAAATGGTACATGCACCGCTTCGTTAGGGTAATGAGGGTCGTTTGTTATCATATACAAATATTATCGAGACTTTTAATGATTGAATAAATAAGTGTAGGTATAATCTGTGCCGTTTTAGTTGTCCAAAATAAAGAAACTACAATTATTTTTCTACGTTACATGGGAAATTTAAAAGCTGAAACGCTATGATCGGTAGTGATCGTTACAATCTTGCTAAGTACATTGTTATTTAAACTTGTCTCGGATGTTTCTATCTTGATAGCACCATCGCCATCATCGTACGCTTTTAATACACATTTTAAAGGCTATTTTTGCCCCCGCCATTGACCGCGTTATGGGATTCCGAAGGCTGTGCGGCTCGCAATAATTTCAATTAAGCACACTGTCCATTATCCGCCATATTGTTTGTGTGATATTAGATAATGACGCCGGTGCAATAATGTCGCTATCTGCGTATATATCGCTCGAGTAAGCCACTAGTGTAATGAAAAAGGAATGAACAAGAAACAAGAGAAAATCACGAATACGATCTTGTTGCCGTATTTAAATTTAGCCTATAGACGGGAGGAAAATTGTGGTTATATTACATTCATTTTGTACCTGAAATGCTAAGCAGTGGCATGACTTACACCATAGTTTATTAATGCCTCCTTCTGCGTTTTCTCTTTTCCACATGTAATATGTTTAATCGAGTTACGAGTAAGCAGAAGTAAAAGGATACGCATTGATACCAGATGCAATTAGTAGATACTATATTCTTCTTGGGGAATTACATAATGGTAAATAGAGAGGTTGGTGTCTACGAGCGGAACTATAAAGATAAACTTGAGAAGACAAGCAATTATTAATAACACAGTAGGTATTTTTATCTCTCAGTTCCCGAGGTAATTTGAAAAAATATAACTTCTAATCTTTAGAAGTTATTGATTTGCCATGCTTCGTTTTTTGACTACAATTAATTGTAAACAAAATGATGAATGGCAAATCAGTGTCTGACTGTTTTTATTTAATAGATACATTCCACTTCCGTTAATAGCAATTCTATGCTTTCCTTTCTAAAATACCATTAATTCCTTTTATTTCAAATGATTAAACCTAATAAAAAATGAGTACCACGTGATGGGCGAGAATTATTATAAATGATTACACTTCACACTTAATCAAAAATAATAAAAAATTAGTCCAAGTGGTTGGGCGACACGTTATTACGAATGATTGGTGTGGGTGGAATGACGATGTTTTGGGCCAGAAAAAAAAAAGAGTTGTAGTAAAGCAATGTTTTAATAATTTCATGAAAAAGTTAGAATAAAAGAATATAGAACGATACAGGATTTAGAATGCTTAGCTGTTTGACCATGTATGAGTACGTGGCTCTTGGATGGGCGACTTAGCGGTTCCTGAGTGGAAGAATGGGCTTCGAACCAGTGAAGGTAAACCCTAACATGCACCACATGGTACTTATAACAAGAAACAACCCTGTCCTGCCGTCGGACTTAGACGGACGATTTGTTCTGTCTCGAAGGGGCGGAGTGGTGACTTCCGGGTCTAGTCTGGACAGACGAAGACGAGATGTGGTCTTGTCGCGGGCGGACAGAGACGAACATTGGGTGCCCTGGGCACACGGAAAGGAACTCAATTAATGTCCTGATCAGTGGAGAACAATCCGCTGCCGCGTCCTGATCGGACGAAGACTGTTGTATCGCGAATGAGCCGAAACAAACTCTCGAAGCGAACATCCGAGAGGAACTCCATTAGGGAATTGAACTTGCGTTGGGAATTTTTTCCCGAAGAAGAGTTGCGAGATTACCGGGACTGGCGAAGGGTTCAACCAATCACTGGCCGACATATATTCCTTTAAAAATATTTTTGCTAAACAAAGCTTTACTGAATGAGTCACGGGTTAATTACGTATTAATTCTTTCAGAAAATTAGCAATGTAATACGGATTAAAATGATATCTGAGGCAACTATATTTAATAAGAGAGAGATTAAATATAATTTAGAAATCGAATAATTAAATGCATGTCTTCTGTATGCACCGAACAAAAAGGATTTTTGTTTGTCTATCTGATCCAGGATGTTTGTTACTAGGGGCAGTTAAAGTGATGACATATTCGTACTGTCGGCATTTTCGATAATAAATATAAATGGGTTTATTGCTTATTTCATGGAAAAAATTATGAATGCACCCCAGATAAAATCTACAGGAAAACAATTCTTAAACTTATCCTAAATAAATAGTTACGAAACATCATAAGATAGTATTTTAGTATTTTAGAAAAAGAATTGTTACACGGTGAGTGTAACACTTTTGTCGCATTGCATTAAATCACTAAGGATTTAAAAGAATTAGCCCTTGAATGTAACTTTAATGCAAACGCAAAGTTTAACATTTTCCAAATATTGGAATTAAGAATACTGAGTGTTGAGTATATACTAACGATAAATATTGTTGAAGTAAACAAGTAAACTCTATTGGGACGCTTAATGAATGCGGTTAGAGATACGTACAACGGTTCCTTCCTGGTCCCAGTATAAGTAATTGGCATATCGGTATATTATTTACTTGCTTCGAATTTACGCTATTTTTAATTACAGCGAAATTTGAATATTTGCTATCTGCAGATCTGGATCTCTTGCGCAGTTTACTTGACATGATTTACATTTTGAATTAGTATTGATATGGAAAACGACGAATTTTAAATGATTCCGTGATAAAAAATACTGTTAACGCAATATGACGGTGTCAAATTTTGACGTTCAGCGCTTGTCAGTACCGAGAAACCAATTCGAGTAAGAAAATAGAAAGAAACGGGAGCTGGATTTGTTAAGCAGGTTTCAAACTTACGCCGTAAAGTCGCGGCGAGATTCAGGCCGTGAAGTCCTGTTAAACACGTAATATATATAGTATACATTAAACATAATGCATATGTAATATCACAGGATAAACGAAATAAAGAAAGAAAATGTCCTTGCCATTATACATCCATATGCAGATGCGCGATTCGCCATTTGGACCTACTCAGTCAACTTTCAAATATTCCAAATCATCAGTTTGACCAGAGCTGCTTTCGTTTATACCAATGATTAGTAATCACGTAAACAGGATTATAAAAGAGCGCGTTCGATTAACGTGAT
>JARFOC010001158.1:862717-906121 GCA_031763485.1 Osmoderma eremita | reverse complement strand
TTGCTAATCACAATTGGTAGTCTTGATTCGTGTTTATATGATCATGATTACTGTGATTAACATGAACGAAAGCAGCTCAGATGATTGCAGTAAATTTCTATACTGATCCGTATATAAGAAAGGTTTAAAGAAAAATAGGTGTCGCCATCTGCAGGAGAGTAGCTTAGATTTGTGCCTGTACGAACAGAAATGTCGCATTCTGCGCGCCTATCGATGATACATGTTTTTCTCAACGAGATATGAATGTATATGAGGAAAATTTAATCCAAAGTGGCAACTAAATATGGTCATATTCCATAAGCGTCCATGCATATTGAAATAACTTAATATGACTTCCTGTTGCCATGTAAGTAAGTTTTGAAAAATAAAAGGAAAACTTAATTAACCATAACAATAGATTAATAAAACAAAGAAACTATTAAAAACAAAAAAAAACTCAAATATCTTACCCTATTCTTCTTACCTTGTTGAACACGATATTTTTGAAACAGACTAAATTATATATTTACACACTGCTCTTAAAATAAAAATTGGTTCCTACGTCGACCGAATGATATAATTTATCGACTCTAATGACCTTCACTAACGAATAATCATGGAAGGTTATGCTTTGGTACATCGGTAACTTTTACCACAAACTTTACCTTCATATATTAAACTCATAGTTTCCAGGTAATTGATAAAGTTTTGTAAATTCGAATATTACTACCATTTTCTAGTCGATGTCAAAATATATTACTATTTTGATTGATTATGCAAATTTATTAGAGCATTTAAATAGGTTTGTTCGTTTTGGCCAAAGGGTTATGCAGCCAGACGCATGCATAATCGCGGTAATTATTTCCTTGTTTATAAGATCTATTTTCCAACATAAAATAACTAGCCCGCTTCTGCAGACGTTTGGCTGCATAACGCGTTGGCCTAATGGAACAAATAACTACAAAATGTTAAAAAAGTATAGGTAATGCTTCTTCTTTCTTTGTATGTTGCTGATTAATTTTCATGAATGTCGTATCAATGGTGGTACGTTGCGAATATATGTTTATCATTGCTTGATCTTCGATGACGGCGTAAAATTTAAATGAAGGAGTCGCATTTTTCTGTAAAAACGTATAAATATTACATTTTGAAAGATCTAATAGCAAACTTTAATATATTTTAACTAACGAATAATGTAAAATTTCCAAGTCTAGTATATTTAATCAGATCTGTGGTATCAATACCTGCTAAACCCTTAAAAACAAAATATAGGGAGAGGGAGAACTGGAAATTGCTCTATTGTCAATGCATGTAGTCTTTGTCCCTACACTAGCATACTTGACCAAACACCTGACATCACAGCCTCATTACCTCAATATCTTACACACGGTTTTGTCATTCAAAAATATTTTCCCCGCTGTATGTGATCTCAATAAGATAACAACAGTATTCCAGTTTGAAATAATAGGTGCCAGGATATACAGAAGTTGAATAGCGATTCAGTGTGGGAATTGCATGTTAGGATATAAAATGAAAACGTCCAATTAAGCACTATCAAATTGACATTTCCTTTAAACGAATTTGGTGGAGCACCTCATTATAGTTACGAAGAATGTGTGATTGTCACTGGGAAGTCTCGTAAATTGTCCTGAACGAAAGGCGTGAACGGTTTCACTATCATCTGACTAGAGTCTAGGCTGTGTCGACTAGGTGTGGAAGAAAACGAAAAGCAGAACATCATCTATCAAAGCACGAATAGGTACGGACATTCGTGTATGTACACACCAAAGAAAGAACTCGTCCTTACAGATGGAACAGAGACGGAGACCCTAGCGATCCTAGTGATTCTAATGAATTCCTGGCGATAACTCAAACATCGATGCGCATAAAATTAAAATTTACACAGAGGCCCATTTACATAAATACGGCTTGCGCTCTTGGTTTGCCGGAGAAGAGAAATATACGCTTGAAATTCTACATAGTAGAACGTGTGTATACCCATCTCCTTATCTGGACGAGTGAATAAGTGGATAAAGAACCTTTTTGCGAATCATACGGCAGTACGTGTGTGTAATTAAAATCTTCGCGCATCAGAATAAATAATCGATTCCTATCTAGCGGGGGGGGATCTCCACTAATAACACTCTGTCTCCGATTATTGTTTAAGCGGCTCCCGCAGGCGGCCGATGGTACATCCTAGGATCGCGGACGGAGAATATATGACACGTCCTTGCCCGATAGATGCGCATCGATAAAATAGAATCAATTTGAGACGTTAATGTTTTATAAATGCTGATGGTATTGGCGTTTTTGCTCGTTTTCGATTTGCGATTTATCATCCGTCTGTGTTTAATATCACCTATGCAAGTGTTATGGCATCGCCTACGTTATTCCAAAAGCTGTTATATTATTAATGAACCGGTTCTGGAGAATGCCGCAGTAGCATTTCTGTTATCTTACAATTACGGATCTGTAAAAACAATTTTAAATACTCGTGCACAGATCTCAATGTGGTGATAACTATAGGGCGACTACAGTTTGCAAACTGTTGTAAGATGTGATCAACTTAGCGTCTATTTCGGGCATGAACATATAATACTGGTAGTTAATAATATCAGTTGAATTTTATTTTTTTTGTGCTTCATATACATATACTGAGAACTCAGTCTAGAGTTCGATAAAATCTTATATTTTTATCCTTATGGCTATCGCCCATTCTATATAAATGGCCTTATATCAGTTTTCAAAAGAGAAATCACACCCCAAAATTAACTCTTCATTGTAGACCTTTTTGTAATCAACTTAGATTGGTTAGGATAGAGACAAGTGTCTATTAAAACATGTCCCATCATGTCAGTATTGGACGCATCAGTATATCAAATTTATGTATATATACGATGTATGTCCGGTTACTGAGGTACGTTTGCGCGACACACCGCCTATGTCGCTCCGATCAGGTTGAAACTTGCATGCATTTTAGATGTGCATATGTACTGCGTAGGTGGCTATTGTCATTGCCTTAGGTTCAGTACAACGTGTGCAGTGACAGTCGCACAATGACAGTTCCGATCGAAACATGCTCTAAGTTTGAGTGCGTTTTGTTGCATGAAACATCTACTGAAATTCTTTAAAATAAATACTGAAGACTTACGGAGAAGACGTTATGAGTCGAAAACAAATTAGTGTTTGGCGTAAACAGTTCAAAAGTGGACGCACAGCTCTAAATAATGAATCCGAAGGTGTGAGAAAAAAACCATCAGCAACGAAAATCAGACCTGGCTCCTTCTGATTTTCATTTGCTTGGATCCTTGAAAGCTCATTTTTCGGGTAAAAGATTTGAAAACGACGAGGAAGTTCAAGAGGAAGTACGGCAGTATTTTACAAATTTGGATGGCACCTTTTACGAAGAGGGTTTACAGAAGCTTGTGCCTCCCGAGGATAAGTGCCTTAACATTGGCGGCGATTATGTAGCTAACAGTTCACACTCTTACTTAGTGTATGTTTGATTTCTATAAATAAAGTAGTCTGTTTGTAATTCACAAATGTACCTTAGTAACCAGACATCCCTCGTACAACTAACCACATTGGCGTCTTCTAGTTAAGGAAATTGGATTTTGGTCTGATAGTTTATATAGATATCTGTGATCAAACAATACGTCAGGCATTACTGAAACTAACAAAGTTACTAAACATGTTAATGCAGAACTTTAATATTTAAAAAAATTATTGTGCGATTTAAAATAAAAGGAAAAGTTATGATGAAACAAAGGGCTCACAATTGCTTGAAATATTTCTTGAAATTGCAATAACACAGGAAACAAAAACCCTTCAATGCTGGGCCAAGGCAATTGGGAATACAAAAAAAAATGATTTGACAAATCAAATTTGTCAAAATGCTTCTAAATTGTTCTAGTTTTAAATACACTGAAAATACTTTAAGACGAAAAGAACACCAAAAATTAAAAGATTTTAACGAAGAATACGAAGAAACTATTAAAGAACATGGAAATTTGTCATTCCCCAGCAATTAGACTTTTGCTAATTATCTAATATAAATAGGTGATTTAACTTAAGCACAGATTTGAAATCTACTTATAATTCTATTATTTCATCCAGTTTCTGGATACCATTTTGAAATAAAAGAACTGCAAAATGTATGAGTTGTGTTTTAAACATTTGACAAATAAACATTTTTGTTATATTTGCAAGAGTTTTTCTCATCACAAAAGTGTATTTAATATCGAAATTTGGAATAATCAATGATCTACGTAACAATATTACCACAACAAGTACAATCTGAACCAAAAAGAATGAAGACAAGTTGCATTTCCTTCTATATAATGTACTAAATCTTTAATTTGGTCACAGGGAATTTATTATTTTTAAATAACTGATTGAAAGAGGAGATACCTGTTGAAACTTCATTACAATAAATGATAACACAAAAGATTTTGGCTTCAAAAATATATTGTAGTCACTCCATATGTTTCACTACACAGTGGCTTCTTCAGGTGATGAAATACAAATTCAATTAACAAAAATTGGCACTTATTAATGCTCCGGAAGACAATAGTTAGGGAGGGGGAGGGTCATGACAGATTTAGATTTAATAGGGGGGAGCTGTTTAAGTCTAACTGATCGTTTAAGATTATACCTAATTTATAAAATTTATTTCGAAACATTCTAAAAAATTAAGCTTTTTACTTCTTAAACCATTAGTTAGTTAGACTTAAACAGCTCCCCCTATTAAATCTAAATCATGACCCTCCCCCTCCCTAATTATTGTGCCAATTTTTGTTAATTGAATTTGTATTTCATCACCCGATGAAGCCACAGTGCGGTGAAACATATGTAGTTTCTACAAAATATTTTTGAAACCAAAATCTTTTGCGTTATCATTTATTATTATTTTTATTTTTGAATTCTATCTGCGTAATAGTGTTTCTATAAAAAAACCTTTTTTTAATGAGCTGTTTGTTAAATGGTTTTCTATTAAAATAGCTACTTCATTAGCCATCCACAAATATTTATTGAGTGACCCATAGCTACATAGTATATTTGCCCACGGAATTAATTTACAAATTGGCAGAAAATGGGCGTTATTCCTTTTGGCTCATTTTGTAGGTTAAATCGTGGCCATTAATGCGACAAGTAATGGAAAAGTAGAAGAAATGCCAGAAGATTGGAATGTAACCAATATGTATATACAATATTTATAATGTTTTAGCGTTTTATGTAAATTTTTGTAAATAGTATTTCTAACAGTTTATCAATACATCAATGAAGCTTTTGCGGATACGATGGATCGATAGCTGCCAGTTGAAGACACTTATTGCAAAATAATTACACTTCTCAAGACATGAATAAGAGAATATCGCATAAATACTTCATGAATTAAAAAAAAAGAAACATTAAATAGTATTCAATAGGTGTTATCCGCTCTTCAGCGTAAAGTGCCGATGCGACTCTAATGTCTTGCCATATAAAGCTAAATTAATAGTCAGCGAGCGTTTTTTTTGCTTGCCCCTTTTTTGTAGGCATCCATGGCGCTCCCTTTTCGACGTGTTTCGTACGCGACAAATGCCTCCCGTTTAGCGTCAAACCCTTTTCGCTTTCAGAACAGCGTCCGTTCATTTCTTTCGCCCGTTTATAGTGTCACAGTAACGATGCCGAGCACTAAGAGACGTATTAGGTAAGAAATGGAAGCGTGAACGTAGTCTGTTTAACATATTTTGCACTATTGTGCGCTCCGCTGACCGCGTATTCTTTTGCGAAAACGAAGGCGTACGTGCCACGAGTATAGAATGTCACGGAGAGTAGGAAGCCATTCTTCCTCTGAAACTTTTTTTCCGATTCTCGATCGTTCCTATACCTACTAAGTAGATAGGACAGAGTGGATAAATCAATGGTTCAGAGGTACATGACGGCAACACCGCAGATTTATTCACGGGTGATAAAATTTCAAGGTAACGACATATGGTGTTGAAAGATGATCACTATTTGTAATATTGCACCGGATTTGACATTGAAGGCATGGGGATTTTATTTAAAATTATTCGAACGAATACGTTGAAATTTGTTGCCAAGCTAAATATAAGGGAAATATTTTATGTCATTCCATAAATTTAAACGGTTATCGAAGTGACTAGGTATGCAAGCTGAATGATTTCCAAAGTAAGTGACATCTAACAGAGGTTATCATTTATTAAGTGGGCTAAGCGTATATAATTAGATGCATTTTTCTTAAATACAGTGAAACTTCTACAAACGACCATAATTTTTCTAAATGCTTCAGTGTACATATATTTTATATTGCTTAGTACTCCCCTTAGCGACGGTACTCAAACGCTAATGCGACTGCTTTCAGCAGTTGTTTGTTTGTCGATCTAGACTGGGGAATTCCGCCAAGGTCGCTACTTTACTAAATTACTACTAAGCAAATGTTAACGTTTTTGTTAATATTTGTTTAGATAGTATGGCTTATTGGTGTGTTGTTAAATGAACACAAATCTGATACTGATATATGTAAATACTTAATGACATGTTGTGTGCTGGGGAAGCAGAATTGCAAAACAACATTGCTGGGAAAACAATGACTGAAGAAAATAGAGAACTTGTTTCAAACTCAACATAAATTATTGAAAGAAAGATCTTTAATAACGTGCAATGTGCATATGGAATACTATCATGTTTTTATGGAGTCTTGACATAAAGTTTGACCTTTTGTTATTAGATTGTACAAGTAATAAAATATTTTAAATGTTGCTTCCTTGTAGTAAATATATATGAAAGCTAAAGCTACTTTGTAGTACAGCCAGTCTCTCTTGAAATACTGGTTGCAGAAACTTATATCCTCTAAAACGACCAATTCGTTAAACAACGGCTTTTTATGAAATCGAAGGTGGTCGCTTTAGAGGAGTTTTACTGTATATGGTAAAGGATTTAAACAATATTTACCGCAATTTCTGTATCATAACTAATTGACATTTATTCTAACAAGAATTAATTATTGAATTAACCCGATCATCGGTTATGTTCAATAATCTATAGAAGAACATTAATCAAAATCTAAACTTTTTTTTTACAATAGATATTGTAAATTCTTTAATAGTACGCTATTAAATGTGAAACGGAATAATAGATAAATAACTAAAGAAAATACGGGATTTAAGAGAGTAGTTTATTTTGGAAATGATAGGGCATGAATGTAGGCTGTAGCAATAGAAAAACATTCTTGCTTTTGTTTTGCTGTATCTGGATATTGATATCGGGGTCATTGAGCAGATTAGATGAAAAGTTGTGATATCTTTCATGAAACATGGCGAAGAATTTTTCAAAATTTTATCATTTTTATGAAGGAATGGTAGGTCTTTTATTAGAAATTTAACCACTGTGGCAAAGACTGTAATTGAATAATTTTTATAGAATAACACAATTGATGTTCCTGTGGAGGATTCTTCGCATTTAACAACAAAATTTCATTGATGAGTTCAGCAATATAATACAATAATGTCCTTCAAAACATTTCTTGTTCATACTAATATCTTTTCATACGTTTTTCAATGTTGTCTCTAAAAAAGTACCTACACTTCCTCTAAAAAGTGCATTACTAAAAAACTAAAACCAAAAAGTTATGTGTAACGATATGGTCTTATAATGAAGGCATCTATGATGTCCGATTAACTTAAAATTTCTTGTTCTCAGTGCTTTTGCTCCAGTACTTAAAATAGAATTTTGCTCTCCACTATAATCTTGAAAAGGACTGTCCGTTACGAAATCTTTAATCTAGAACCGATGCTATCGAGCATAATGTGGAAAGATAGCATTGCGTGATAACTAGCAACGGAACATAGTCCAATTACTGCAATTACGTCCGCTACATAAAGACGATAAACCCACTGACTGACCCTAGTACTCTAAACAGTTGTTAAAAAACAATCAGGAGTCCGGCAATAACAACAATGACAACGGTATTATTAGTTATTATTATTAGTCCAGTCACGCATAATATATTTCATTATTATCATTATTATTGTCGTTGGCCGGTGGTCAAGCATTTTACGTTTCGATTTTAATCGCATTCATTCAGTTACGTAAGCACGCTATTTCTAGGTAGTTCCCCTCGATTATTGTCAACTACAGTTGACTCTTAACAAAGGAGAGCCATCATTGCAAAATATTATTCATTTATTGTAATCATATGCAAGCAAGCTTCAGACTTCGTTTAGTTGTCTATCCTACGAGATGCAGGCATGCACATACATATGTCAAATGTATTTACCACTAGTCGGTGGCAATGAAGTGTTGGCGTTTCGACGTACCCGTTTCTGTACAGTGGCGTACAAACTTAATTCAACACCTGTACACCTTTCACTAGTGTTGTACTCATTCATTGTGTTCGTTAATATAACATCTGTTTCGTTTAACTTGAACCTGAAAAGACAATATTAAATGCACATTGTCCTTTTATTAACTTGGCTTGAAATTACAATAACCTCTTTGCTGGGGCAAGAGAATTGACAAAATTAAAATGTCTAGAATCCTGGAAAATTGTTCTATTTTTAAGTACGCCAAAAATGCGTAAAGAGGTCGAAATGAGAAAAAGACTAAAATATGAAATGTGCAGAGAAATAATAATAAACACTCGGTATCGGATCACTCCTCACCTCACAATATATTGACTAATTCAGGACACACGTTATGGGAATACGTGGATTCCCATCGTCAACAGCATGGCCGAATGAAAGTAAACATACGTATTATTAAAAGCATGGACTGCTTTCTGCTTTACTCGTTTCCCTCTACCCATCCATGAAATATCAACCGCTCACACACCTACGAACGTAAAATTTCTGAAAGAGTCCCATCTGACCGTAATCAAATATGTGCTGTTGTTGTAATACATCCATCAAAATGGAGAAACTGGCTTGTCGATTCGTAGGCATCTAGTTTTCGACGAAGCTACGGATTTCAAGAATTCTAAATTATTTACATCTATATTATATCCCTTTATATTCAGCAATACTAGAGATATGTGCTTCTCCATATCGATAATGAGCGATATGTTCCTTATACCTAGTTTGAATTGCCCTCTTTGTTTTACCAATATAGATCTTTTTATAATCTCCTCATGTGCAGAATGCCAACTACAAAATTAGCCAAAAAAGTTTGGAAAATGGATAAGCTTAGTTGCGCAATTCTCCGTGTCAGAAAAATATCGAATCCAGCTCAAGGACCACCAGACAAGCGTCCAACCGGTAGTGCATTGGTGACATTGAAGACGAAGGAGATCTGCTTTTTATGTGTGTCGGACGGGGCGCAGCTACAGAACAGCGAAGACAGCTATGCACGCGAGAGAGAAGAGGCGAATCGTGACTATGAATCATTCATTTCATCCTTTCTTGTAAACGGAGAAGTCCGAAGAGCGGAATTTTTCGCAGACGACGGCCACGATCATAGCCCTTCGACCACTCTCGTTTTTACAGCGAACAACAAAGCCGTCGGAATCAGATTCCAAAATAAAAAACCACGGCAAAAGTTCTCCTAGGTGAGGATGATGAAAATTTATCAAATAAGATGGCAAAGCTTCTATTTTCTTTCAAAATGTGTATCATACATACAGCGTGTTTCACAGAAAAGGCCCTGGGTAGAATGTATCAGTAAATAACCCTTTTCGTGAAAAACCCAAAGAAGGCTTTGCTTCCAACGGGAAGTATAATGTGAGTGATTTTAAAACACAGATCTCATCCACCTGTTGGGTACAGCCGCCCCTACAAAAAAATAAATTGCGATATGTATCAAGTGGCACATGATTGAAGCGGTATTTCAATCCTCTTTATGACTGTCCGCTTCTGAGATCATATTGTTGCGTCATTGTTTTTGGAACTTATAATCGGTGAAAGACATAGCCAACTTTCAGAAAACTACATCCATCCAATGATTATATACATAATAAAAAATGACGAAAACTTGAATCAAAATTCGCTAATGTTCCAACAGGATGAAGCCCAACTACAATTTGCCAGATTGGGTCATTTTTTAAAGGAACAGTTCTTGGACGCTAGATTAGACAGCCTGGTACAATCGAGTGGTCAACCCGTTCTCCCAACTTGACACCTTTTGACTTTTTCCTATGCGGTCACATTAAGTCAAAAATTTATCCAAGTCACACAATGTATAAAATCTTGAAAGGCGAATGACCGCACATTGCCGAACGATAGCACTTGAAATTTTAGAAAATGTTCGGGTTGGTTCGCGTCTGGGCACTGGCACTACTGGTAAAGTTAGAGATACTAAAGATTGTTGTTCTTTAACTTAAAGCGCGAATAAATTGCACAAAAAGGCACAGTTATAACGAGACTTGTAAGGCCTTTCCAGTGATGTGCCACTTGACCCATGTTGCCATTTAATTTTTTGTAGGGAGGCTTCCCAACAGATGATTTTTAAAGTCACACTTATTCCAAGGCAACAGTTATTTACTAAGATAGTCTAAAAGTTCTTAGGTGGACACCTATATACAGCGTGCCCATTTTCTATCGCCGTATATGGGTAAATCTAAAAGAGATAGCTATACCAAATGTTATATCCATGAAATCAGAAAAAAAATAAGCATCTAAATGACACCATGGCCAACTATTACTTCCATTTAAAAAAATACAAGTTTGTATTATATCTCCAAAATAAAGAGTGTCATGGATTTTTAAAGCACATTATTAGATTCTACATAAAAAAAAACTATACTAGAAACAGGTTTCACCTTTATTTTATCTTTAGAGTTGTGAACATATTTGAAGAACTTGGAAATTTTTAATTTTTCTTGAATATCTTACAAATCTTGCAATGGATAACAAATGTGACACTAGCATCAACTATTACTCTATTTTCTTAGCAACTTAGTCCGCTAAACCGATTCTGTATCTTTAATATTAAGAGAGTTACTCATATACGGAGATAGAAAATGGGCACCTGTATATTACCTATTGATAAAATATATAATATATTAATATTCATATAACACAAAGTGGCAACTGTGGTCATATTTTACGTTGCAATAGCTTGCAATAACCGTAATGCTTTCTTGTACCATCGCAAGTGATGCGTACAAAAAGTTGTTTACAACAAAGATTCTTTCTATAAATCCATAAAAGATGTGCCTACATTTGATACACAATTCCAGTTTGTGCTTTTAAGGGTGAACCGGTTTGAAGGCGCTCACATATCGGCCGCCTTTTTTCTTTAATCTTAAGCTTGTTAAAGCAGGTCACTGATGCGCATTCCTTACAAATACCTCTTTAATATGAGGCTTCCATAAATCATGAAACGCTAAGCTAAGTTACTACACTAATTGAACAGTTATTACTGTAAACAAGGAACATAGAACGAGGAGACGAATTGTCGTTACCCTTGATTAGCTTTCAGATTTATTCGATTTAGGAATACACTTACCTGTACACTTAAGTTCGTTCCTTAACTCGTCCGAGCCTAAAAAACAGTTAGGCACACCGTCGCAGAGTTTCGATAGTTCGTATAGTTGGAGAACATCGGTCGATTCGTTGACTTGACAGCCGAAATAACCGTCCTCTAAATTTAGAAAAAATATCTCTCTCCTAATGCCATAGCCAATTCCGCTTAAGGATTGGGCAGTAGTCTGAAACAAAATAAGAAAAAGAATATCAGACAAAAGCCAATTAAAGTTTAAAACGAACATCCTGACATTGTAAGAAACCAGTTTTTGTTCAGCTTCCATTGTCATAGTATTTGCAATTTTAATTTTATTTACTATCAAATTCTAACTAATTGTGCATCATTTATTTCTGCAATATATAAAATTTTACATATATTACTTCCAACCTTATAAAGTGTTAATGCTAACGAACAACAGCAAAAACATTTATTGCAGTACATATATTTATCAGCAGTCAAAATTGCTTGGATTTAGAACATTAAAGATGTTAAAAGTTTGTATTAATTCAAATACCGCCCGAGCGGGAGAAGAGAGAAATGGGGGTTTGTTCGTTGGTTGAAATGGGCGAACCTTGCTCTAGCCGGCAAATTGCATACGAAATCGGTGTCAGTAGACGTAGAGTGGAACGTATTCTGAAACGCAACAAATACAAATGTTTAAAGTTCAAAAGTGCCAGGAGGTTTTTCCCAGGATAATTTCGCAAGAATAGAGTTTTGTGGTTCCGTGGTGGAATGGGCTAACTAAGACGAATATTTTATAAGAAATATTCTGTTTTCCGACGAGTCCTCCTTTCCACATCATCGCAACATCAGTCGTGCGATGTTGGTCTCGAGAAAATCAACATCTTGACCCGTAATGTAAGAACCCAGTACCCCGAAAAACGTTTGGGCGGGTGTCTTGGGTGATAACATTATAGGACCATTTGTTATCGACAGCAATGTGAATGTAATGAAATATTTGGATTTGCTGCAAACGCAAATTATTCCCGCTGTCCGTCAACTTAACCCCGATTTTAATGCAATTTGGTTTATGCAAGACGATTGTCCCGCGCATAACACCAGATTAGTAATGGAGTATTTAGAAAACGCCTTTCCAAATCGTGTTATTGCCGGAAAGGGTACGATAAAATGGCCATCTCGATCACCCGACATCAATCCCTGCGATTCTTTCTGTGAGGTTATGTCAAACAAAATCTTTACAGTTTTGCAACAATAGCGAGGTTGCAACAGTTGCAAGTAGAACCGTTGAGAATTTTTACGACAATAACACCTAGAAATCTGGAGGCAATGAGGTGGGAGTTTTATGATAGACTCGGCTATTGTTTGGCCGCGAATGGGGGTATTTTCGTACCCTCCATAAACTAACATTGTTAGAATTTCAATTTATTTTGTATAATTGTAGAGTTTATTTTTCCTTTGTTTAATTTAATAAGACTCTTTGTTTATTTTCCTACTTAGAATTACATTTTCGTTCTCCTGGATCGCATAGTAGCTACAAAATGAATATAAGAAGCTGTACTTTTTACCGTAATCTGAGAGTACAGAAAAATGAGGCAGTATTACGTGATTGAGCGTGCGTAACCTTAGCCGGTTTATGGCACACTGCGACTGGATATCTCTCATTGTCAGTAAGACTCGAATGCGCGATTGCCATGCGTAAACCAATCCCCTGTTCCGATGAGAGCATGCGTGTATACTCAAAAAAGTTGAAGACAAAATCTCATTGTTATCCATAATAGGTACTTGCTTCAGCCTAGTATACACCAATTATATCATCCTTATACAGCGTTTTGTTTGAAAAGAAGCAGAAAAAAATCAATATATATTTCATTTATCAGCAGTTATGAAGCGTTTACATAAAGTATGATACGAAATATGGGTGTTTTAAACTACCATATGTATTTGCCAATTAATAAATTTGCTAGTTTTTGTCTTTGACAGAATATTTTACGAATAAACTGCGAGTAAAAGCACTACCGAACTGTTTCTATTGTAAAACCTCTACAATAGAAACAATAACCCGTTTAGTACAGGCTGTATATGCGTACGTATATGTAAATACAATGACATCTTACACAATACCCATCAGAAATCTTATATAACAATCCGTATTACAATTGTTTATTTATATATTTACATGCACGCGATAAATATCGATTAAAATCGCGAAAACATGGCATCAGAGTCCTGCACGCTCGACCTTGATGATGTCTAGCCTTGAATAATTGAAGATTTGCCGCCGGAATAATTGCATTGGAACCGCACATCCACGGTAGCCAGTTATTTATTTATTATTGCCGTTATTATTCGCTTAAGAATACTATATAGGAAGGTTCCGTCACTGCACACCCAAGCGCATGCATTATGTACGCACATCTGTGGGTCTAATCGATTCTTAAGAATTCCCAGAGGTCTTTATACTTGTATCGGTACCGATGGTATTTCAATATTCAATTTGTAGTCGGCAATTTCCAGATGGTACTTTAGCAATCAAATTTAATAACGGAGTTGGAAGAAGAAAGTACGTTTGGATCACTGCTGCGATAATGTAGGGAAAATGCTTTGGGTTTACTATTAAGGCTTTCATTATGTTGTTTATTACGTATTATGTTATTAATGTATGTTCATTTGAAGAAATGGATTTTGTAATACATTTTGCAGGTACATACGGTGAAATGCTTTTACCCTCCAGAAAGCAATGAAATTGTTTATTAAATAAACAATCCGAGGTTTAGACACATATTAGAAATTGGCAAAAACGCAAAAAGACTTGATTTCTGTATGTGGGTGAGATCAAGTGTTGATTTGGACAGGTCCTTTTATAAGACAACTACATATATTTTTAACTATCAGAGTAATCTTGTCCCAAAATAGATAGGCGATATTGAAGGCATAATGATCCCAACTTTATAATTAATACAAATAGATGTATGTATATATGTATGGAGAGTAAGGGTGATAATACACTGCGACCTAAAAGATCTATTGTGTCCCCTATTCTGGCTGTATCTGCAGCTGACCGTCCAGTCCGTTTCCTTTTAATAAGTGCAGCATGTCAGAATCCATCAGGTTAGGTAACTCCCCCTCTTCAAATTCACTTGCTTCCAGGTGCAGAGCCCTTTAGTTGCACAGTGCAGCATAATTTGAGTGTAGGTGGATGGACGTTTCATCATGTTCCCCACAAAATCTACAATCGGCTTCCTCTGCAATTCCAAGCCTACTCAGATGTCCTTTCAGTTTACAGTGGCTTGTTAGGATTCCTGTCAATATGCGAATGTTATTTTTACTTAGGTTGCTGGATTCTACAAATCTCTTCCAGTTATGGGTTCCCAGAAGAGTTTTAGCTTGCATCATTCCCTGGAGATTCTCCCAGTATTTGGATTTTCTCTGGTCTTCTTCACTTTTAAGTTTCTCCAATATTGTACTGTTACTTATCCCGCAAAAGGGTTCGGACCCTACGATCAGTATATGTATATACAAATAGGTAAGGTTTGGTACACTGGTGTATCAAGCCATTTACTTGGACAAAAAGTGTGTCTTTTTCAACTTGCAAAACACTTCGTAAGAGACTACGTCACGCTTACATTGTTACCATCGTAAGGAGGTAAGTTCTTGCACATTATTTATATCTCACATATTGACATTGTGTCGTTTCTAAGACAGCGTAGATTTCTTGCACTCTTCTAACTCTAATGTATTCCCTGATATTTAGTCATGTGCTAACACTTGCATTCTATGCTTGACCAAGCATCTGGCTAGGTTGTTAACTACTAAACTGACAATTCACTTATCTTGTTTATAGAGGGAGGAAACATCCCACCGTCTAGCTCATAATGAAGTTCGAGGGATTTTTGGGTGATTCAAGATAATTTAATACTTATACGCGCATTTCAATTTTCAAAATACGTATACGAGTAGTTCTTAAGCCTAAGGACTGCTGGGGATGGGTTTGTAGAGATTTGAACTTTCAAAGTAATTTAATTCAGCTATATAGCATGGAATGAATAACGATAAGAATGTTCTGAGACATATATTAAAAGAAGTTATTAGCTATATCTAAACAAGGCCTAAAAGTTGTACGTCTTTAACTATACAGGGTGTCCATTTTCTATTTCCGTATATGGGTAACTGGATTGGCAATGCAAATACAAGTCTCTGACTAGCAAGATCTCCAGACATTACATCTCTAGACTTTTTCTTATGGGGTGCCGTAAAAAATATAGCATACATGAATAAACCTAACAACATCGAGGATTTAAAGATTAGTATTGTGGTGGCAACAAGAAGTATCAGACCTCACAGTTTACATGGGGTTCAAACTGAAATTGTGAGTAGTTGCGAAATGTGTATGCGCACTAATAGAAGACATTTTGAACACTTACTTAATTAAGTTACAATGAAGTTGTTTGCTTTTTTTTACTCCCTCGCGCTTTTATTTTGATTTTTTTCATATTTCCCCTTTAATCTTTTATTATTTCTTCCATAATAAAATATTATCAAAGTTGATTATTTTCCTAATTATTAGAAACAATAATTCCTTATTTCACTGCAAATCAAAATATAAAAGGGATAGCTATACCAAATGTTATATCAATGAAATCAGAAAGAAATAAACATATTAGTGACACCATGGCCAACTATGACTTCCATTTAAAGAAATACAAGTTTGTTTTATGTCTCCAAAATAAAAAGCGCCATAGATTTTTAAATCACATTAGTAGATTCTACATAAAAAAACTATACTAGAAGCAGTTTTCATCTTAAGAGGTTGTGAATTTGACGTTGAAGTTCTTGGAAGTTTTCAATTTTTCTTGAATACCTCACACACCTTGCACTGGATAACAAATGTGATACTAGCATCAATTATAACTCTAGTTTGTGAGCAACTTAACCGATTTTGTATCTTTAATATTGACGAAGTGGAGGAGGATTTAAGAAAAGCGAGAATAAAGACAAGACCGAGGACGATTGTTGAAGACAGAAGGAAATGGAGGGAGGTAGCAGCAAGAGTGAAGGAGAGCGTTTGGGTAATGTAGAAGATTTGGCCCTGATCCAACCGGAGAGGATCTAGAAAGCTTCCTTAAGGAAGCGGCGAAGCTCCGTTAGGGGTGTTGAGCCATATGTATATAATATTACGAAAGTTACCCATTTACCGAGGTAGAAAATGGGCAGCCTGTATAGCCCAAATAATTCGCACTTGGTTCATTTAAATTATATTATGTTTATGACCTTAAAAATGGGTTATTGATTAACCAAGAATGTAGATATGTTACAGTTATATGTTTATGAAAATTTGCACGAGCAAGTTAATTAGGTATTCTCATCTTATGTTTCTCTTTCAAATTGAAGCTGCAAACTGTAATTATCAACGTAGTCGCCCGAACAGCAGGTTATACCGTTAGCATATTAAAATTTGAAAATCGTAAATGAAGCGAGTGTCTGAAACCGACATCTTTCCTGAATACGATTTGCTCAGTTTGTATCGGCGCAATAAAGACGCCTATAGAAACAAGCGTAGATGTCACCATCTACAGCTTCCGTAATAGGTGCAAACGCTTGCGTAACGACCGCTAATGCCGTGCCTTTCACTAATTAATAACGACAACTTGCGACACCCATTAGAGCGCTTCGATTGTGACCGACCAAAAATGGTGTTCTGCCAGATACTGAATAAACATTGTCGGTCTTCTGCTGTTGCCGTTCGTGCCGCTTTTTCTCTAGGGTCTGCATTGATTGAAAACCCGCTGGACGATCGTTTAGATCGGCTTTAGGAGTGATTTATCCGCGACGACACCACTGTCACTGGTAGCTAATGGCGATAAATTCGAACGTCTGCGCTTTATGCTTCTAAGTATCGGCGCGGTAGTTTCAAAATATCCAGAAAAATAGGTACTAGTCGCGACCATCTTTAGAACGTGGTATATCTCCTGACATGTTTGGACAGATAGTTGGTAACGTGCAGACAATATTGATGCTTCTTGAAGTGTGCGGATAAAGTATTGATTGTATAAATGATATATTGGAAGTTATATGTGATTTGCCAATTCTGTAGAGTAGTGAGTCAGTAACATGAAAGATTTGATGATTGCAATGCATCATTTCCAAATCTAGATGTTTATTTCAATTATATTCGCACCTAACAAACCCTTAAAGAAACCTGAAGATGGCGACTTAGTCGTCGAAATACGTATAGCGTTTGTATATATTTGTACGGTGTGGAGTGTTTTGAAGTTTTTGTTAAATATGAGTGACCTGTCGCTGCTCCTAAGACGAATTTACAGAGCTGGATCTTATTGTTAGTGTTCACACTATGTACGTATGTTACAGTATTTAAATGCTCTAACGCCTTTGCGCCAAACACCAAAGTTGTTTATAATGATAATTATGCGGCGGATTTAGCTCTAGAACGCAGGGCCGTCTTAAACCAAGTGGGGGCTCTGGGCATTGGGATGCATTTGGCAATTTCGAGAGAAATTTAGAATCGATATTAACAGGAACGAACAACATTAGCGCCGCTATAATCTATTTTTGAAAATTCTCGAACAAATGCAAACATACTTAAAAAATCTATACCGATAGAAGAGCTACTTTCCTAGACTTTTGAGTGGCAAAGTCACGAATAACATCTTCCAAGTCCATTTCTTCAAGCACCTGGCTTGCAATGGGCATCAGCGACAAACTGTTAGATTTTTTCTGAAGAATTGTAATTCTCAATTCACCTTTGATCCTTTTCAGTTTTGTGAAGGACCGTTCTCCACTACAGTGACCAACCGTAGTGACAATCTATCAAACGATTCTAATTCCTTTTTTAATATCCGGAAAAGCGTCTTCAATATTATTTTCTTTTAATAGATGATATTCTTAAATACTCAAAGCTCTACACTTTCTCTATTTCGGACATAAAATATTCTGTGAAGTGCATTCCATTTCTAACTTTTTGCGCTAGTGTCACTGTCACTGATTTTTAGCAAATTCCTCACAGCCAGAAACAATTATTGATCCTTAATTAACGATCTAATTAACCAAGCAAAGAATTTATCATGTCCTAACAGTAAACAAATTAATTGGGCCAAGCGAATAATTTCGAATACTTGGGTATGTTAAGTAAACAAAATAGTTTTTCACAAATTAGCTAAGACTAAACCATAAACCTTGTAATAGTAATCGAATCTTGTATAGTGATTGACGCCTGTAAAGACTAAAAGATGTGAGAAGAAGTATAGTGATTGAAAAATTTATCATCAATTCCGCTGCTGCTGCTAAGGTTTGGGGGCCCCATTGATCGCGGAGCCCTGGCCTCCAGCCCAGCGAGCCCATAATATTCTGGAATGGCAACCCAGAGGAGGAAAAGGACGTGGCCGACCCTAAACTACATGGCTACCGGAAGTGAAGACAGACCTTGGTAGAGCGGGCGTATACATATGGCAGGAGAAGACTAAAGACAGAAACAAATGGAGAGACATATGCGAGAAGAGAATGGGGATTAATCTACCCCGCAGTTTCCAGCTCTAGAAAGCTTTAGAAGCGCCGATACCCCTTTTGGGGGACAATGTTCATTGTCTATTATTGATCTCTTTTTTAATTTAAGGAAAGGCTAAGGATTATTCCATTTCGAAATAAGATTACAAGGTGTCTTATGAATTTTTAGCAGAGCAGCAAAATAATTGTCAATTATTTTGTAGATCATGAAGCAAGTGTTGAACAGAATCCATGAAAACTTTAAGAAGTATACAGTGTCAACTTTTTTTTTGTTGGGTGGAAATCCTTTATGGATATCGTGACAGCATCATGGTGTGAGACTACATCATCATTTCATTTTTGTACAAAGAGAGGTTTAACCCCCCATTGTCCGCCTTCACATACATTCGTACCATCTATCCATTATGCATTCAATAATCATTGCATTTTACATTAGCAATACTTTTTGAATGATACAAGATTTAATTTTCACCATTGCATTACAAAAAATCTTTTGTCGGAGCTAATAAATAAGAGTGGAAGCAAAATTATAGAGACTACAAAATGTAAATACACAAGAAAAATATTGTCGGCATAACTATAATAGATTCAAATAATGCAGGTATCCTTATTCGAATGTACCTAAGAAATAATTCACTGTAAATGGGGAAAGTTACTTTTCCTAGCTAAGGAATCTAACTCCATAAGAATTTCTAATTATTCCCTTAAGTCCGCTCGTAATTTTAACGTTGATGTTGCTAATTTATTGCGAAGATAAATGATACCATAAAACATTGGATATACTACATCCGCAGCTATATAAAGTCTCGACTATTGCCTGACAATATCCACTTCAGAGAATGAAATTTAAATCCGCAGCTACATTTACTATTACGACTGCCACTACGAATAGATTCTATTCGTTGAGGGCGTTGTAAAAGCATTCTCATTCCTCATTGTTTATTAAGTAATAAAATCCAACGAGTTCATTTCACTTTCATGAGACGATATTAATTCTGTGTGCACGACAGATGTACCCGAGTATAATTGCACGTTGCCCTGCCGAGGTAACAGGCTAAAACCGCCTTCGTCGAGAACGATGCAAATATTCGCGTATAAGGAAATAGAAAGGGCGCCGCCGCGTAGAGCTGATTGTGCGTCCGCAAAAGATATTCAATCGAAGTTTATTAGGAAGACATTCCAGAGCTCGCTACGACGTCACCGATGTGATCGTCGTTAGCTAGTTTCGCTTGCACCTCCGCAACGTATCACTTTATCCATGGTTTCAAGTTTAACACACACGAGCGTTTTATAACCTCACGCTTTTAATTAACTAATTTATTTATAGAATGAAATCTGTAGTGAATAAGGTATGCGTTCAAAACTACTTGCATTCAAAGAAGGAAGCACAAAATACAAACTACAAAAGCATAAGAGTGGTTCCGTACCTAAGGAGTTTTCCAAATTACTGAAGACTGCTTCAAATATAAAAGTTTATTGTTCTTCCCGTCGTCAACCATTTGATTTATTTTGGGCAATTTCTTTCTGGTTAGTTGACTATTTTGACAAAGGAAAACGAACAAAAATTGGAAAATATTACTGACACGGAGATAAATTGTCCAACTCGAACATTGAATCCTTCCAAAGCCCAAACTTTCACTTATGAAATAGGAGACAATGGGTTGAAAATAATTGTAAAAGAAACTACACTCACCACTTCAGTTAACAACTCTAAATACATATTTTCCATCCTTAGTAGACATGGGAAGAGCTTGTGGTGGACATGGTATCTCTGGTTAAGGTAAAATACCGGAAGATATACTCTTCATCAGATCACCAGTGTTATTATTCCACTAATGTTGTAAAGGTATTTTGGTTAAGCTCTATTAGGTTTTACTTTTAAGTTGATAGCCGTGAAAATTCTACGACAGTTTTTCCAAATGTGTGATGTTTCAAATTTAGTAAGATTGGTTTACCATTTATGCTACATTTCATTCAATGATGGTTTTGTTTTATTACAATATTTTTTGTGAGCATATCCAGCAGGCGGTTTAGAATATTTCAGACATATTTAATTTGAATTAAAAGATATGCATTTCAATGTAATATACACAAGCAAATCAGGTGAGTTACCTTAAATCTGTATAATAATAATAATAATGTTAATTAACCCAACAGAAAATATTCCAATTACAGGTTTATATAAATAAACCATAAATTAAAGGAAACGTGCAATATTCAAAAAGGAGAATCTATAACAAATAAGTAATAATGTGCAATAACATAATTATGGCTAAATTCATAAAGTTAAAGTAAACTTATATTGACCAAACAAGAAACAATTCTAGGGCTAGATAAACAAATACTAACTCATAGTAGCCAATCCTCAACTGTTTCATAACACTCCTTATAATTATTATGTATGTCTAGGGCATAATTAACTTGATTCTAAGTGCAACATAAATTACAAAGAGGAGAATTCATTAAATAGTTCGTGTGTAACGCAGTGTAAACAAATGTGACGGAATTGCGGGAGTTAAAACGGGGGATATAAAAATTAAATTTTTCAAAAAATCTACATTATCAATGCATAATTTTATATGAGTAACATAATGCCATCATTTTTCTATGATTTTGAAGATACGTAAAATTAAATTCTTGCAGAAGCGTTGAGTAGGACTTATCGTAATGTGGATATCTCCTGTATTTTACATAAAATAAATATTCTTTGAACGGATTCCATCATATTAATATATTTGTGATACATAGGAGCCCATACAACGCTGCATTATTCCGACCTACTACGAATCAAGACCATATACATTCTAATCATGGTGTCAATATTGGTAAAGTCTCTGCAGGAGCGAATAATAAATCCCAACAATTGCTGGGTACATACCTCCACAACCTGTTCATCAAAACGGAGCTGACTATCAAAGACAACCCCAAGATCCTTTATGGACACCAGCCTGTCAATATGAGTGCCGTTGATGTTATACTCATATGTTAACACTGTAGACTTTCGAGTGCATGTCATTACCTTACACTTTCCAATATTGAGCAAAAGATCATTATTTCCGCACCAGTCGATAAGGATATCCAGGTCGTATTGTAACGCTCTGGAATCTTCAAAGTCATTTATGGCAGCAAATATCTTAAGATCGTCAGCATAGAGTATACACTCGGCACTAATTTGATCATTAATGAACATAATGAACAACAATCGCCCAAGATTAGAGCCTTGAGCACCCCACTATTAGCTGTATAAGTATCGGATAGTACGTTATTATATTCTACATACAACTCACGGTTAGGTAATCTCCCAGTAACACAATTAAATTTGGATGCAGGCTAAATTTCTCCATTTTGGATAAAATAATATTGTGTTGCACACGATCAAATGCTTTATTGATGTCGGTGTATTTAACATCAATTTGCTTTTTGTTGTCCATATGTTCGGATATATATTGTGTGATATTACACGAGTTGGTCGTCGTGGAGCGTCCCTTTACGAAACCATGTTGACAACGATGTATGGAGGAGCGTATATGCAAGAAAATCTAATCATACAGAATTATTGCAAATACATTGGAAAAACACTAGCATTTCGTCAATGCACATGTTAACGCCGGGACTATAAACTTTCTGACAATTTTGAATAAATTTCTAGAAAATGTCAGAAATTGGAGCTGTTGGATCGTTTTGTTTGCGGATGTGTCTCTCATCGGGATTATCAAATCTTGGAGCTGTGAGTAAAACAGCAAACCTGTTTTTACTCATGACAGCTCTGAAAATATCTCGACCTGTACCGTCAGTGGCAAAAGTACAATTGATATACTCATGATTCGACTGTAGTCTTATAAACGCCCTCAATTCGATAAGATCTAATTCCTGAAACTCACTCCTATTCTGATCTTTGTACTTGTTTGTCATAGAAAGTATTTTTTTGTTTGTCCACAACAGAATTATCTCTATTATTTCTTGTGTGAACAAAACTGCCAGGTTCTCTTAAAATCTGCTTTGCCTATTTCAGCTTATGGCGTTAGTCCTGATAATTTTATTACTAGATTATGTTTCGGAGTCCTACTTCTAGATATGAATGGTTTTGATGACCATTTGTACCTGTTTCTGCCACGATAGCTTTTTATATAATCACTACCAGTAATTGCGCTAGTGGTACCTGCAATTTCAATATTGTCTTGATTTTCCAGGAATGAGTTTATTTCGTCTGTTTCAGGTTCACTTTCTTCTGATTTAGAGTCATGATCACTAAATTGACAATATGTTTCGTCTACTTCTTCTTTATAACTGTTCTCATCTTCTTCGCACAACTCATTATACCACTCATCTAATTGTTTTTCGAAGTCAGGATCACCCAATCGTACTATTTTTGAGGATCCCGGTTGGGCAGACATTCTGTCTAGCGTAGTGCAGTCACGGGACCGTACGAAAACTTTAAAATTCACTAATATAAAGCAAGCGCTACTTCTTGTCCTCAGGTGAAGGGAATATACTATTAAATTCAAAGGTACTGAGTAGCCTGAGTAAAGTGGGAATACACGGAGAGAGATATTGATGAATTACGATTTCTCATCGGTCATGGTGACCGCACTACGGCACTTACGGGTTAAACATACTTCAAGAAAAATTAATACTATTCAGTTTGCATAACATAAATATTGTGCTGTCAGTGATGTTAAGATTACGAATTGCAGTTAATTAGCATTTTCACATCATGAACATATTCAAACAAAACTAGTTCTATCCAAACGGTTAAATCCAGAGATTAATTTGAAAGAAGACGCTTGTGTATACTCATCTTTAGTCTTTCCTTAGCCGAACGATGTCCACTGATAATTAGTATTAACAAACTCACGTAGCTTTCCGCTCTTGGGATACGAATCTCCTCTATTCTGCCGCAACGGTCATCGGATAAAGTAAATACGTAAACTTGAAGCGTCCTCGAACTGGCTATGGGAACTAGGATTTTCCAATAATGGCGAAGAGGCATCGAGATTTGCACGCAATCGACCACCGATCGCCGCCGCTAGTGATCGAGGATTAGCATCCATTATTTCTTTTCGACAAAAGTTTTGAACGACTAACTTCAAATACTATTGATTGGTTCACACGTTCAAAAGAACCGACAAAAGATTTACTACTAAAGTTAATTGTTTGCTAACGCGTTATCAAATCAAGAAATTTTCACTGGTGTTCGTCATGTTTGCATCGCCGAGAAGGTAACGAAGCTTTGTTCTGCAGTACGATTCTGGTGTCAGCAGTTAATTTAATTTACGATAATAATAAATGTATACACGTAATTGCTACTGGACGTTATAGTTTAAGATGGAAATCTTTCATTGATTTATATTTGCATGATAAAATATTTCTTCTTTTTAATAAATCTGTCATGTTTTATATCTTTGGTAATTGGGAAACAGTTTTCGGTAAGACATACCTGCATTATTATTTCATCAAACCAGCTATTGATAGATTGTATTGGCTTATGCATACTTGTGTTGTGCATCTATTAAGACGTGTATTCTACGTTGATGATATCTTAAAACAAAAATGTTGTAAGGCAGCTTGCCTTTTACAAATAAGGACAAAGAGCAAACAAGATGCTTGCAAAGAATGTTTCTTCAATTTTAATGTATAATATACAGTTACATAGAATCTAAATAGAAGTCAGTTGATTGTATTGGTATAACAGAGATAGAAGATGAGTAAATGTAGGGTCATAGTGTTGGATAGAAACATGAAAACTATGACACTGAAGACAGGTACGAAGGTAACTTTCACTATAGATAATATCAAAGTATCCATTATGAATATGTAGTTAATTATTATTATAATTTCAAAGTTTACAAACACAGCTTTTGCCCTTTAACAAATATCACCAGTGTTACCCTACTCACTTAATTTTTAATTAGCAGTTACGTGTATTCAACAGAACATCATTGAAAAGTATAAAGCCAATCGTCAACCGGATTTTATATAGGTCCATACACACAATGCACGTGCTTTTTACAACCCATTACACTATCATGTTATTTCGTATTCATAAAAAAAAGTGGCCAAATTGAACCTCATATTGCGAAGCACAATTGAGGTCGTGGTGATCTAATACACAATTCCATATTATATGAATCGGTGGAGTCTATCTATTGAAATTGAAATTATTGTTCAGATGTTTCGTGCTGCTTTATCTTGGTTATTATATATATTTTTCGGGCCAATTCTTCTTTTTGTCAAGGCATAATCGTAGACTGCTAGTCATAGTTATTATTTGACATTAACTATAGTTTAAGATACGAATTTATAATTATATAATATCCAAATACGTATAGCGTGAGCGAGCTGTATTTCTGAAATCATCGAGGTCGTGAACAGAGTAATAAGTTTTTTTGAAGTGGCTTGATAAAAATAGCAATGGTATCATCACCGTAACATCTACATACGTATAATATTAGATATTATACTTTTACGAGTATAGTGATAAACAACTTAAATGAAATTCATTAATTCAACGTTTCCGTTGAAGCATACAGCATCGTCCACAGACGGAATATTTAAATGTAATCATTACTACATCGGCTTTTAAATATAGATAATGTTTGAACAGCGTTCTCGTATAGTTATTATCATTAAAAACCAGTAAATACTGCAAAGACTGTGGGGCAGTATAGTACCCACACTGTATCGGATCACCCCTCACCTGACAATAAATTTTTATGGATTGTATTGTTTCTTTTTGTTTTTGTGAAACTATAGCTTGGTACCCAAGGAAATCCATGCATTGCGCTGAAGATGTGCTATCACTTGGAAAAAGAAACTAGTACCTCACGTGAACTGTACAAAGATTCTGGTTGGTTCAATTTTAAACACCAACTTTGTCTATCGACATGTCCATTAAGATAAAAATGTCAGCAAGAGTGAACGGAATATTTGTAGGGATGTTTGAAAGATTACACAATTTAACCTTTACACAACGTTACACTACCTACCACTTTTGCAAACTCGATAAAAAATAAATCTCTAAGATTGTTTAATCTAGAACGTCTTCTGTTGTGTTGACAGCTTGAAATTCTGAACTTAAGGTTCAGAATTTCATGCGAGTTTGATTTAGTATTGAGATGATATATATATAGAACAGCTCTTCAGGCTTTAAAGGCCCATGGCTTCGAAAGTCTTCACCACAGATTTCCATTTTTTCCTATCCTTTGCACTTTCCTCCCATGCCGCGACTCCTGCTTGCCTGAGATCCTCCTTCACTTCCTCGAACCACTTCTTTTTTGGTCTGCCCCTCTTACCGCCCTTATTACCGCCGATTTCTTAGTGTGCCTGTAGTCGTCCAGTCGCTAAATATGTCCCAACCACCGTACCCTTTGGCCTCGTATTCTTTGAATTATGTTTGGTTGGTTGTACATATCCATCACCTCCTTATTTGTTCTTCTTCTCCAATTCCCTTGCATATCGTGAACCCCACCAAAAATCTTGCTAAGCACCTTCCTTTCCCATCTTTTAAGTTTTTCTTGGTTTTTTTGATTTAAAACCCATACTTCGCTACCATACAATACCGATGCAAGAACTACCATTTTGTAAATTCGGATATGCTTTTGGACCACATTACACCTCTCTCTCTTATCGATTTCAATATGTTCACTGCACCTATTACTGATGGTATCCGTAAATTTTGGTATATGTTTATTAATGAGTTGGATGCTTGGAACTTTCTCATGTTATGCAACCATGATTATTTGAAATTTATCTGAAAAAACTCATATGTATGTAAATATTTCAACATATATTTCTAAGGAGCAAAAGAAAATCTTCTAAACCTGTTGCACTTCTCCTCTTATAATATCAATGGACTGTGGACTGATGTCACAAATACACAATATATATGGAGAATTCCATACACAACAACTGATTTAATTAGTTCTGTACTTCATTGAATTAACTAAATCAATTATGATATGTGGAATTGCCAATATATTGGTGCCTTATACTAATATTCACGCTATAAGCCAATCAAAATTGAACTTGCTTAGGGATCAACTTGCGCATAAAAATGGATGCATTACTTTTTATGATACAGAAACTAATATGATTTTAGTTTTTACATTTGTCAGAAATTCTAAATTTCATTATATATATATTATATAATATAATAATATTTAGGAGTCAACAACTTTTTCACAAAATCGCTAAAATACGTCAACTTTTGATTGAAGAACAAATGATCTTCATATCTCAACGACCCGTGAATATTAACGTATTATTGAGGACAATCGAAAAATGTACAAATATACAGACTGTGTTAACTAAATCTAATTTTATTACGTCTGAGCATTTTGGAATACCTTGTATATTTTAAATTAACTTACAATGATGGCTTCTTGCCGTTAATTTTCACGCGTAAAATTTACGTGGCTCCCACGCGTTTACGCATCATTATACAGTAAGAGCGATCGTCCCATAGTTACCTTATGATATACAAAGTCAGATGTGTCAGGGGTGGCGCGATATATGGCAATAAATGCATTGCAATACTTTCCTCTCTATCAAAGAAAAATAAAATACTATAATAATTTAACGTAATGATAAATATTATACAATATTTGGGGTATGTATTGCACCCAATAATACTAATTAACTGCAAACGGCATGTATAAAATATGTGACGGTAATATATTCCTCTTGATAATGTATTAAGTATATTACATTATACTATAACTAAAATATCTCTATCGTTTCCACGTATCTAGCAGCTGAATTTTCGAATATTATCGACTACTATGAGTGACTATAGATTGATCTCTTGTACTGTATATGCACATTTCCATATTATGAACAGTTGTTTACCTTATGGGCAACCTATCGTTTCTATCGCCTTCGTTTGACTTTTAGCGGAGTCATAAACAAGGTTACCGAAGGCGGGAGTTGTGAAAAAATTTATGGCTTAGGAACGTTATGTTCGATTGCGGTTTGGCAAGCTGTTAGAACCGCAATACTGCATCTATATCGCCACGCAACGTATGTATATGTATGTACATATGTACGCCGCCGCGCGTCTCATTTAAGGCGCTGTTTGTACCGCGCTGAGACTAATAACTTTTGACCTTGCGCTAACGGTCTATCACGAATACGGGCACCTTGTAGATTTCGCTGGACCGCCAGATAACGGAAACGTTTTCGGTCTGCGGATTATCATATCCGGTCATTTGGAACCCTTTTAATTTACGTACATGTGATTAATTGATGGGTATTGCGTTGTGTATATATGCCATTCTCACTCGGCCCAAGGATCCATTCGCAAACAATGAATTAGATGTATAAATGAAGAAGAGGTTATATATTTTATCTGACGATTAGTCTGTTAATTATTCTCAGTGAGAATGGTAAGTTTACTATGCTAATTGAGGATGTTTGTCGTGTCAATTACCTCCGTTAAGGTCGCGAAATGGTATGAAGTTCTGGAAGATCTAAATTACGCTTACAAACGTAAGGTGAATGGTAAATAAATTAGTCATGGCTTCATTTACATTATTGTAAAATCCCAGACTAATTTCTATAAATAGATCTTACTCTTGAAGTACATATTATAATTTAAAGACAAGATCAATGAGGTTGTAACTGTAACAAATAAATATTTTTTCATAGAAAAATTTCAGCTTTATAAAAAATTAAGAAAAATACTTGTTTCCTCTTTTTAGTGCGTTCTATGTGAAGCTCTTTCTTTAGTGTATATATTTGTTTTATCCTTTTTAGTGCAAGTTTTATGATATTTAATTTATCAATAAATATTTTCAATTAATATATTTTATCCCAATGGAGGTGTAAATAAGCAAAACTGTCGGTGTAGGGATACTAAAAATCCCCACTGGATAATGGAATCTCATACCTAATATCCTCAAAAAGTTAATGTTTGGGACGATTTTTAGGCCGTTTTTCTTTGATGGGAACTTCAACGGCGACAGATATTTAGAATTTTTAGAAGATCGTCTAGTACCATTTCTTGCCACTTTATACCCCGATCCAGATGATCCTGTCACACCAAACGATTTCTTATGGTATCAGCAAGATGGAGTTCCGGTCCATTACACTCGTCCTGTGTGTGAGTACCTCAATACGGTTTTCCCTGAACAATGGATTGGTCGACGGGGTCCAATTGTGTAGCCGGCCAGATCTCCAGATTTGATCCCTTTAGATTATCTTCTGTGGGGTTATCTTAAGTGTAAGGTCTACGTTAACCGATCAAATAACATCGAAGACTTGAAGAATGGGATAAGAGACGAAATTAGATTGATCCTCACGGATATTGCCAGAAAATTGGTGGAGGTCATTTCCAACATTTGATAAAATAATTTGTATTTGTTATTAACTTTTGAGTGCATTTTCCTCGAAAACAGTTGACTTCATGTATAGGATATGACACATAAAATATGTTCAGAATTTGACGTAGAACTTAAAGATGAAATAAAAGAAAGGTTTTCCGTTAAAAGAAAAAATAAGTGAGCTGTCATAACATATTTTTGGGTCAGCCTGTATACCTACATGAAATTATCATCAGAAAAACGGCAACTAAAATCAAAAATCGACGGGTCAGAGCGTTTCTTCGAGAAAAAAACACCTGAATTTTAAATGAATTTATTCCAGCCTAGATGAAGCAATCTTCATCTAATTCAAATTCTTATTTATCAAGAAAATATCACATAAATATGTAAATTAAATATAAAAATTTTCAGAATTTGTCCACAGAATAGCATAATTATAGGTTAGTTCGCTTGAAAATGATAATAATTTGTAGGGTACTTGGAGGGTATTTGTACTTTCTTCCTAACTACCGCTAACAAAAATGAATACATCTATATTTTTAGCACACCCATGTAATCATGAGTAAGTTCATATGTCAAAAGTCTGCTTTTCACATTTGTTTATAATTAATATAACATCGACAAGTTGAACGAAAGTGACAACTCATGCTTATATGCATATGAATAAGGGAAGAAATCGTGATATTAAAAAAAATATCAATAGCAAATAAGAAGTCAGGAACAGGGATAACCCTTTTCATGAAGTAAACCATTCAGTAACTACCTAACGCAATATCTTTAAAAAATATTATTGCTTGGAAAGTTATCTCATATGATTTCTAGGATTTTTTATGACCCATTATTATTAGGCTATACTAAAAAGTCTATTACACGATATATTTATAGGTTACACAGGCTAATGCTTAAGGGCTAGTAACATAAAGAATTTCAAGTTTCTTTAGTGACTACACAAAAAAGTGAGTATAGTCACCTTTTTTGCGAAATAGCAATCATGGTATACCATGATTAGTGCTTTGATTAGTAAATGAGTTATCTGTTAAGAGTGTAACACCTTATACATAGTTTGCTTACGGTCAAAATAAAGATCGGCGTCAAAACAACCGATCCCCAACATTTTTCACTTTCTGCCACCTTGATTCTGCCAATTCGCCATACCAAAACAATGACATAAAAGAAACAGTAATAATTACAATGTACATTCACTGGGCGTTACATCCATCCATCTTTCCGAGAAAGATCGTGGTTCAAACTCATCCGTTTGATTTGCATGCTGCTTAGCTCCGTGGATCGCAGGAAAATGCTGCGTGACGCTTTACCATTTCTATACGGACATTAGCTCGCCGGTTCGGTGTTATGGTAATTTCCGATCAATTTCGCGGGTAATTAAACCGTTCGTCTCGGGGTGGTAATTAATTAACAGTCTTTTGCAGCTTGCTACATATTGCCTGAGGAAGATCGCACAAAAATGATAGCAACTAAGTATGTATGAGAAAGATATGGCAAGAAATACTTAATAGCGGAGTCGTAAAATTTATGCACTAGTGTTTTTGTTGGCTATAATCTTGTGTGTTATTTTCGTATTATTTACGCTGTTATTTATAGAATAGAATTGAAAAACGATGGTTGGTTAGAGTTATTACTGTAATTAATGAAGGTATGGTATAAAAGTTGTTTGTGCTCATTTAGCGATAGCCGTAAACTGTTTTGGGAGCACCACTTGCATATTAAACGACGAAATTGATAGATAAAACAGACAACCAAACAAAATATCTCAGAAGCAAATTCCTTTGTAACTAAATAATAATTAAATATTAAATACTTTACATCATTTAACTGATAAAGTTAAGCAAACATAACATATATTCTTTTCTAAATGTACAGAGGTATCTATGTTATTTCTCTAGAGATTACCGTTTTCATTACAAAAAAAATGTATAGCAATGTAGTGATTGTATATATCGTACATACATAAGCTTCAGTAGAAAGATTAGATTTGATTTTGAATTAAAAGTACTGTAATGTCTACAAAGACCTTAATGATATGATTATAATTGTACTAAGGAAGAAAAAGGTATTCCTATCTATTATCATAGTAAGCTTAGTACACTATCAACGTAATGTGATCTGTGAGAAGGAATAAATAATATGCACATACAAAAAATACCGTTCGCTATTAATACATATACATAGGTAAGGTATATTTTCAATTTTAACCTTCAACTGGTATCGTGGGGTATTGGAACACCTCACGGTTGCTATTTCTCGCATTGATTAAAATATGAGTACAACCTTTTTCTTGTCGATTCATCGGATGCTTACACTAAATGAGCACAAAAAATAGCTACAAAGAACGAGAAGATAGCCCCAGACAACTTTTACGTCATTCAAGATATAGTAACAACCAAAACCAACGCGTACGTGCTCTTGAGATGTGCCAAAATTGACAATCGTTTGATGCGCAAAAAACGCAAAATATCCGGGGGGAAATATATTGTAAATCATTACTTAAAAGAAAATATAGAACAAAAGCACTACCACGACAATCTCTAGAATCTCTGACTGAAATCGCAATTCCATGCACTTCTGCAGTCGCTGGACCCCTTACAAAATCGACTGGGTGTTAATTTATTTATGGCGACTAGTATACAGGGTGTCGGAGGGAAAACGAATCACCGTGAATATTTAAGAATAAAGAGTTTAAAATTCGTTGCGACACGTCAACTTTTGATCGAAGGGGTACCACTTCTAGGGCACAAATGATCTCCGTAGGTTCAACAACACGGCGATAACTTTATACAACTAGTGTGTAGTGGATTCCATGAAAAACACAAGAAAATGTTTAAATTAATATTCTTAATCGCCACTTAAAAATAAAACAAATAAAAACTACAGAAATTTTTTAAACATTAATATCGCTCTTATGCGACTTTGTTAAGATATTTGTACGTTAATGACCTTATTTTAAGATCATCCCTTGAAAATGAAATTACAAGACCGTAAACAGCCTGTATATGCGCACATTGTGAAAAGGACCCTTTATTGAATATACTCCCACAGACTTCGATCAGATATTTGTGTCCTTTTACTGTAGTAAAATACACTAGCCACATAAATGATTAATAAATAAAAATATAGTAATCACCTATTAGGAAATAACTTTATTTCTAAAAATGTATTTCTGTCTTTATTTCCCTATATATTTTGTGATTTAAAATGAAGGTGGGTGATTACTGTTGATTACCACATTTGGCTGTATCTCAATCAGCCGAATCCACCGTGATTATGCTTGATTCAGAGATACATCTGTATTTTATAGAGGCTGGAAGAAACAGTATAAATAATAATAATAATAATAATATAAATAATAATAATAATTGCGTAAATACAAACAGTGTACCGAATGCTCTTGCAATTAAGCATGAAGTGGAAATATACTTAATGTGTTTGCTTTATTGTATATTTGCTATTTGTATTTTGCTACCAAACAAAAAAACTAATAGATGTATCGTTGTCTTAACTCGAAATTCAAAGTGGGCCAGAGTTAAATTTGTGTATGAATGAAGCCAAATGAAGTTACGATCATTCTTCCACTTTTTTTGTACTAGAATTATTACTTAAGCACAGTTGTCTCCATATTAAATAATGACGTTGGATTCATCTTTCATGCTCTCGTGTTGCCAATTCTATTTTTAGTGCAACCACATATTTTCCTGCGGGTGTTTATCTTAAATTTATTGCACCACGGGCCGAGCGCCACGTCATTATACAAAAGGAAGAAGAAAAATTAGAAACGTATTTCATAATCGGTGTTACAGTGCAGTAAATCAGAAATGGATTTTTTATTGCTCTCGCGTACGTGTTTTTCACACTTTGTAATTTAAAACAATCTATATCCGACAATATCGGGCCCATTACTCCAACAGTTTTACCCATCAACAGCACCTCCGTCGGCTTCGGACGAAGTTTCGTCGGCCCCTAATGATTACAAAGCGAATCAAGCCCGCGTGTCGGGTTAAATTGAAAACGGATAGCCGTGGAAAATGGAAAAAATGAATCGAGGCGGAGAGTCTTTGACGCGCGGCGATGCCAAAAGACGAGCATATTCTAGTGCGACCTTGAGTGCCGTCAATAATGATTGAGGATATCGTAAAGTTTTATCTGTTCTGCCTTTGAAATCCGACGCGCACTTTTAGTCTGAAAGAACCGCCGCGGGAACCTTGAAGTATTCTCAAACGATTATGCCAGATCTACTCATCTTCAACGAGCAAACATTATAATATTGTGTAGCAAGTTAATGATAGTATTACAATTATGGGGGTTGCCCGTTGAGAAGAGTTTGAAAAGAAAACGAAAAAATTAAAATTAAAACAGGGATTATCTCCATTGAAGGAGTTTATGATAATATCCACGCACCAAACTGCATAATTTAAAATGCAAAATTATACCCGCAACGCGCCAAGAAAATAAAAGCAAAACCGTCTGCCAGTAACGTATGCGGGAATAATTCATGAAAATCGTTATTTTTACTTTTCTCTTTCAGAGGATTTAGCAAAAGAAGCGGAACGCTGTGTACGCTACGACTGAATCTTTATTTATGTCAAAATAAATCATTCTCTTAGATAATACGAGGCGGAATGTGTTTTCTTAAACTGCTAAATAAGTAACTCTGCCAACTTTCCACGCTTGGGGCAATGCAAATTCTAGAGACTCGTGTTTTTATCGATTTAGTGCGTGAGTAGGGACCCAATCAAATGCAATTTTTCAGTTGCACATGATGTATTCAATTTCCTGTGAAGTGTCGGTCGTTAAGTGAATGAGGTGACGGAACATTATTTATGATAATGGGAATCGCTTACCTTTTTCGAAATGAACTTGTAGATGAATATAGGTGAAGGCATTTAGACTTTTGAAATAGATATATTAATATATACAATTATATAGAAAATACAAGTACGCTCCCTCTTATACTACTACTGCTAATCGTTTTTTTTTAATGTAATTTTAAATTATTGTTTTCGTAACCCATAAAGTGCCAAATAAAAGCAATCAAAGGGATACAAGCATTAATATAGTTTAAATCGTTTACAATATCTTGATATGTTATGTACGTATTATACTCTGGTACGTTAGGGCATAACATCTTACGTAAGGATGCGTACAACTTCCGCTCTTATTTATTGCAACGGTACCGAAAATTACACGTTATAAGCTGTGGTTAAGGAGAACCCAGGGCATTTTAATTTCTAGCCGGTGGCAGGAATATTATGCTTGAAATATTTTTACCACTAACAAAATTATATGGTTGTATGTACAGCTGTATCACTATGAAATAACTAACACGGTGATGTATGAGAATCTGAAATAACTTCACTGCGTAGTTTTAGGGGAATAGGGAAAAGCATATATATAAAGAAGTGTTTAGATATTACATTTCTCATCAGAAATGGCTTGATGTTCTCTATATAAGCACCAGAATTTGAATTGGTGGGAAACTAGAGAATTTCTTCTCCATAAAATGTGTCCCTTCCTTAATTATTAGACAAAAGACAGTGTAAATGAAGTGAAGACACTTATATAATTTTGATTCCCTATTTTTTTTTCTAGAATTAGTTATCTTCGCTTCAATTAGTAGAATATACATACTGAGGACTGCTTGATTTACTTGCAAAATTTCTAGTAAACTTGTCATAATTTCCTTTTTGCTAATATAGCTAGGTCGTCTTCATAATCGAATGGATATGGAAATAGAATTTCTTATAGAATTTTCTGACTAGATAAGTTCACTGATTAGAATCTACAAAATAAGTCCGATATTAGAGTAGTTTCAGAAAGTCATTGTAGCTCGACATGTTAACTACGCTAGAGCCAAGAGCATTCAGATTCATTTATCATGCAATGACAGGATTCAATCCCAGAAGCTCTCACAACATTTATAATCAATGGAACTTGTAGTAAATTTATAACATTTATTGGCACTGCTTGCATTATTTGTTTAGTATAATTCGCAATTAACTACCGGTTATTATTATCTTGCTTACTCTTAATTTAATTTGTTTCATTTTCAACGCTATTTTATCGTCTTATCTGTTCCAATATTTCGCGATTACTTCAAAGTTTATGGTCGCCAGTCAGCAATAATGCCTTTGCACTGTTCACTTCCCCAATAGATTCTTAGCTATTTATGTGCCCAAATTTACATATTGCGCCAATTATGCTCGTTGGATTATTTAATGTTGCTGAAGACCAGTTTTGCGGTTCGTTGTCGAGTGTGCGCGGAAACGCAAACGACAGGCGCTGCTGGTTACTAGTTATTCCTAAATCGCTTTATAGAACTGTCTCGCAGGAAATTACAACTAATATCGGGTACCGAATAGGTTTGTTAATTATAATTGCAAGATAAACAAGTGTATAACTTAAGAAAAGTTATGGTATCCTAATCAAATATCGACATGGATGTTTTAAAGTCATAACGGCTACTTAATGTGTTGCCTAATGCAAAGCAATCAATAATTAATTACATATACAAAATGTACATTGACATTGCTTATTCAACATGAAGGTTGAATAAGCACAGTCACCATATAGGTCGACTGTCGATATATAGGTATAAGAAATTGAAGAATGCTACAAAGTTTTAACACTAGCACCAACATATTTTAAGAATTGTAATGGCACGCCCAAATTTCTAAATTTTATTTATATCTATATTTAAGCAGTATTAGTTTACATGCGAATAGATATACCAAGAAATGACCCTACGACACAAGATACTTTGGCATCCACATGTTGTATCTATCTGTCAATGAAGGAGGTCACTAAACCATAAATATTAAGAGAAAGACCCTGTGTGGGTCTAAGTGAGCGCCCAAAATGTGTGTGTGGCCTGACGAAGAGGGGAAGGTGCATCTCCGTAGGGCACTTGAGATATCAATTTATCATTTATTATTTTTCTAGCTAGCCGGTGCAGCATAAACAAACCTTTTCTTTTATTTTTAAATGTAACATCACCACAGGTGCTCCAGAAAATTAATCAAACCAAGGGAGCTGTTAGTAACATTTTGGTCCCCAGTTGCACTTTACTTTTAATAATAAAGCATTCGCACTTCAAAATTTGTGCCATCGTGACATTAATTCTAATTTCAAGACATATCAGACAACGAAATTTAAAGGCACCGCTACAGAATGAAGTTTTAGTACGAAAGTATTAAAGATGTGAAGTATGTCAAATAACCAAAATAAAGTCTTCATTCAGAGTATTACGTCTGCTGCGTTATCCATTCAGCTGCCATAATTACTGAGAGGCGTTTTGTGCAATAATATATATTGCGGACTAGGAAAGTGTAATTACGTAGCTTCTCCTGCAAAAAACATGTAAGAAGGGAATGCTAGTGTGTCGAAGTGATTTATGGCAGTTGGGTTGAGGGGTATATTTCTCAGCCCAACTGCCATAAACAATTTGACACGCTGATTTGTAATTTTGATTAATGTAAGAACCGTGCGAGACTGAATATACCGGTGATCTTGAAAGAAAGCGAACAAAGTATGAGAAATGGGAATTTCATTATTTAGAATAATGTAATGAAATTTAATAATTTGGTAGGTGCTAACATCTAATGGATTTCTAAACAGTTGCCACTTAAGAACTTATTTTTATAGGGGAAGTCAAGATGTTGATGTTCATAAGAGACATGAAAGATCAAGGTACACTGCGAGCTGAATAAAAATGTTATTAATGAAAAGGAGAAAAACAAAAGTAAATGTATACAAAGCCATATACCGACCAGTGTTGGCCAAAGTGGCAAGATTCGGACAGCGAAGGTGAAGTTACTAAGAGGAATTAAAGGAGTTATAGGAGGAGACAAAATCAGAAACAAATGAGAGTAGAATTAGGAAAAGAATCCGTTTTAGATTTTATCAAGAAAGACATCTGCGTTGGTATGGCAGATATGGCAGGCAACAACGGAAACAAGGCAAGTAAAAGAGGAAGACCGAAATAAACATGGATAAAGCAGTTAGTAATGGTAATTGGAAGAGAAAGGATCATCATGGAAGGAAGCCAAGAAAGTTTGTAAAAATAACAAATAGTGGGGCACGTTTGTGTACGATTAGGACCAAGATAATTCTCACACGATTGTATGGTGGAGTGGAAATTGATTAAATCTATTTTTAAAATGTGCATTCGTAAAACACAATTTATACAGTAAGTACTTATTTGTTTTAATTATCTAGTTTTCATATTTATTTCGACAAGAAGAAGCTCAATAAAACAGATTCATAAAAACCGATCATGGTTTTCTCAGATGAGTATTGAGAAAACCCGGTACATCGGCTGAAGATTTAATATTGTGATATAGCCATAACAAACAGACTGTATCGGATCACACCTCCATCATAATAGATTGATTAATTCGCGACAGGTATTTGAGACATACGTGGACTCCCACCGTCAATCGCATGACCGAATTCGGTCATTATACTGCCCACAGAATACACCTAACCTTAGCTAGAAACTTGACTCACAAGAGGTAAACCTCTTGTAAAGAGTTTCAAAGCAATGATGAAAGATGGTATGTAATAAGTGTATGTTACTTTATAAGTATGTCCTAAGAAAAATCTGGACGACTCGAGTAATTTATTTTCTACAGTGGAAAAATAAATCCAACAAAAACCGAAAAAACCATCCACCACCACTGAAACTGAACTGGATTATGGAGATAAAATATATTTTAATATCAATGTGGTTTAACACAATATTGTATAGTAAGCACCATCCGTCGTTTAGTATACATACATACATCTTTATAACGTTGCAAATAGGTATTTTCTACAGGTAACTTTAGGCGACATAGTAGGCAACCAGTGAAATTACTCCACTATTATTAATTAAATTAAAAGAATTGCCTTTCAAAGTAATTCTGGGTTTATTCCATCACATGCAGTACGTGTACCGGCTTTCAGTCCGTCAAAATTACGTACTTGCATGTTATTATAAACTTTACTTTTCAAATAATAAGAAAGCAGTAGCTTGAATGGAAATTAGCTGATCTTTTGGGGGTACTGCATTCGTGACAGGTTTGTGGATGAGGATTTGTACGGGATCTATAGATAATGGATTAATGGAAAAGACTCAAAAAATTGTTTCTTTTCACACTGACGGCGCGTTAACGTATAACTGGTTGCTTACTATGTCGCTTAACTTTACCTGTAAGAAATATCTATGTGTAACGTTACGAAGAAAACCCTGTATATGATATGATATTCATCTACTTTTTATCTACGCAAAAAGTTTAGTATCACCTAACTAAATTTGACGAGACTCGTACAAGTAGTAATGGCGCTGCAACAGGAACGCAGGTCGCTAATAAACAGATAAATATATGTGACATTAGGAATAGGACGCAGTGTCCAGTAACAAGTACAATGACACCAGCTATCGACATAAAACCGGATGATCTAAAACTACCCAGCTTACTAGATAAGTACATACAAGCGCATGTCCTCAGTGACGACGTACTCGCTGGTGATTTGTAAAATTACCACCGCGTTGCCAGAGCATATTCTTATACACACATGCGAGAGTACTCACTGCTTAGATGCACATGTTCCTAATCGACCATAAAGAACGGGCGCCGTGATATTTAGAAATGTGTTTTCTATTAGACGAACGTCTCATCTAGGTTTAAATACACTAACTGCGCAATCTGCGCCATCGCTAACTTTATTTTCCAGGAAACGACATGAAAGCGTGCCCATAAATATGTTGAAACTTACTGCAGTTGTCGCAGGTGTGTTTCAAATTATACCGATTCCAATACAGGATTTAATAAAACCAGTAGGAGCTCAGGATGTTGAATTTAACTGTAATGAATCTAATAAGATTTGCATTTCTACTTTAAGGGTCTATTTTTAGCTTACCACAGATTTTTTTAAAGATTAAGAAGCAATGCAGTTTGAAGAGTACAACAATGCATATCATTCATATTCACGTACCCATTTATATTTGAGGTTACGGAGATTTTGTTTGTTGATGGTTGTCAGAAACCTGGAAAATCTATAATGATCATGTGACGTTGCGTTACATTCTCAGTCGGAAGGACAGGTAAATAAAATAAATTTTGATAATCGCTGTACACTGGTATTGTTAACTAACTGTTCACATCTTCTTACACAGTAAAAAATGTGTTGCTAATTTTACTACAAATTAACAAAGAAAACTAATAGTAACTTACTTACAGTTAATATTAACAAAATATTTTAGTAACATTATTGACATAAAGGTTTTCTGTAAAACCCCTTTAATTGTATTTTACTCAAAATCCAGTTAATGTATCTAACAATGTAAGTTGTTGAGGTAACAAATTCAACTGTAACATATATATATATATATATATATATATACTTATATGTATTGTAATGATCTTCTACAGCATCTTGTCGTTGCATTGTTATTGTAAATGTTCGTGAGCCAGGAAGAAATCGCTACCATCGAATTGTTGATCATCTGGAATAATTGAACACGCGAAAGACTGCCACCTATACGATTGATATTTGAAATTTAACATTAGAGATTCCATTAATATCCGTGACTCAACCCGTAAAGACGGTCTCCGTTTGGTAGGGTGTAAGGGTAATATGAGTCCAGCCAGAGACAAGAAATGGGCATAAATAATGTTACTAAATCAATAAAAAATACTTTATTGTTTTTATAATTTGTAAATTAACACAAACTATTACACATCACACAACAAAAGGGTTTGAACTAGTTTTACGCACCACATATCGAATCTACCATACGAAGAACGACACGCCAGTGGAATTCATCGACTCCAAGTTGTTACCACAGAACCCCGAGGGCGCTCAGGAAGGCTGCATATACAGTATAGTGAGTGAACCATTCGACAATGCGGTTACATCGTAGCACCGTAGAATAATAATGGATTGCCTTGGTGATGATGACAAGAATATTGGATGGTTTCGAGAGTAACGGAAGAAAAAAAAATAAATTGAAAATTGTAAAAGTCAGAAGAAGTAAAGCTCGTGCGTGAGCAGAAATAAAGAGAAATAGTAAGAAAAAGAGTGATAATCAGGAGTGATTAGGAATGTGAGGTGAAGGAAGTATTGAAAGGAGGAAAAGGAGGGACCAGGCCGCAGAGAAGAGAGAAGTGGGTGAAACACATAATCGCACATACACAAGTTATATTTTATAAGGTATTTGATATTAATTGATTCGTTAAATTGTATGTGCCTATTATTATTGGTAAAGTAACATTTAGAAATTATATTTTCAAACACCTTTAAAACATCTTTAGGTTTCTTGATATAATCTAGATATATTACAATTTTTGATTAATCACTAAAATATTAATTAACAATTGTCAATTATTAACCTTCAGAAACTGTCAGGCTTGTGTCAATTTGACAAGAACAACAGAACCTAAGTTTATAAATATTATTTATTATTTAAAATTCATTACTAAATTATTTTATTAGCATTTTGAAACATAGCAGTAAGTATATCTCATCTACAAACACGTTTGTTACATTAGCAATCTTGAATGCATTGCTAATGTCATTTGTAAGTAAATTTTGAATTAACAAAACAGTTGAATAATTTTACATAGAGAATAAGCTGTGGGTATAATAATGGAGACCTAAATGCTCAATTAGAACAGTAACCCCAGAAAAACTAATGGCTATTTCTCGGAAATGGCTTGCAAATTATTTTGAGTTACGTACCTATATATTCCGCATTATCGGAACGGTTGTAACATTACTCATATGGTACTACTTGTGTCAATTCACAGAAAGTTGAAATGTTTGTACCTACTAAAAACATAACATAACATTGTTCATTGCAGGTATAATTGATAAGCGTGCCAAGAAAGTAGCGGTTTTAGATACCTCGTTTCAATCCTCGTAATTTCCTAAGCTTGACTTATAATGTACCTAATAATAACAATAATAATAATAGTAATAATACCTACTCCATACATATCATTTCATGAACACCTCGCTTTATAAACTATGCAGTAATTAGGTATGAGTCAATTTTACACGATCAGCTAATGGATATAATAGAAACTTTAATGCTGGAAAAGCACAGTAACCCTAGAAAAATTGAATTTTGATATTTTTGCAGATTAATCTAGGGGGGTATATATTCTTCATTATATGAATATAGATAACGTTATTAATGCAGTCAATTTCGATTTTACCCATATAATAAAGGAGATTCTAATGCTCGATTAGCACAGTAACCCCCGAAATATTAAAAGATTTATATTTTTGAGGCTTAGAAGATTAATTGTTATTGTTATTATGTGAACACAGATAACGTTGATGTAGTACAAATCGAATCAATTGACAAAATTGTTAAAATGTATTTATCTACTGTAGGTAGGTATATGATATATCTAGGTATAGGTATAGCCGAAGATATTGGCCGTTATATTTCTAATTTAACGTTATTTTAAGAAGTTAAATTCAGGTCATTCCAAAATAACAAAGAAGTAATTCCTTTGTCTTATTTAAACTTGTATAATTGATAGAGTAACGCACCCGATACAAATCATTTCATCAATTGCTCACTTTACAATTTAGAGGTTACAGGTTAATGGAAGAATTAAGGTTTGTTTACTATTATCTCGAAACTAAGCATACATGTAGGAGTAACTATCCCTTCATATGCACGCACATGTATTTGAATGTAAATAACCGAAAACACTTAATATTCATCTACAACATAATAACTATCTCAATAAATTTGTTATTCTTCTAATACCTACAATTTCTTATTTCTCCGTCCTCAAACACAGCAACACTTCCAAAATAAATGCGAGTTCCGTTAAGTTTTGCGATGTTTTGTGCACAGCATTTCCTATTAATACTCGTAACTTGCGTGACGTTTACGTTACCCAATTTAGCCTTCCCGAGTTCATTTTTAGCAAGACCCATTGTGCAATATTCGCACGATTGTATGTGCCAATACGGTAATAGCCGCTTTCAAGCCATAATTTTATTTCGCAGACTATGAGTCATAATATTATCGTTTCCATATATACCTACATATTTATTTCAATATCAGAAATTTGTTTTGAAATAAATTTCAAGAAAAATCGGCAAATGAGAATTTTCCATTTTCCAACGCTTTAATGATGCAAATTGCACTATTATAATGGAATGTTATTGAGACATAAACATGAGCATATAGCTCCTACTATATAGCACTTAGTTTAACGGTGTGATATTCTCTTTTCGGTAATTAAGTGCTGATACATCATAATACTTCATCTACATCATGATACTCAATAAAGTCGTATGCAAATGCGATTTATATTTACAACCGGATATCGTTCTTTTTTGTTTGCCTTCCGTTAAAAGCTTGGAAGCTTGTTTCTCATCATCTGTTCCGTATTGATTAGTCGGTGCTATAATCACATTTTTGTGCTTTGGGCGTAAACAAATCATAATAAGATGCTATTCGCCGTAATATGTAGACTAAGTCGTTTTACCTTCTTACTGGTACCAAAAGATTCGGTTATGAGCGCTTCTTAATGAAGCCATAAAGTACTTTATGATAACAAAAATGACAATCAAGATGTCCAGGATACAGGCATAACAGCGTAGTATGGTTAGTTGTTGCAGATACTTTACGTACCAGACCATAATCATTAAATATAATGGATGTCAAGTGATGAAATACTGAATATGACTTTCAAAATGAAACAAGGTGAAGTGTTCTCCGATAAGTTGATTTCTCATTGAGATGATATTCTTGGTCTGCAGGACCATGACCCGCCCAGTATCATTACTGTAATAAGCCATTTAAAGCATCTTAGCAAATGCTTAAAAGAATCCGTGAATGGGGAATCCTTTATCTTCATTTATTGCTAATCTTTTTATGAGCAAATTTGAATTAAACCTGAAAAAGAACGCAGCATATTTTCCCAGAATCTGGTTTAGGTACGTTGACAATATTTTCGCGGTATTTGACACAACAAAATCGACCATTGACGATTTTCTCGGGAAACTGAATTCACAATTTCTCACTATAAAATTTACAGTAGAAAAAGAAGTGAACAATCGCTTTCCTTTCTTAGACAGCATGGTAATTAGGAATAACGAGAATAAACTAGAAATTGACATCTATAGAAAAGAAACTAGC
>JARFOC010001158.1:850182-862617 GCA_031763485.1 Osmoderma eremita | reverse complement strand
ATTGCTTACCTTGCTAGTTAGTCAAAATACACCAACTGAATGATAATTTGAGAGAAGAATGGCGGAGTATTTATACCTATTTTTTTATCTCCTAATGCAGATGAAGTGGAATAAAATTGACAATAAAATTTATCATGAGTGGCCAAGAAAGATCGCAATCTTTTTTCATCTTGATAATTAATATCACACGCAAAGTATAATGATAATGTTTCAGATGCCAAGACAAGCCAGCATTTTCTAGAAATATATTTGGTTTGTTAAGAAAAAGATTATATACATTATACTATAGATATATCGGTATACTTAAAAGGAAAGGTCCATAAAGGTCGCAATCTTTGTTTCATCTTGATAAATTCTATGATAAGTTGCTGTAACAAATTTAGTTTCTATGAAACCTACCTTATTGTGTGCTTAATAACATTAAAGGGATTGATTAGGATTTAGGATAACTATTTTCAAGAAATAAATGTACACCCATCCCGGTAAAGATGAATTACCAGAAACTTCTTCTTTTTTCAAATTAAATTCACAAATTCAATTGTTTAAATTGGTCGAAAAAGAATCTGCATCTCAGTCGCAAAAAAAAAGATATCTACATACAATTTTTCTTTGAAAGAATAATAATAAAGATTAGAAGGACTAAAGGGCAGTATAGAAATTAGTTTTAAGGACATATGGCTCATTATCGGTACCGAAGAGTGGATTCGCCTAAGGTTACTGAACATAACCAATACAGTCCAAGAGACGATATCTTGATCTATTAATTTTTGATGCTTTTCGTAACCGCTTTTTATGTAGTGCTATATATTTTGTGTGACTGTTGTATTTTCACAATTTGAGTGAAGCACAGTCACACAAAATATATAGCACTAGGTACATAAAAAGCGGGTTCGAAAAGCATAAAAAAATAATAGATCAAGATATCGTCGCTTGGACAAACAAGCTAACCCTAATCTACTCCATAGTAATCAACTAACACAATTACATTCGTAAGTGTTATCCATTACTCATACCAGTCACAAGTACAATTGAGGGCATTAGTGCAAACGTCAAAAAATGGCAGCGCTGTGAAACTTTTTTCAAACAAAACAAGCTACATAACCTCGCATTCTGTTCACGTTGTTCGACTTCCTTTAAAAGTGCTTTATTTCTAAATTTGTGTGCAGCTTGTATGGTATCGTGTTTCTTTTTTGTCTTGTATTCTGTCTTATTAACAAATCTGTGGTGTGCTTTGCTTGTAATCACCACAGTAAGCAGAAGAAGTGCAAGTATTTTACAAGGAACTCTGAGCTAAACAAATAAATTGATTAATGCTGTATTGTGTACCTACAGTGATGGATATATAATGATGTCAAAATGACAAATTTATATTGCCATCCCTGCCAACCAGTGGTCACTAATTTGTAGCTGCAACTAACACAAGAACGTTGAACTGCACAAGATATAGGCACAAATATAATCTTTATCCATAATCGAAATTTGCGTATAACTTTCTTTTTCATAGGCTTCAGCGTATCCTTTACGCTATACGCAATATCATTTCTTCTATATTTATTCTAAATTTTTGTATTATATAATTTCGATAATCTTCCCACCGATAGATAGCTTAGATATTTTCCAATAAATAATCAATTCCTGGTCTTGTGGTTTTTCACGGCAGTTTGGAGTCTTTTTATCCCACGTAAGTCTCCCCGATGATGGAAGTTATGAAATTGCTTAAAATTGAAAATTGAAAATTAGCATTTTATTTTAGTTATCACAACTTCCTCCATCAACCTGTTAGGAGATGTACTAAGATGTCAAACAGCCTCATGAAAACCTTTAAAATCTTCAATTTCTTGTTCCGATAGATTCCTCAGTTGCTCAGTATTCCTTGCTTGGATACATTTCTTCTGTGGTTTGTAATGTATTCAACTGGGCTTTGGAGCATTCTACAGACATGTCTTATTAGTGACTGATATATTATGGTATGCAAATGTTGCCCTATGGTGACGTAATGTAGCCATACATTACATCACTATGGGGCATTACATGGCCAAGTACAGTGGGTACTCCCAATATTAGTATTTTCAGTGAGTTTAATCTGAAAACAATATATTTTAGGTGTAGCTGTTGCAAATTGTGTAAAGTGATTGTACTTATTTCTTTATTGTAGGAGCGTTCCTTCATATTTGCTTTACTTGTGCCCCTAATAATCTTTAATAATAATATTATGCCGTAATATGCAGTTATATTGTTAGAAATCCAGGAAAACTACAACTTGCTAAGAACTATGCAATCAATTTCACTGGAATGTTGATTATCAGCTGATTATGATCGAAGTATTTTGTTTTGTTTGGAAAAAAGAACATGGCGCGTTGCCATGCCAACTGGGTTTTGTGAACACACACTAATGGGGTCAATTGTATTCTTATAGTGTACCATGTACTTTGGAGCACTTTGGTTCCTATATTAGAAAAAACAAGATGATGGCATCCTGCAAACACCAGTTGCACAAAGAAAGTGAAGCTAATGTCAAAAAGTGGTTTATAATAAACAGTTTAAATTACCAAATATTAAACCTAAATGGGTTGCCGTTTGCACTTTATTCCCCTTGGTGCAATACTTTATATGCACTCTGTATAACGTGAATGTCATTAACATTTTCAAAAGCTGTACAGTAGATCTGTGTTTATGGAGTAACAGCTGATTGTGGGTGAAACTAGACATAACTTGGCTAAATAATAACTGTAAGTACCAAATATATTATTTTACATTAATTCGTTAAGAGATCTTTCTATAACCTACCAGGTGATCCTTTAATAATTACTGATTTATTAAAAAAATTGGCTGGTAACTTCCACTTCTCAAATTAAAATAATTATAACTTGGATTTCTAAGCATTTAAATTAAGCTCTGCCTTACCAGCTGTTTCTTGTTGGCTTCTCTTCACTTTTACAGGTGAAACTTCTTCTACAAAAAATAGGTGCACGACTAAGAAGGGAACACCGGCAACCCGAACTTTCCCTGCCGAAGATTTGAATGATTTCTAAATTTTTGTAAATATCTCGGAAACTATAACAGATTTCTTCGTTTTTGTAGAATATAATTTGAAGTATATTACATAGTTCCAAGGATGACGGGAATTATTTTCGGAAAAAAATAACAGGGGACCGGGAACCCCATACCTCCCCTTTTTTTGTATTTTTAATTTTTATTTTACACAAATAAAGTCGGTTTTTTGTAGAAACGGTGCTTTGTAGCAAATTTAGATAGTCAATGAAAATATATAAGAAAACAATAATGAAATATTACTTGAATTGTCACCGATACAAATATATAGGTATTTATCTAGAAATCATTTGTAACTTCGATAACCCTTACAAGAAATACTGTAATATAATCAAATGGGTATATCGATGTAAATATTGAATAACTAAAAGTACAAGTATTCTATCACGTACAACATTATTGTAATGCGCATGTAAGGTGGCCGCTTCAAATAATATATCAGAAGCCTTTTTTTTCGTGCAGTGTAAATTTGTAGTTTAGCATAATCGCAGCGATAAATATAGCTAATGAGTTGAACATGTTACTTGCGATTTTTCAAGCAGCAATAATATTGCTCTATAAAATATCATGCGGAACTGCAAATTTAATCTTAATTAAAGAATGCTCCTCATACATTATTTGAAACGTCCACCTATAGTAATGTCAATCACATCATATTTATAGTATTTCTTGGAAACGTTATCGAAATAATAAATAATTTCTAGATAAATATGTATATATTTATAACGACAATCAATGACAAGTAATGTTTCATTATCGTTTTCTTATATATTTGTTATTAAACATCTAAATTTGCTACACAGCACCGTTTTCTACATAAAACCGACACACACCACATATACTACAGTAGTACTTCGTTTTTTTGAGTAATATGCAAGAGACTTATTTGATTACTTAAAATCTTTTAAAAAAATGGAAAAGCTCTTATTATTACCAAAAATTTACATCAAAGTAGGATAGCATAAGTATTACTTCAAAACTGGAATAGTACTGAAGGTTAAAAGGCGAAAATTTCAAAACTCGTGCTTTGAATTGCTTCTGTCCTTGAAATATTAACCAAATATAAATTTAGGCATTAGTTTAATGGCGACATCTCGTGAAAGCTAGCGCCATTTATCTTGTCAAGAAACACAACTTGATACAATCCTTGTATCTAACCGAACCTACGTAGTTCAATGCGCTATCTTTCTTCTATAGAGAGCGCCACCTGCGCTGTTTATTTAGTTGCCTGCTTGCACGCATTGCAACAGCTCAGCTTTATGACTAACAAAACATTTATTTTCCAAGCAAGAAATTGTTGTTGTTGACATAAAAAGGCAAAATGAAAAATATGACTAAAATTTTTTCGTTAATTTTGTCATTTTGTACATTTTCACTTGTAATTGTTACTTCTATGTGCTTGCAAGTGAAAACTGACAAAATTGAATATAACGGGGCAACTAATTTATCTAAAATTGTATTACAATGGTATATTAAAGACCGATGTTGTTAATTTTCTTTTTTATTAATTTGCCTATATTGTGGGAACTTTCGGTTGGTTGGTTAAATGTAATGCAAAATGAATGAGCATTCGTTATGTAGCCCACCTTAAATTAGAGACACTACATCTGACGTAGCTATTATTTGCGATTATTTGATGTTTAATTCATTGCTTTTTCTATTACATTTGACGTTTGAAATATTAAGTGACCACTCTTGAAAGACTAAATTGCACTAAATTACCATATTAATACTATGGGCGAGTTCTTAAATTTAGCTATGGAACCATCAAATAATTGTAATTGACAGTAAAGATTGCAAGGGCTGTATTGGTAGTTTAAGAAAATCATCAGAAATTGAGAACTATTATTAATTATTCTGAATTTTTTTGTGTGCTTTACCCTTATATGTATATATATATATATATATATATATATATACAAGGGCTTTACCAAGCATTAATGTAAGGTTATGTAACCAGTACTACACGTTTATTGCACTTAAATTTTTTAAATGCTTTCATTTGGGAAGATGGAGCCACTGTACTCACGTTTTTGTCCATTTTAAAATCACACATAACACATTGACGCGAAGGGCCGGAAGATTGCAAGTCTTTCATTAGGTTAGTCCGATTTGACTGAAACGCTATGCAGCTAGACGCATGCACGAGCTCATTAATTATTTTCTGTTTAAAAACATCTTTTCGAACAGAAAATAATGATTGCGCTTGTGCGCATATATAGGAGGCGCTGATAAAATGTGTACTGCGTTCCTCGTTTCTACTCCTTTTAGATATAGTTCTCTATTATGTCTACGCAAATGACATGAGGACGGGAAGATAAATCCCGCTATGCAATGCTAGAGGTCACTGCATTACTGTAAGTAAAATATGCCTTATACCAAATCAACATTTTCGAACCTATTATTTACTATTGAACGTGGTACATTAGTATAAATAAAACAAAACAATATTATCGCAAAATTTATTGGGATAACCTGCAAAGTGGAATAAAGACATTTGCAAAAGTGAATTGTTCATCCAGATAATCAGAAAGTGTGTCATTAATAGAATGGTTGCGCCCGAATGAAAGATTTGTGCATCATTTTGTTTTTAAGAATGTTTGAAATCTCATTAATACTCAATTTTGTAAGGCTTCAGAAAACTTGATCTAAAATTTATATACAGAATGATTCGCGAAGAGTTTGATATTTTCAAACTACGCCTTAGAAAGTTGTTAACGTAACTTTAAGAGTATTTCAAATGTTCAAACGCATGATGCAAAGTCCTTCGTAGGTACTACTCGTGTGTTGTGTGTGTGTATGTAATATATCTAACTGTTTTGATGTTTGCGTTATTGTCTGTTTTTATATATTGATGTACTAATTTATTTAATGTATTTAATATATAACACTTCCTATGTCAATGGTTGGATCTGTAGTGCTTTCTTGAATTATTAGCAACTTCCAAAGCATATTGGCATTGAGCACTCTTATTAACACAATACAAAATACACTAAATAGGTGTTTTGAAAACTACTTTGTAGGAATAGGTTTACTACAGACGATGACAACTTAGTTGTCTAAATATGTACTTTCTGTTTTCTGTATTGCGTTAAATTATATGATACAATTCTCGGCATTTCAATAGTAAAATTAACACTCACACTACCTTCCGTGAAACTACTAAGAATTTTGTAGTAAATTTACTTGCAAATACTTTGTAATAGATAGTCGCTATCCTTAAAAGGTACTTATTTGGTGTAGTACAAACTATCACAATTTCTATAAAACCTTACCACAGCGTTGTAATTAAAGCTGAAGTATAATGTGAATGCTTGTGGTGTTGCTATGTCATTATTGTATTTACAGCTTTCTTTCCAAGCTACCATTACCGCGCGAAAATTTTTACTGCTCCATGTCAATAATTCATCTACCGTTACATACAATAAATTACTACAGCTTTGACAAATAAATATGGGTCAAATAGAACTTACAGATCTGCATCATTCTGCAACACTTCCAACTAAAACATTTACTTACAAAAATGTATAAATAATTGATATAAGCTGTAATAAGTTGATATTTTACTGCAAAATATAACGAATTACAATTGTAGCAATTTTTTACCGTGTAGATTTGACCAATGTGGCACATCAGTAGTAGCGATAAATTCATCTGAGTAAAGACAATTGTATGAAATGTAACTAATGTGATTGTTTAAGTATGAATTCAAGATTGACAGCGTAGATCGAGCCAAACTGTAAGAGGATAGTTTGGGTAAGAGTGTCTCATGGCAGGCGGTATCAAATACATGAAACAGATCAGTTTAAATAAATCCGGCCCCGCCTATCTAAACTTTAAGCTATATATTGAAATATAGTATATAAGTTTGTTGCCTTTGAACGCCCACGAATGAATTCGTATTGGTTAGACGAAAGAAACGATTGAGGTTTGGAATAGAAATTATTATAAAGAACTTGTTCAAAAATTTGCGGCCTTTCACTTTTTTATTTACAGGACAAACTACTGCATGTTCCCATGGGTTTAGGAAAGTTGATGTGCGAAGATAAATGTTAATGCTTTGCGTTAAAGGATAAGAAAAGATATTACCCACAGTCACGCACAATAACACTGGGTGTCATATCATCTCCAGCCGTATGTTTTTTCAACATTTGAGACATGAGATGGTAAATCAATATCGTATGTAGTTGATATTAACAATTTCAGCAGGATCTGTGATTTCGGTAGAGTTATATTTCCAATTCTAGTTGGTTTACGTGTATCTAAGAATCACGGTTAATTCTATTGTATGGCAGAGATATTTCCATGTCGCGAATATTAGTTTAACTTGCTTTGGGTAAAAACTAAAGATTCCATCATTTCAAATTTCTACATTGTTTTTTTTCCATAGTATTTCAATGAATTTGAGTATGACCTGCCAAATTCATAGTTTACTACAGAAACTATGAAGCTTGTAATTGCAGTTTACGTAGAGACAGTGTGAGCCTAAGTATGGCAACTGAAAGGATACGTGATACAATATTTTACTATTATAATTTTCTTGAGATTTGGTCCTTAATGGTAAATAGCGACATAATAGGACACCAAACCTTCATGTCAATGTTCTATAGCTACTATCTCTGGCATATGCTTGGAGAATTAGCAAAACCGAGACCTTTTAAAAAGTAATGAAATAAATCATGTATAAAATGAAATGAAAAGTTATCCTACTTTTTTGTTTTAGTGTTAAGCACGAAAAGATTTTCTTGGCACTCTAATACCTCTCCGTTTGTGTTTAATCTTGATTATTGAACGGACGCCTTTCTATTTTGTGCCTTAGTAAAGTAACATTCTCATTTTAAATAACTTCAAATCAAAAGTGTTAGTGAAGAAAATGTAAATATCAAAATTTTGATAATTTACCTTTTTAAATTTTCCATACACGTTTCTTCATTTACGCGACTCGTTCTATATGTATTGTGTACAGGTCGTATTATGGTGAAATGAAGATCCTAAAATTGTATATTTTAATTGGAAAAAGTGGTATGAAAAAATACGTGAGGGTACAGTCGAGAAAACATGTTCCTATTTATTTAGGTAGTTGTCTTTTAAAAATGTAAAAAGAGGAATTAAGTAAAAGAAGGCAGGTAGTAAATAAGAGTTAATCGATAATTGGACGCTGTTGGGAGCAAGGGGCAAGCGCCCTTATCTCAAAATATATTGGGGAGATGCAAGCAGGTATGCGGGGACATTCAGTAGCTCCGAACGTGTCTAATTTATAGTTGAGATTAAAGTGCGATATTGGTGAACTTTTCCAGTACCGAAATAATTTCGCATAGGATCGTGGCCGTACGGCGGTATTGTAGAGAAAATTTATTGTGTGAGATTTCTACCACACAGATAATGAGAACGATCTTTTCGACGTAAAATTGAGACTTCAACCGTGAAATACTGAAACACTATCTATTTGATTTTACGATTTCATTTAGAAGCCTATTGCGATTTGCTCTTAAACGATGAAATGGTTTTCTGCAACGTTCTGAAGAAAATATGTATGGTTAGTTTAAATTGATAAAATCAATTGAAACCTTACCCAGCGATAATTAACGTCAATAGTTCGGATTTGCTGAGGAAGTTGTGTACTGCAATGATAATAAAAATAAAAAATACCCTTGTCACCTCGATGAGTGAAGGGCTCTTAGATACGTACTTCGGCAACTAAGTTACCATCCTCAGCAGAATCTACGAAGGAAGACTATGTTAGACGTAGCACTCTGGGAGATTTGCACCACACAGAACACCACTTGAATAACACTGTGTTATTCAAGTGGTGTATCAAGTATCCAGGAGTTCTTCACTCATTGAGGTGGTAAGGATATTTTAAAATTTTTATTTTTACTGTTTTAATATGATAATGACGTAAATATTATTAATCATTTATTATTTACTCAGGAAACTTCGTTTTTCTTCTAATCTTTTTGTGGCATTTGCATGGTTCTCATTTTGCTAAGCGTGTAGCTGTTTCAAATACGAGTTTACTTTGAATGCCTGCTATGCCGTAAAATCGTTAAGACGGGTAACTACTAAAGTTTGATTGTTGCCATAGAAATACAATGTAACAGATCTCGTTGGGGATTTTGAATTCCGCTGTAGCAGGAGTTTTAAAAAGCAAGAGAGGTATAAAGAATTTCAAGTGTCTTTTTCATGTTCAATTTTATAAAATTTTGTTTCCTGGTGTAACCAGATGGCGGTCTTTACAAGCTAGGGTAGAGCGTGTACTTCAAAAGTACACTCCTCTTCATGCTTGTTTGTGTTGAGTGACCCATCAAGAATTTCTGATGATTGTTGATAATTAATGAGAATTAATGATAATTCATAAATTTATGTAGGAGTACTTGCTCCTTCAAGCTCATTAGAAACTTAAAAAAGTGACGCAACCAGAATAGGTCCTTCTTTCCGAAAATTGTTTGAATTATAATACTGAACTTGTTTCCTTGTTAAACAAAATCACGTTCAAAAAACATATAGCATTAGCAGATCCGATGGAATCTCAGTCCTTTTAAGTAAAATCGTTGATTCATATTGTTTCAGAAAAGTACCTCAATATCCAAGAATTGGACATCGCATGGAAAGAACATGTTCTCCTGGACTATTTTCATTACGACCACATTCTTATGATAAGCAGAACAGAGACAGCAAAAAATACTGGGGCCATCTATTTCTTTTGCAAAATTCCGAATGATTGGCTAAGTTTACGAACCTATAAATCTTCATAAATCTCTTACTAAAGGCCGGTTTTACAAACGCAGGATAAATCTAGTGTAACTTTATTCGAAGAATGAAGTCAGGTTAGCTGTATAAGTTGGTATAAGTTATTGGAATGCTTATTCCAATGTTTATACTGTCATTGTAGAACAGGCCCTAATTCTACTATTTTCTAATGCCAGCGTTGAGCGCTTATTCAGTAATCTGAAAACTATAAAAAATCAAACGAGAAATATATTTTGACGAGATAGTCTGGCGTTCCTGCTGTATACTGAACAGGCTATCACCAAATGAGGGCATTAGTTAATCAAATTCAAAAATGTTAAATGTAAACGTATGGTGAAAAATATCAAAAGTACCAAAACAGTAAACCGAAGATATGCCATTATAGGCTCATGGTCTCTTGTAGCAATCACCATACGAATCAAAACAAATGAAAGGAATGCAAACATTCGTGACAGACTTCAGTTTCTGCCTACCAGACGTCACACAGCGATCCAGGATGACTTTTAATATGTATCAGCAAGTAGCTACAGGCTCATCTTTGCGTACATAACCCTTATAGTCTGTATAAGTTACTTTTTATATATTCTAATTTAAGATCATACGGAAAAGATATATAAATAATATAGTTGAAGTTTAAGCAATAAAACAATAATAGAAATTGCACGAAAGTAATTTTCCTTTTCAATATTCAAAATTAATACACATCGTTCTCTGTATTTTCGCCCTTGATTCCTTTCTAGTTTTGGGCTCAATGTTTCTTTTGTAAATTTTATGTGGTTGAAATCCTTTATCGTTGATTACATTGTCCTGAAAAAAATATTTCAATACTCCTATTCCACCAGAAGTTACGCGAACATGTTATTCTGAACCACTGTGCCTTATCAGCGTCCATGCGGGTGCTAAACCCATTTTCATCGCTGGTGCGTCGCAGACGTTATTGGAAACCGTCCTGTCGTTGCCAAGTCAAGACATGTGACATCTAGGCGACATGGGGCAAGGCTAATGGCATTTTTTTCGGTAAATGAATGGTGCAATCGAAAACTTTTACGAAAGAATCACGAGTCGTATGTCGAGCTATACTTTTACTTAATGTGTCACATAGGATTATAGAAATAAATCGGAAAAAGTGGTTTAAGCAGTTATGTCCAATTATATCCAATCCAATATGTCCTGTCTGTCTTTAGAGGGTAATAAGGAAATATGAAATATCACTTCGGTTTATTGTATTAGTAGAATTAATGAAATCATATTTGCAGGAACAGCTTCGATACGACTCGATTCGGTTGTTTGATTTTAATCATTCTAGTTCAAAAAGCGTTCAAAAAGGTTTCAGTAGAAGAGTATACTGCCGGCTGCCTGTAGTTCTAGCAAATAGGGAATATCGCAGGAAGAGAATCATAATATACTAACCATCCTTTAGTATTTTCTCCCACGTTCAACAACGATACCCTTTGATCTGCTAGTTTACTCAAAATCCTTCCCAAAATCCAAATAAGAACTAATATTTTCTTAAATGGTTACATTTACACCATTAGGCCTTCTAGGTAGCACGATAAACCAATGATGTTTGTTGATGTCGTTCGAACACTTCCATAAACAAATAAAATAAATAAACCAATGCATTGCTGTTATTTGTTATAATTTTATTTAAATATATTATAAATCATTTCTGTATTTACACTTAGCGATTAGACCTTAGCTAGCAATCACAAGTTCACAATACATATCCTTATACAAAAAAAGAATACCATTAGAATAAAACGGACATTCAAAAGTCATTCATGTAGATTCCCTCTAAAAGTAAACGTTAACAATTGCACATATCTCCTGCCTACTTTACAAGAACATATACATACATATTTCCAAATGGTAAAACTAAATAGTGTTACTTTTCGTCTAATATCCATGTGCTTTGAAACGGGTCACTAAAACGTCGTTTGAAAAACCAACTGTACAAAAGTCATATGTATGTAAATAAAATATGTATATCACTATATCGAAAGGAACATTTTTGCGGAGTGGTTTCCTCTTCGGATTATTTACAGAATTAATAGATGTCGCCGAAGTTCAATGTTTGATTGTTCTGCGAATGTATGTGATGGTGAAGGTCATCAATTGGTGATTGATGCGATAATGTACCATCGCCTAAAATTCCAGGACCCGTTGGTGAGGGATTCGGTAATTGGTTGGAATTGCTCGAATTTACTTGACCGCCTTCCTGACGCATTATGTTTCTTCGCCATTTTGCTCTGGCATTCTGGAACCATACCTATAACGCAGAGATGACGTTACCAAATATTAAGAAATATAATTACTGGATTTATAACAACAAGGTATAATTGCAATATAGCAAAAAAGGTTTAGTGCAATTATGAATTTAAAAAAATACTAAAGGAATACATATATAATATTTAATATAACATACAAAATAGGATACGGTGGCTTAAAATAGTAAAAAATGAAAAATATATAATACCCTTACCACCTCGATGAGTGAAGAACTCCTGGATACGTATTTCGGCAACTAAGTTGCCATCCTCAGCAGCAATTACGAAGAAAGATAATGTTAGACGTCGCACTCTGGGAGATTTGCACCACACAGAACACCACTTGAATAACACTACCTTCCGGCTT
>JARFOC010001158.1:827614-838658 GCA_031763485.1 Osmoderma eremita | reverse complement strand
TTTACGTCAATTCGTCCTCTGTTATATAGACGACTTTGATCTCGGATGCATTTAAATACCTGGATTCGGTATATTTACATGCACTGCTATTATTTCGCACACAGCTGTATGTATGTATCGATAAGATCTTATTGATATTGAGTAGGAAGTAACAGTATTCATTTGTTTCCTTTTATAAGATTACTTAAAGTGACATTTCTGATTCTTAGAAAATATTACCTATCCTATAAGAGTTTTGTAACGTTTCAGATTGATTCATTGTTAAATTACGCAACTGGTGCGATAGGTATAAGCTAAAACTTTTCTCGTTGATTTTCCACTTGACATCACAATACGTCTTAATCCATACGCACAAACGAATCTACGGCTACACATAACAAACGTACGTATGTATGTTTCTATAACGTATTCATATACATATATAAATCTATGTAAATATCGTCAGGTACTCTCACGTAACGTTCCTGGATATTCAACGTATTCATACCGCATGGATGTAATCGGTAATCGACAATTGAACAGTACAATATACGTCCATTTAGTGTTCCAAAAATGTCGATCATAAACGCTGATATATATTCTTACATCACGTGTATAACAAGCGGTCGTGGATCGGCCACAACGAATCGTGGACGAATTTTATACAAAAATGGTACGCTATTTCATCGACCGATTGCCCCCATAAAGTGTACCAGTCTTCTAAATACGAACCCTGATGAGAGATCGGATTGGAGCTTTTCAACAAATAGAATTAGGTAGGTTAAAACCACGGTCACGTGCAGGAACGGGGGATTTCACGTTTCTACGATGTGCAGGAGAGTTCAGAGAGCGATTATTCGAAAGTGTATGTATTTGATCCGGATTGGGTAATGGGAAAGTCACACACATCTACCAATTTTATCGTTTTCATCTATGCCATTACGATATCTAGTGTATCATCATCAAGGATTTCTAGAAACTAATTGCGTATTGATATACTATAATCGTTTACTAGTTTGTGCTAGCGATATGTGTACCAAATATAATTTTTTTTGTAATATTTCATTGTTTGATGTCCCAAGAACAGTTTGGGAAACAACTACATTTTACCTATTCTTGGTAATAGTACTTCACGTAAGCGTTCGTTGCCAATTGAATGATAATCAGGGCTTCATATACCTCATACTAATGAAAAGGAAAATTTCGGTATTGAACAGAAAAAAAAACAAATTTTAAGAAAACAAGGTGGAGATTATTTCAAGTTTTACTCAACAACCTTTGGCTAATTGTATGTTGAACTAACTGCCGCTTGTGTTGTTCCGAATCCAATGATGCAATGCAGACAAATTTAAATTTAAATAGAAAGCCGATTGAATAGTTTGCAAAAGCAAATACCTCCATTCGGAAAAATGACAAATGAATCGTTGGTTTGGTAAGAACAAAATACATGTTGTGGAAACAGACCGCAGCAAATAACATTAAGAGATAATACAAGAAACGCGATATTAGATAAGAAATGGAAAGTATTTGAGCTACAGTAGGTTGAGGTATATGAAAGATAATGCAAAACGAAAAAGCGTTTAAACACATATGGGAGGTCAATATACACAAGGGAAGAGATACGGAAAGATCAAAAGAGAACTGGAATATTGTTGTTACAAAATTAAATAAGAGATAGAATAAGGGCTGTAATGTACGCTGCTGTAAAAGTAAATAGTCGGGAAAAATGGTAAGAATTTGTTCAAGTAGGGATAGAAATGTTTCCCTACACAAAAGGTAAAACGGACCAAGATTTGCATATTTGTTTACCTCTATGCTGTACACAAAGCGTAACGTAGGGAAAAAAATGAGTTACTTTCCGAATACTAAATTAGTTACAAATTGACCAGTTAAAACTGTATATTATAGTGTACATAAATACATATATCTCTCCTAAATTGTTTTAATCTACATATACCTATTTGCAGTTTACACCCCATGTACACAGATATTTCCCTTGATCATTGGCGCAATTGTTATTGACACTTACAACAGCAGCGATCTGGACACATACCAATCACAGGCAGTTCTCCAGAATCACAAAGCATAATATTGAACTATTGCCCGTCATCGACGGAGTGAATTAATTATCAGTTTATATACACAATAAAATAAGTGTTGGTTCCTCGTTTAATTCTTCTATTTAGCAGTAGGCTTTCGGTTTTTTCCGTGGTCAATAGACATTAAAATTAACACCACCCAAATTTAACTATTTCTAACGTTTATTATCAGTAAATAACATCACAAAACTTCAGCATTCGATTTAGCCCCCGTTTTTCATCATAAATAATAATGACAGCATACTTGCGCCGTTGCCAATTGCAATATCGTCATGATCAGCTGTATATGATGACGTTCTGAATCCATGTATATCTAAGGAAAATTGGATGTGCATATATTTTGTGGAAGTCGTCTAAATTAAGTCTCCGAAAACATTTCAGTTTCTTGGTTTTTTGTATCTAATCTTCCACTTCGTCTGCCCATGTACTATAAAACCCATTTCCACCCTTATACACTGTACCAATCTGTAGAGTTCCTTGGCCGGTGGATCCATATAGTTCTCTAGATTTATTTTTGGTTAAGGCTTCAAAGATGACGGGGCCTTAGATCCTAGCATTCACGCAATTGTAATTGTAGTATGGAACGAATTCAGGCAATGCATTAATGACTTTAGGCATAGGGAGTGATTAATAAAAATGAAAGTAACTGAACTATTCCTTCTTTTTATGATATAAAATCCAGGCTGATCCATTTCACATAATTGAGAAATGAATGTATTTGAGTTTTGATTTGCCCTGTATTCAGTTTTAACAATTTTGAAAAAATGTCACTGCTATAAAAGTGGACCAATATCAAAACTCTATTTCTAAAAAAAAATTCAGACTGTGTTGTTTGCAGTATACAACACCTTGAACCCACAGTGACTTGCATATACCATTGCATTGACTTCTGAAACACCCTATATAATTCAATGAAATTGTATATTGGGGGTGTGAGGCATGAGCTTAACCTAAATCCGCAATAACATACAGGCTGATCCATTTAATAAAACGTATGTTTGGTTCACCTTGGTGATATGAAACAAATAATTTTAAAATTCAAGTTTAAGACCGTCTACAATTTTCGTAAATAACTTTTTTTGATATCTTATATGATAACGAATATATCGACCTTTGCCACACTAATGCGTCACCCTGTATATGTATTTAATGCTTCAAATATTATATAGACGATGACGATGTAGGGAAATACTTAAAACACACTTGGATTTTACATTACACAATGCAAGAACACTTATGCAACAAAGTAATCAGAGAATACAGTGGTTGAATTATTCCATCATACAGTAACTTTAAATAATTTCCTCCGTGAATTTGGTGCACTGGTCCGAACGTGGATCTTTTTGGTTTCGGCGAAATCAGCATTGTTTTTCCTGGACTGCTATAGAGAACTAACACTCATTCGCGATCACAAGAGCAGCAATGCGCTAAAGGATGATATAAATGAATGCCATAAGTATTCGCATATTGTACCAGAACATTAGTGTTACATCTCACAATGCAGTTAGTCGTATAATTGGAGTACCATTACGGTTTCCTTCACAAAAACGAAACTTCCCTGGGAAAACTACCAATACACAATCAAATCAAAATGTAACTAGTTTGTTGCTAGGTCTGTTATACAGCTGAAAGACGTAAATATCATTAACGTTGGTGCATATTTTATGCCAGAGATGACGAAAGTCTGCTGCTAAATTGAAAATGCTACATTTACAAAATTTTGCTTATTGTCAAAAAAAGAACATATACAAGTAAGCAACTCTGGAAATGAGCCTGTACTCTTATATGTATCGTGTATAGCGTATGCGACCCTTTTTTCACCCGCTCTTATTTTCATTACATCCACGCGTTTCTTTTATTTATTTTCCGTTCCTATCCACCACAGCCAGTGCCAGTGTAGCGAACCAGGCAGACGTCCAGACAGCGTTCGAGCGGCCAACGCGAGCGAACGACTCGAGCGGCAGCTGCACGATATTTTCTAAACGTTTAGCAATATTTAGTGGATTTTTTTTCGATTGTTTTTGTCGCTGCTCGCGTTCCAGATTAATTGGAGCGGTGTGAAATACGAGCTTCGGCGGTTTCCGAAGGACGTAAATACACTCCGCAATGTAAATAGGGAGGGCTTATCAGCAGATGTCGTTTCAATTGATCTACGTTTCTTTTTGTACGCCCGATCGGGAAGATTACGTCAAGCAGCGGTATCGCGTGAACCGTACAGAGAACCCGATGCTGTATTTTGAAATGGATATTTTATTTTGAGTAACGTAATAATGTATATTCGCACCAAATTTAAATTTAATGTGCCTGTATTAGCTTCTGAATATTTGGAAATAATATTGTTCAAATTAAACTGCATAATTTTAGTAAATAAAATCAAAAATTTAAACTATCTATAACACGGAAATTAAATTAAATCTATGATCAAGCAAGGACAAATTACGTCATGTTTTAGCTGAGCGGAGTGAATCGTTACATTTATAGTTACTCAATCTCGTATTCGTACAACCTTAGTAACCACAGAAACAATAGAAAAAATGTTGTTATCAAAATGTTTATAGATTTTATATATGAAATTAAGCTTACTACAAATATGAATAATTGTCTTTATAATGTGACGTTACTACAAAAATATTAAAATTAAAAGAAAAAACTAAATACTGAACAAATCCAATGTGAAATTCGTATTTGCACAATCTGATAATAACTAATTTTTTGAAATGAATGCATACATTAATTAATTGATTAATAGCGCGTATGATTTCCTCTATTTTTAATAACTTCCTTTAAGGTTGGTGCAGTCAATGCCAGCACCTTTTTGTTTTTTCAGGGGAAATATTTTCCTTTCCAATAATAGTTTCTCCTTAAGCTCATAATTATTAGAAATATGATATTTTCTTGAGTTTTTAGTTCGGCACAAAGATTCTTGATGGGGTTAATGTCTGGGGATTGTGGGGGTGTTTCTATAACTTTTGGGCAATTATGTAGTAACCATAATGTTGTTACTTCGATTTATGTTTGGAATCGTTGTCTTGGTAAAAAAGAAATCTATCCGTTATATCCAAACGATTGGCACTTACTTTTAGATTTTGTTTTAAGATGTTGATGTACGTATACTTATCCATGATCCCATGGATAAAGTGTAACTTCCGACACCATTTTCGAAGAAACACCCCCACGCCATGACTGGTCCGCCACCATATTTTACGGTAGTCTGCAATTTTTTCTTGAGGAGGCTTGTATCTGGTTTGCGCCAGACAATTTGTCTACCATCTGATTGGAGAATATTAAATTTACTTTCATCCGTGAATATCACGTTTTCCCAAAAGTCATAGGTTTTAGATGCATGTTCTTTCGCAAACTTTATACGCTCACGTCTATTAGATTCGCTAATAAATGGCTTTTTAACCGCTACACGGCCATGGTAATTGTGCCTTCTTAAAACATTGCATATTGTTTCCGCAAATACCGTCTTGCCAGTGTCACTATTAAATTTTGTTGTTAATTTTGGTGGGGATATTTTTGAATTTAACCCTACTTCATTTAATATTTTCCGCTTATCACATTCGGTTAATAGTTTTCTGTTACAATTTCTGGGTTTGTTTGGTATTCTGTCTTCTGCACTGGTAGAATGATTTCTTGCAATAAGTAAATGTATTATTTTAAAAAATCCCTTTTATTTGAAAACCGAAAATATTAAAGCAAAACATAACCTCATATTATTTGAAGAAAATATTGTTCTTAAAAGTCCGTTTTGTTTGGAAAGAAAAAGTATTGAATGAAAAACAGAACCTCATATTATTTTAAGTAAATATTTTTCTTAAAATGTATTCTAAAACCGTTGCCTTGTTGAAAGTAGGTAAATCATGAGTTTATAAATTAAATCGCACTCGAAATTCTATTCTTATTATCTTAGTTAAGTGGTGGTTAGTGGGTGGTGTTATTGACCGTAAAATTACTAGTATTTTAGTACAGTAAACTTTGCATAATAAAATAAACAATATATACAATAGGTAATAGAAAATATGATGGAAGCTGCATAGATCATGATTGGTTTGGATCGTACTATTTCAATTCAAAATCTCTTATTTGGTCATCTTTGTACATCATGGGTAGTGTTTTAGCCAATCAAAATTTCACCCGGGCATTATTCCTACGCGAACGTTATTTTTTTGGTTATTCCTACGGGGGAAAACGATGTATGCATTAGTGCAAGCACGTGCAAGAGAACCGCAACTTATTGCTTGTGCTTGTGTTTATTTATTAAAATGGATAGTTTTATAAAAAACAAATTAAGTGACTGGAATGTACAGTATTTGGAAACATCTTCTGAAGGTATGTAAGTATGTAGGTGTCACTGTTTCACATACAATATAAATATTTACATATATAAGTGCCACGTATAATTTTTATGTTCAATAAGTTGGTTTCACGGGCATAGTATCATTACTATACAAAGATACTATTTCGGTAGTTTAATTGAAAATAATGTGTTCCAAGAATTAAATTACGGAATGAAAATACTAACCTCAATATTTACTGGCGCGTAATCGTCAAAATATCAGATTTTGTTCCATGAATTTAATTTTTGCAAGGATTATTACTTAAACCCCCGAAATAAATGATAACTATAACCATGAAATTCGTCTTATAAGAAGACAGTTTCTCAATTTCATAACATTACACAGATTAACATATTGCTTGCTGGTAAAAGCGTCACGGATCGGCCCTGTGGTGTGTGCGTATATACAGAAGAAAATTTTGTGTTTTTCAACGACTACATTGTTGGAAAGATTATTCATCTTTTTTTAGACATTTATGTATGCTTAAATTGTTTTGTGTTTATAGTTACCTAAAATAAAATATTTTCTAAATAAGATACCACCGTTTTTCAATCTTTACACTGTAGTTTTATTGACCTGAGAGAACTGACATTTAAAAAAAGTATGATTACAAAACTACATTATTTTACATTAAGAAAAAGTACATGGTATCAGAGTATTGCTTTAAATAACTCGTGTCCTAATTGTATAAGACAATTTTCTTGTTTCAGATAATCATTTGTTTTAATAAAGAAACATAAATGTGGAAAAAGTATTATTACAAGAACTACATTATTTTACATTAAAAAAATATATATGGGAGTTTTGTTTTAAATCATTTCTGTCTTAACTTTATAAAATATTTTCTTGCTTCAAATTGTCATTTACTTACATTAGTACATTAGAATTGTCTAGCACAAAAAACTCAATTGTATTCAGATAATAAAATCTTTTAGGAATATAATTTGCTTGATTCAAAACAAGAATTCTATTGTGAGATTAAAACAGACACTCTTGTCTCAAGTAAGCACTTCCACCAGTGTGTTTTATATCGTTTAATATTGCTATGAACTGTAGAGCGACTTCGATTAACGATTTCGCTTATTTCTCTCAAACATTTTCCGCCTTCGTGGTGAAAAACTATTAGTTTTCGTATGTCCTCAGAGGTTTCTTTACCTTTTCTCTCCATTTTGACAAAATTAATCTTAATTTGACAACAAACTTACTCTACCTAATAACAAGTCCTCCAATACGTATTTCATTTGCTTTATTTCTAAAAGTGGGCGATATTTCATATTTCAAGAAGCAATAGAGTTTAGTGTACGAATAGAAATTTGACTTTGAATTTGTTTGTTTTTTGTTTCCTCTTTTCATTTTAATATTTTCATAGTAACATCACAATATTAAGATAATTAGTTATTCATACTAGTAGCAAACTTAATTTCCTATATAAAATCAATAAACATTTCTATAAAAACCATTGCTTTTTTGTTATGTCTCTGGGTACTAAAGTTGTACGAATATGAGATTGAGTAAACTGTATGTTAAGTGAAATACCACCATCGGTACCACCGATATAAATATTAATAATCAACTACAAATAACAAAGGAGGCAAACGGAAGTAACCACATACAACACTTTCCAAGCGAATTGTAAACAAGACTCGTGCGCAGGCGCAGAGACGCGCTAATCACATCGCGCAATTAGTTCAAATATATCTTAGGAAGTTTCACTAAATGTTGATTTTAGTGTTAAAAGCAAAAATTAAACTAATTCTCAAATGAATCTATATAGGAAGGAATAAATACAAGTAAGTACAAATAGGTCATAGATACAGAATCAGTATAAATATGTACACCGTCTGTATAATTGTGGACGGTAGGAAAACGACAGGAGGTATATATGTGGTTTGATAATAAATAAAAATAAACATAATATAGTTATTAATTATCATACTTTTTCCTGATATAAATTCTACTATTAATTTTGCCGTACGCAAGCTATAAGTTCTTGAAAATTACTGAGTAATTATGTTGTCTAAGTGGTCCATGGAAATAAACTCTTGAATACCACTGGAATCGTGGAAGTTTATGTATACAACTACATAAAAATTATTTTATAGAGATCTGTATAACCTATGCTTGAAACACTAAAATGAATAATTTTTTTCGAACCATACCTAATGATAATTTACTTTTAACGCACGACCTTCAACCAAAATCATCTTTTAATATAACACCCCACGCGAGAGTGATTTAATTTTCCATTAATAAAACATAATAGTGGGACCGACTTAACAACCTCAGCGTTATGAGGTGCATATGTTGGAGTTCTCAGTATTTTATTGTTCACAAGGTAAGATATGTATAGTCCGTGAGTGCATAAATGAGAAAATAAAAACTGTCATGAAAACATTTTAATGCTCGAGGATTAAGTACCAGTGCAGTCGGTCAGAGTTTCTTTATTTCCACGCCACACTAAACAGCCTCTACTTTGTTGCGGCGACATGAGGAATGTCAGCGGCGTAGTCTCGAAAATCGAAACTCGTTTAATGTATGTGTAGATTAAATATGATCCTGATGGGTAACAATTAATTTATCTCTCTTTAATTGGCTGTGGGAGTGCCAAGCGATAAATTAAATTTTGGAAATAAATTACAATGGGGCTTATTTATTAATCAATGGATGCTACCTACGCCATTGGTCGCTTTCTTTATACATAGTATGTATATTCTTTCCTCTTCAACGACAATAATAACAACGGCCTTTTGAAAGCGTCCGTCTAAATTTAACTGATTTAATGGAATCATATTGAAAATCTTTTGAAATATGAGCCATAAAAGAGTTGTAACATCTTGTCAGAATGTAAAACGGGAGGGCCTATACTAAAGAAGCAGCATGCACGTGTGTAGTAAGTCCATAGGCCGTACACCCATACACGCACCGCGCGGGTATTTTTTTATAGTAACAGACTATTGCCCGTGTTATGGACTTTCATGTTCGAATAACACGCGCGCACGTCACGGGAACATATAACAGGCTATAATTCCCAGTTGGCAATAAAATAAACAGATGTTTCTCGCACTTGTTTACATTTTTTATTGTTATGGTGACTTTTATTATCTTTCAAACCGATTTCTAATTAAAATTTAAATTGCTATGGGCAACGCCACCGCTTCGTCTTCGATCCGTGTACGTTCTCCTATCGGTGCCTTGTCTACCGTTTCGGTTGTGCCGCCTTCCGCTTTTCTCGTTTTACGAGCTCCCCGTAAAAATCATAACACCGTTCTGGTGTTTAATTATTGCCGAAACGACACCGTAATGAGTGAACACTAATGGCGGAAGAATGTGTGACACAAAGGATCTAATTTCAACTACCATTTTATGTGGATGATGGAAGGGAAAACCCGCAGTCTGTTGAAATAATGTCGTCGGTAAAACTTAACATTTAAAAAAGAAATTAAATCTATCTTTACTTTGAAAATGAATAACAACTTTAAACCTATATTCTGGTTTAATCTGCATTTTCATAATGCCACCTGCATTTATAATGTAAACAATGTTTTCTCAACATTAAAACGGATATATTGCTACCATAAACAATCACAAGTTCTTACATGAAATTATATCGAGGTCAATTTCATTTCTGCATTTTTATAATGCCACCTGCGTTTATAACCACAATATTTACATTCATTTATCACATGCATTTACCACAACAATAAGGAAGATTGAAATTAATCGGGGAGTGAGACAGGGTTATACCGTTTCATCAAGACCTCTTACTGTGACGCTGGAAGGCGTTTTTGAAACATTGAACTAAGACGACAAAGGCATCAGCATAGACGGTAGGATAGTCAACCATCTGCGCTTTATCACCGTTGATCCATCCATCGAAGAACTAGGTAAATGGGTTTCCGAATAAACATGTCAAAAACCGATACTGAACGTGATATAACAATAAATGTAAGTAATCGAAAGTGTCAATGAATATGTATAGTTGGGACACGCTAGAAAGACTAAGAAAAATAACCAAACAACCGAGATGCCAAAACGGATTAAGGTAGGGTGGGCAGCATTTGACGAGTTAAGTTATAAGAAAAAAAATGAAATGCCAAAAAAAACGCAAAACGCAGCGCTTTTAACAAATGTATACTACTTGTTGTAACATAGGTATGGTTGGCAACCGATGACAATATCCCTGCGATGCGCCAATAGATTACGAATATATCAAAGAGCTATGAAGAGAGCTATGTTGGACATTAGCCTGCGAGATCATATACGAAATGAGGAAATCAGAACAAAAAGCAAAATAACTGATATCACGAGTAGATAGCTGACTCAAAATGCTCATTGACGAGACACCATTCATTTGATTGTCTTCATGGGTAAAACGTTATTCCGGCAAGCCCGTCTGTCACAACGTCCTGTGGGTCGACCTCCTATACGATGAACTGAAGTTATAGTTGGAAAAAAAGTGGATTAGACTAGCACAAGAGCGAGAAGCATGGAAAACATTAACGGATATCCAGTGGATGAGCAATGACTAATGATGATAATTAACCTTTACTAAGTAAAGATAGCAAGGACTGTGGGGCAGCACGATAAACACACTGTTCGGATTACTCCTCCCGCACAAGTATTAAA
>JARFOC010001158.1:802030-818880 GCA_031763485.1 Osmoderma eremita | reverse complement strand
AATTAATTTGTGCGGTGTGGATTTCCCGATACTGTGTATTAGTGATACCAGCCCACAGTCCTTGCAATTCTTTCACAGAAAGGACAACCAATAAAGTTAGGCAGACGTGCGTTTGACAGTAAGAAAAATCAAAAAGGATCCCCATAAAAGTGCTCCTAATGTTGCAACTTAGGTTCTAGAAGAATGTGCGTGAAGAAAGTGTACGCACAAAGAATTCGTCAAACCCTTAAAAAGCAAGGCTATAGTGGACGTGCATCAAGGAAAAAGTCATTTATTAAAGAGCGGAACAGAGACTAGGCTACAATAACACTGGTCAACTAAATTTCATATTTATTTTGTCCCACGAGGTAAAGTGGGTGAACTTGGTGGTACTTTTTAACACTTATTTCATATCTGTTTTCAGAAATTTTCTGTCAGGCAGGATTTCAGAATGACAAAGCAATATGGTATTATAGCACATTCATCCTCGCCTAGTGTCATGTTTTGTGGAGGTTTTGGCACAGGTAATTCCGGACTGTAAGGTACTGGCCTCAGTGCAGACGGAATATTAGGATATTTTACAGTGTTTGGATTTAGAAGTAATACCACTTATATTTGTTAGACAAAAATAGCAATCTGTAATATGATCTAATGGTTCCCTCCAAATCATTGGAATAGCAAAAGGCATATGTCATTTACCTTTTGCCCACGCTGTAGGAAGTCTGATACACGTAGCATAGCAAATATGGGGAGCCCAGATTTTATCTTCATCACCTACTTTACACTTGAAATACTGCTCATAGCACTTTTTAAGGAGAGGTATGAAAGACCGTTTTTGATATTTAAATTTCAATTCGCCGTAAATGTAGCAAAAAAGAGTTCGGGTGGTTTACACATTTCCTTGGCATTCTTACGGGTGATCAAATGTTCGCAGTTTCACTACAATAGTTTGAACGTACCACAACGCAACACTCTTTAAAACGTTGCCAACGTCAGCGTATGTGTTCTTTTGCCGAGATCTAGGTGACAACTGAAATAACAAGAGATGCTATTTAGGAACGAGAAATGCAGGTCTTAACATGTCAAGGCATGTTCAAACATTATCCCTTGCATGCTGCTTGATCAGTACCGAGCTCTAGCCGACAACTGAAATAACGTCAAGACATGTTCTCTTATAGTACATATCTATGCATGCATATTTTAGGTGGATAAGCGAATATCCTGGAACATAAAAGCTAAGGGTGATGGTGAAATTCTGAAAATATAATTGATTTCAGCATATGGGGATCAGACATTTTGTTAACCAGTGTTATCTTGGCTGTTGCAGCAACATTCTCCTTTTAGTTGATTTTTTTTGTTTGATTCACCAACTAATTTATTGTAGATTATATAGAAAGCATATATTCATTAGTTTAACAGATATCATAGTTTGCTAAACCCACTTTCATCGCTAATGCGTTGCCGATTTCGTTGCGAATCGTCCCTATCACTTACATGCGCCAGGACATACCTCATCTAGGGGACATCGGTCAAGGCACAAGCCACTAGGCCCAACGTAACAGTATCGGTAATGTAGTACACTTCTCGATTGGACAGTACATGGACTGTCAGTCTCGATAGACTAACTGCGTTGTTGTGATATGCAAGTGTGTGGGAACGACAGAGGTATAACAATACTGTCAACTGCCTATAAAATAACCTGCACAATGATACAACAGAGGTTAGCCAGCAAAAGAAGGGAAACAATAAAACAATATCAGTACGGGTTTACATATGGAAAATCTGAATTAAATACTTTACATACATTAATGCAGATAATGGGAAAGGCAGGTGAACATCAGATAGAATTAAAAATGCTACTTATAGACTTCCGATAAGCCTTTGATTCTATTAAAAGAGGTAAATTGATGAGAGCATTACAAAAATTGGATATAGAGCAGAAATTAAGGAGACTGATACATATGACAATAAACACTTAGTGTACAGAGACAATCAGGTGAGACAGAGGAATTTGAAATGAAAAATTAAGTACGACAAGAGAACTCATCATCGGCAACCCTGTTCAACATCGCATTGGTTTATGTAACAAGAAAAATAAATAATAGGACGTTAAAAACAGGAGGCTCTGCTCCTAGTAGTACATAATTTTAATAACAAAAAACAGGAAAGTAATAGGAGATATGGTACCAGAGTTAATGGAGGTTAGGAAAAAAGATGGGATGGAAAATAAACGAAGCAAAAGTAAAACCGATGAAAATGGATAAGCGTACTAATGGGAAGAATGGTAAAATTAGAATTGGAAGGTACATAATTGAGGAAGTGTATAAATGGATATATCTGCGAAAAGTAATAGCAAGGTATGAAGATAGGAAGACGGAAATAAGAGAAGGAATAGCAGTGGTAAGCAGAGGTTACTATGCAAACAAAAAAAAAACATAACGAGCAAACATTGAGTAATAATACAAAGATGAAAATATACAAGACCATTATAACACCGATAACGACGTATGGAGCGGAAACATTGACAATGACAAAAAGTCATAGCGAAAAGGTGTGCAGAGGAAATAGTTAGAATGATACTGGGGTCTATAAGAACGAAAGAATGAATTAGAACGACACATAGAAAGGGATATAGTAAAAAGAGGTGAAAGCTAAGAATAGGGCGATATGGAGAAGTATAAACAAAAGGGTTTGATGCATGGAAATGAGGGGGCTGATTTATCCCGAAAATAAAGATTTAGAGAGGGTCGTGAGAAAGTGTTATAACTCCGCTTGGGGTCTAAACACTATTTCTATATATATATATATATATATATATATATATATATATATATTACAAAAATAATTACTTCTTCGTAAAAAAAAACAAGAGCACTAAGGCACAAAAAAAACTTAGATATATAAATTTGGAAACGCGAATATAATTTGCTACACTTTTAGTAATTAGTAATTCTTTATAGCTAATCGCAGTTGATTTCTTCTGTCCAAGAGCGACAAAGCAAATGCACGGGAAAAGAGAAACACCCCGAGGGGAAACGCAATAAATTCCAATTTCATCGGCGCAAAAAACAATAAACAATAACAATTAGCAATTAACAAATTAACAACACATACATTTGTCCGAGAATCACATAAACAAAGCATCAATTAAAAGAGTGGGATAGAATGCCCAGTTTCCTGTTGCGCTTACCCGCATTGGGCGAACGAGCGTCGGAGAAGGAGGGTCGAATGCGCCGACAGAGACGTCGAATAACATAAACTAAATAAAGAGTCGCGGATTCAATTAGTGCAAGGAAGATCGGTTGCACTTTTGTCTCGAGTCGAACGGAGACGACGCCAGCCTCTTGCCAATTGCATGTTACCAACTGCCTAATAAATCGGCTCATTTTGTTTGTTGTTAATTGATATAATTAGCTTAGGAGTCTTCAATGCGCGACTTGTTACACCAATTATACTCGTAAGGCAATGTAGGTGCCTTTTTATCTAATTTTATGGGCGAACGCGTAAGGGCCCCTTTTTTGTATATCCGACGGTCTCGCCATTCCCGTCCACTTGGTGCAACTACGAGTACGATCGATAGCGAGGACGATACCCATATAAAACTGGCGCTATTGTTCTGTCAAAATGGTCGATATAATATTTGATAGTAACGTAAAAACATCCTTAGAAGGTTTTGGTTGAATCTTATCCATTAATAATAATAGTAAAAATAGAATTTGTCCAACGGATTATTACAATCCTAACTGAACAGCCTCATGGGAACAAGCAACAATATTATTTAAGTGTAGTTTATAAACATTAAATATTGTAAACTGCTATTTTCAATCTTCTTTATTTTCCTAAAAAAAGAATATATAAAGCATAATTTTTAGCATAAATGCATTCTAGCCACGCAAGCTACTTCGGTTATGGAGTTATAATCTATATCACAATTTTGAGGTATACCTAATATGAAAGCTGTGAATGATAAACATAAGAGGTGACTGAGAAGGCATATAAGTTGCGACTGTTCTGTAATGTAAAACATGGAAGTCTAGCGGGAAGAAGATCTAGATATCAAGAAATTTAGCTGTGCACAAGGTTATATAAGAATTTCAAACCATTTACTTGATGTCGCATTTCCAAAGATTCAAGATTGAACCTTAAAAGTAGAACAGCTTGGTGAATTCCTTGATGGGGATAAGTAGGGGAAAGGGACATAAGATGACGAAGCAGGTAAGTTGACGAATTAATAAAAATTAAGTAATTGCGATAGATAGCGCAGTTTGTGTCGCAAGGAAATATGAGTCTTACCAATACGCCACCAGAGGTCATCACCAAAATGTATCGAATCGTATACCACCATTTGACATTAAAGTTAACTGAAAACGGGCTTTCTGTTGTTATATCCAGTCTTTAGAAAATAGTGTTTATCCTTTTGTGGGTAAGAATTTAATTAAATTTACTGCCTGTATAGAAGAAACTATTGTTTTTGCATAAACTCCTGTAATTAGGTTTTATAATTTTATTATTTAAACTAAGAAAATCATCATAATATGTGAAATTTCATTTGTATTCAAGTTGACGAATGACCAACAGCGATAAGATGACGAATTCGTCATTTTACCCTCCGCATTCGTTTTGGTTTCTAACAAATTTTGGACTGATTATTTTTTATCATTATTTTAGATTATGTAAAACAATGGGTAGAATATATATATGAAAAACTTCGAGACAATCCTGGAGCAAAGAGAACATGAAAGCTGCAATGCTGCTTTACTTCGAGCAGATCCCAAAGTTAGACGTCCGAGAAAAGAGTTACCATCATTTGTCATTTCTAGCACTCAGGTGAAAGATGCACTGGAACAAAAGCAGTAGGAGAAAGTTGAAAGCGAAAAGAAAAAAAAAACTTTTAAGGGGATTGCAGCAGAAAGAAAGTAAGACAGTTATGCAAGAAGTTAGAGAACTAGAAAGAAAAAAACCTGTGTTGAGGAAAATAAACAAAAATACACGGCGTCAAATAAAATTTTACGACTCCTCTGATTCCACCGGTTTCACGGAAATACCCTATGTTGATACCGACGATGTCATGGAGTTAGAAGTTGAAGAAGAGGACAAGAACTGTAATATATGTGGGGATATAGGCAAAAACAATGAACTTTGGTTTCAATGATGTGCTTGTAACTTTGGGCACATGCTGAGTGCACAGAATTGTCTTCAAAGGAAGCTAAATTTAAGAAACGGTTTTGTTATCGCTGCGATAATTAATTACTGATGTTACTTGTGTGTGTTTTATGTACTGTTTATTTTTTTAAATAAATTAGGTACCTACATTATTTTATTTTAATACATACCTACTTCATTTTTACTTTTTTATATATCTCATCAACTTACCCACCTTTGGGTGTAAGATGACGAAAATGACATATTTTTTAACTCACAACACGCTTATCTATTCATTAGGAAAAAATATATGTAAATCAGTTAACGTATGTACCAATTCAGCTATTCCGCAAATATATAATTAGCGATGTACCCACAAATCAAAATATTAGGGATAAGGCCTTACCTTGCCAACTTATCCTCCTTTCCCCTACCTCAATCATTTATTTGATGTCCCATTTCCAAAGATTCAATATTAAACCTTAAAAGTAGATCAGCTTGGTGAATTCCTTGAGGGAGTTATGGACCTTCAGTTTTGAAAAAATAAATATTCGATAAATTTGCGCTGGACGTTCATACCAGATGATACATGGAACCTGTAAAATGAACTCCACACTAGGCTACCAAGCACTCCCAGGTCCCTGATGGAATAGTAGCGAGTAATGATAATAGAGAGTTTGTTCTAAGTCATGAAAGTACATTTAGGCGAATCCTTAGAAATATTATTGCGAGTACATCACCTAGTTTAACACAACCCACCATTGAAGGCGTGAAACTGGAATATGCAGAAAATGTAAAATATCTAGGCGTCATATTTGACAATACGTTAACCTGGAATCCGCATCTGGAGAAGGTATCCCAAAAGGTAAGGCTGTTCTTGTGATGGTCTTGTCGCAGGGTATGTGGAAATTCTTTGAGGTTATCCCCAAAACTAATTCATTGGTTGTATGGGACGGTAATACGCCCAACCATTACTTATAGGGCAGTAGGTTGGCGGCGGAAAAAGTTATCAAGTTATTGTCAGAGCAAAACTCATATGCATAGAAAAGATAGTGAGCATGGCAATTACGGCAGCCATTTATTCCCTCTGTCCTTGGCTTTTGAAAAACTATTGGGTCTTTCGCCTCTGCATATTGTATTGGAAAGCGAGAGCAGACTAACTGCATTTCGTTTCTGGTACATAGGGAATCAATTGCCGCGTCATGTATTCTTGGTAAATAAACTGCTGCATACGGTTATTCCCGATGGCATTGCGGGAATGCCAACTCACATGATGTATGCACGACATATGATTCGTACATTCTTCACTACCAAATGCAGGGGAGTGGAGATATAACGAAACCAAACTGACGCATGCAGACGCAGCCTGCTGGTTTATAGATGGATCGAAAACTCAGCAAGACGATTGTGCTGTGGAGTTAGAGTTGAAAATAGGTCTCACGACGGAGGAAAATGTGTTTATTGTTTGGCATAATTTTTGGTCGTCCGGAAATGGCTATCAGGATGGGGCGAGTTTGAAGTTAGTAACGAAACAATATCATGAACAATTTGACATAGATATTTCGTGATACTGGCAGTGTATTGTGCCTACGAAAGGGAAGATCTGATAGACCAGTAACTGTGAGAACAAATAAAAATCACGGACCTGTTGTCAATTGAGGTTTGGGGTCACGTAAGCGAAGTCTTCGACGAACGTCCTTGAAATTGAATATCAGCAATAAGTCGCTTCGGTGATTGTTTAAAGACGTAGGTAGATTTGCGTATCGAATTCAGGTTGGACAGCGATTGATAAATCAAGGTATGCATGCCAAGGTTGTGTATTGTGAACGAATTTTGGCTATGTCATGGCAGGAATCTCCGCATGGAAAGACAGTGGTTTCAACAGGACGGGGCGACCAGCCACACGGCTCCTCAGTCTTTAGCAGTGCTGCAGGAACGAATGATATCCCACGTGACTGATTTCAACCACCCATCACATTTCTCTGATCTTACACCACCGAGCGCCTACCTATGGGGAATGTTAAAGGAGAAAGCGTTCAGCGCTACGTACTCACACAAAACTGTAAATGCATTACGTGAGAAGATCATCTCGTTTTTCAGGAATCTGCAGAGACCCGTGTGCTGTGTGTCTGCTTGAGCGTCATGAACAGTATCTGCTGCGCAATGCCGCACATTTTGGACGTGCATAATACAGAAATAAAAATGTACAAGTAGTAATTAATATGTGTATTGCTTCAGTACTATATATTTTGTGATATGATTTGATGGCTGATGCTGACGGATTAAGGACTTTAATTTTAGTTATCGCATACCAGTGGCAGCCGGTGTATATAATTTTACAAAAGCAGCAATCAAAAATATACTTTTTGTATATATAAAGAAAACACAGAACACCCCTTGAATAACGCTGTTATTCAAGTGTTATTCCAGTGGTGTTCTATGTTGTGCATATCTCCCAGAATGCTACGTCTAGCACTACTTTCAATAGACTGATATTTTAGGGCTAACAACTCCACCGTGCATTTCAAGGATTCAGCAGACGGTGAAAGAAGCTGACAATTAATTAAATTATTTCTTTATTTGCCAAATATTTTTAACACATATTGTGCCTTCATCAGGGCTCAAAATTCTAATTATAATATCCTTACGTTAAATGAGTAGAGAAACATAATGCGTGTACGTAAGTTCGGAGAAGAATAAGACGGAGTTATTAGCTTTTAAATATCAGTTTATTAATTACTAGTACTGCCTTACTTACTTATAGTATGTGTAAATAAACTTTAATGAAGGAATTACATTTTCATTCTATTGCATTTTGGATTTCATCCATATATATTTAACACATATATGTTATAATAAAATATGGAATTATGTTTACAAAAGAAAACAGGTTGTGATTTACTATTATACTTCTTATATTTGTTCTTTTAACCGAAACCAATTGTCGTTTTTGGTCTGTTTAGAATTGTGTTTTAGTAAGAAAGCCACCCAATATTTATGCTACTTTTACAAATAAAAAATTTGCTATATTTTTAACGGTTTAATTGGTAGTATTATATGTAAATATATGTAACGACCTAAGAATTAGATCATATTTGAAGTAGTTTTACGTAATATTACATAACACTTAGGTATTTACCGCTATCAGAAAATTAATTTAAATTATAGTATAATTGTGCATACGAAAGAAAAGTTAGAATTTGTGTCGATCACTGGGCACTAATGGTAAATGAAAACATACAAAATATGTTATATCGATATAAAAAAGCGATATGGAAATCAATGGTAGATTAAAATAGAGGTATAAGTGGATATGTTCATATGTTTATAACAGGACTATAAATTCCACATTAATTATTATTAATTGACTGTTGAATGAATTTGTCAGATGGAATAAATCCATGTGACGCACTGTGAAATCATCCTTAACAATAACTTTCGTTTTGCCTTTCTAGTAAATCTGGTAAATCGTTACTAATTAAGCAAAATTTCTATTCATTAAAATCAATTATTGATGTTGATGCAGTACATGTAATTGCTTTTAATTGCTTCACTAAATCTAACTAAAAAGTTCTTCGACTTAAACTATCTAACGATAATAGGTAAAAACGTTTTTGCTAGTATTTTGTATTCGCGAATGTATTCAAGCACACATGCAACTGCAAACTCAGCACTCATAAGGAAACATCGCTTTGATTTCCATCTGGGGATAAATGGTTCTTGTAATAATAATCTGGTATAAATCAATTTGATTTATGGAAAGTTGTTATAATTGTGTAGAAAATGTATGCATGGAAACTATATATGATTACCTATGGTTAACTATATAAATCACTAGATACACTCATCGACTATCTAGCTAGCGATGTAATACTTACGTAATTTTCATAAAATGTAATTGAATACTGTCATTATAGGATTAATCAATGGAGGCAAAGATTATTTACCAAAAGTGAAACGGTTAAGTGATCAGGTTCTCGCAAATTGGATAGAAATGGTCTAGTTTTTAGATAAACAACATGGAAAAACCGTTACAAAATATTGCAGATTATCAAAGATCCAGAAGGAAACTAGGGCTGAAGATACCAAATTCGAAAGAAATCAATTAGCAAAGAAAAGAGACAGTCTACCGTTCCAGGATTTTTATACTATTCTTGTGTACGCATATTTTGCTACTTTCCTCATGCATATTGTCTTGAAAACGTTTAGTTTTGTTAGTTTGAGGCATTAAATAATATTTGTAGCCCAATTGTTATAAATCCCTAAATTTTAAAATCCCAGATATAGTGCAAGTCGCTGATAGATGATGAAGAATGGAGACCAGATAGACGGAACTAAAGCAAAAAATACCTTTACCACCCCAATGACTGAAAGGCTCTAGATACATATTTCGGCTACTATGTTGCCATCCTCAGTAGAACCTACAAAGGAGAAAAGGGTTAGATATAGTACCTCTGGTGTAAGGTAACACCTTAGAAGACATGTTCTTTACCAGATCACTGGCGGAACAACACAGTTTCACTCATTGAGATGGTAAGGATATTTTTTATGGTTCTACCAGGTTAAGCCACCGTATCCTATTACTTTATAAGGGAGACCAGATACATATGTATATTTAGTTCTGTAAACAGTAAATGGACAATAACTAAAATCTATTTTTGTTTCGGAGATCATCGTGTAGATATTTTGTATAAGGGATAAAATATTATGATAATGCTTAAGGTAAACTCTAGTTTTGTACTTTTATAACAGATATGATTTTGAAGGGTCTTTTCATCCCTTTCATTTTGATATAATAGATTAGGTTACTCAAACATCTCAAAAGCACGATGGAAGAAATATCAAGTTCATTTTGCATTGCGGTCTTATTGGCAATTAATAGACATGCAGGTTTTTCTTCGAAACAAATTTTAATAGTTTTTGGTCATCTTTGCGGAAATTGTTTGAAACTAAAATGGAAATATACTTCCATTACCTTTCATGATTTTATTTTTTGGACTAAAGCAAGCCGCAAATGTTTGTTGGTTCCCTTATCATATGCGGCCTCCGTTGCACAATTGATTTAATTCTGGACACCTTTTAAATCCATGGAAGATCTGCTTGTTTTTGCTAGGATAATTTACTACCTTAAATTGACTAATACCTGTGACTTCAGTAACTACCAGCATCCTCTTGATATTTCTCCGGTATAAAGTAATAGGATACGGTGGCTTAAAATAGTAAACATAAAAATACCCTTACCACCTTGGTGAGTGAAGAACTCCAGATACGTATTTCGGCAACCAAGTTGCCATCCTCAGCAGAATCTACAAACGAAAATAATGTTAGACGTAGCACCCTGGGAGATATGCACCACACAGAACACCACTTAAATAACACTTTAATGTTATTTTATGTAGATTCTGCTGAGGATGGCAACTTAGTTGCCGAAATACATATTTGGAGTTCTTTACCCATTAAGTTGGTAGAGGTATTCTTATTTTTATTTTTAATATTTCTTCGATCTTATAGCTCAAAAGAGGGTTTCTTCGTCCTCCATACACGGTCGGTATTCGGTTTCTTCCGATAACCCGATTCTGTGTGGATGTTTTCTGATTCTGCAGTGCCCTGCGCAGTGCGCTGTGCTTATTGTTGGTATTTGACGAAAACTTGTGCGTATGGACCACAATTTATGTTAATGAACAAAAGCACACATAAGCTTTTTCGACACTTACAACCCACGCTATCTACGCGTCTGTGAGTTTCTACACAAAAAAGAAACCTAATTGGTTAAGGCAACAAAATCTACGTTTAAATAGCGACAAATCATATTGTTTCAAATAAATATATAATTGGCACAAGAAAGTAAATAGTTGCTCTAACATTTGCTCTCTCATTTCACATTATTTATATGTGTATGTTTTTGAACTTGGTACACTAAAAAAGACATCACAGGGCGTAAATACTTAGGTGGCTATTTTATTGGTAATATGGATAAATAGATTTGCTTCTTTTACTCTCCAAGCAATAAACAGTCTGGTTGTGTGATTCCCATTCTTGCTTCAATAGAAGCAGGAGAATTATTATTATTATAATCATGAAATAAATCTTTGGAATCATGTATTTGTAATTCTACTCAACATGGAAAACAATAACAAATAAGGTAATATGTAAAATGTATTTATTTCTTGTAAAAAAATTTTTTAGTTGCAAAACTCAAGGTTTTAAACCACTTGTGGTTTATCTAATATTTTACATTAATAGGAGGTAATATCATCTTAAAACAGCTGAGCCATGGTAATTGCACCTATCATAAATTGCTCATGTCTAATTGAAATTGTAATGACACATTAAATGCATGTGTGAATAATTACAACAACGCACTATTATTTAATTGAGTGGCTTTTTCTATCTAGATCGTGCACGCACATGTCCGCTTAAACCTCCTTTATTTTATATGGAAATATCCGTTCCTCAAACTAGGGTTACCTTATGGAAGAAAAGAACCCGATCAGTATATATAGATTTAATTGCATAGACCTCTAATAATAATAATTCCATGTATACATATGCAATAGATACGTTACGTTGAATGAGCATTCTGAAAACTTGAGAATATTCATAAGTACTTACAGCAATTATAAGTAATTAATTGTAAAAATTTTCATAACAAAAATATTTTCGACGAAATTCATAACAGTAGTTCTTTATACTATACAAGATAACCATCTCGATGCGAATTATATTTACAAATATGTTAATAATAGCTATTATCTGAGATTGTTGCAGGTATGTTTGGTTAATTTATGCGAAACATACGCTAGATAATTCTAACATTATCTCACATTGTATGTTGGGTGTATCAGTCACTGAGAGATGTACCCACACACGTATGTGTAAGAAAAACAGTAATTATAGAACGTTAGTTAAAGTTTTAAGGTACATTAATTAATGCTAGATACAAATCTTTCTGATTACATACACATTTTTATTAATAAAATATCTGTGTGACTATTGCCAAAAAAAATGCTTCCTGTGCTTGTACTTGAAGTTTAACATTAAGCGTATTCCCTTCAAGATTGTTATCATGGTAGGTACCTATATTACAGAGCAGAGGTTCTCAAAATATGCTCCTCGGCGCTATGGGGCGCCACCAGATGTCTGCAAAGGCTCTCCGGACTATATAGTTATCCGGAAAGTTAAAACTTTGCTCTCACAACTACGCAAAGGCAAAATATGAAATGGTTATGCGTTCTAACCGTGGTAGAAGCTCTATCATGCAACAATTATTACTTGGGCATTATGCATTATATTGCATACCTATAAGTTTTTATAATACTCGGTCCACAGGTTATGGTATTAACATTTTAGCTAGTAGATTTATGTCAAATTTAGCTTTTCTATCGGTGTGGTATTTGACACTGACTGGTGTCATACTTAATACATTGGACATCCTTTTCCTTGTGTTATGCGACTACCGCTTTGTGTCAACATGTGGTTGACAGCAGTGGCGACTCGTCTAGGGTCGGAGTGCCCACCCAAGCATAATTAAAGAAAATAAATATGTTGATCTTTTAATTTTTTGTTGTTGAATAATGATAAATATTAGATATAAATTTGCATTGAATATTATTATCCTTTGTGGGCATGCAGCTTTAACGAGTGCAATTCATTATGAAACAAAGATAAAAAATATAATTATTATATATTTTGAGCCCGTCATGCGTGGATTATTTAATTTTAATGTAGGACGATATTTATTTAATAGATCCTACATTTTAATTTAAAAACTGTTTATATTTTTGTGTTATGCAATAATGCTAATAATAATAATAAATGTTCAGCTCTCGCGTCTACGGCTGATACCCATTAAAAATACTCACGAGCCGCCGCTGGCTGACAGACGCTGGTGTAGTGTTGGATATCGCGTGTAAAAACATTTTTGTTGTCGCATCAATTTTATAGACATACCAGACTGATTACACACAAAATTATCTCTAGTGTTAGGATGATGCTATGTAGCAGATGAGCAGTCATCTTTCTTGTTTATTAAAATTTGGCGAGATAGATAAATTGGTAACGTGCAGTAAGTCATGCAGCAAAACTATTTATAAACCAACAACACTATAGCATATACATGTTTTTTTCGGGTGTAATCATCTTTACACTAGTTCCCTTTTCGGGAGTAAAGATGGCGTTAAAGCCATTGCAGGTGTGGTGGCAAAAATTAAAGTTGTAGTAAAAAATTGCAGGAGCAGCTATTGTGTGCTTCGTCGTCCAGTCTTAGCTGTAAGAAGGATGCCGCTTTCTCTCAAAAATGTCTTGGATCAATAAGGAAAAAATATTTTCTATAATCCGTACCTCTAAATGCGCGATTATTTAGGGTCTTGTGCGATATGGGAAATACACATACGGCATTACTATTTCACACAGATGTTCGCTGGCTATCAGGAGGTAAAATATTAGGTACTTGGGTTATTTGAGTTGCTACCTGAAGTGGGTGCATTTTTCTAACTTGAAAAATCGATTAACTGATAGACTTAATGAAGTTAATTTGACACTTCAAGGTAAGCAAACGACAGTGTTTGCAACTAATGAAAGAATTCATGCTTTGAAGTTAAAATTTTGATTGAATAATAACAAATGTTTACAACTAGATATCTTTCAGGCATTAAATGAAACTAGCTGCAGAGTTGATGGGGACTGAAAAGTATTTCCAGAACTGACAAATGAAATTGATGAGAACCTTATATGATGCCTATATAATTCTGTTTCCTTAAATTTTTCAGAAGATTAGCTTAATCGCGTCGAAAACTATTCTTGGATAAAATCCATTCATAATAACACTAAAGCCTTCTGGTTTTTCATCTTAGGAACACTAGATCTTCAATGACTTGGTTGCCGACATTACCAACCGAATTTTCGTGCAAAATTCAAAAAGAATATCCACAGTTATGGAAAAAGCTGCGAAAGTGGATTTTCTGTCTGTTTGCACAAAAAGCAAATATCGGATTCGCTTAAATGCAGAATTTGATTTGAGATTGGAACCGTCTTCAATAAACTCGAATATGAAAGAAAGCAGCAGAAAACAATAGGTATCATCTATCCCATTAAGGTTGTAATTTTAATTATCTGAAACTATAACAAAATATTTTCAATTTCATTATTTTATTTGATTTTGATTTTCCTTATTTTTTAAAAGTTGTTTCCTATTAGCTGTCACTATATTGAATGTATATAAAACTATAATAAAAACAAAGTTTGAGGCTCCACTACATGTTTCACAGATTGATTGGAGCTCCGTCGCTGAAAAAGTTTGAGTATCACTGTTATGGAGTATCGCGCTTATTTGAATTTTTAAATAAATACTATGATTTTCAATTTCAATCATAATGTTGGGGCAAGAATTACATAGTTCTTATCTGTAGTGGTATAAGCGTTAGTATAAAGGTTTAACGCTAGAGGTCGCCACACCCTCTAAATTCATGTTTTATTTTGAAAATCCTCGTCCCGAGAATACTCGCCAATCAAGAACAATAAAGTATTTTTATTAATCCTTTACGAAAGCAAAGACAATCTCGTAGACAGTCCAGTTTATTCGAGGCTCTATTTGTTAAAAGAAATAGTGATCCGTAATATAGGTACTTTGCAATGTAATGTTACTATGTAACTATAAGGATTCTTTCAGAGGGTTTCATATACTTACTATCTATCTCAAAGAATTTTGTAATGGAACAACTAATGTTTGTGATTACTAATAGGTACATAATTCAGATACTATGAAAGCACTGACTGATGACTGATCGTTGGAAACTGAAAAATATCTTAATTTTAGTAATATCACATCCATCCCGTTTTTGTCCTTGCTACAATTAATTGTAGGTAATACTTGGTCTTATTTTCAAAATGTCAAAAATCTCAAAAAGTAAGGGCAAGAATTACAATTAGTTGTAGCGATATAAGTTTACTGTTGTATCATCTACCTCTGTAGTGATTGTTGGTACATTGCATATAATCGACAACCATATTTATTACGAAAATGGAATTTATTTATTATCAAATTAAGTTACATTGGTACTAGAGAAAGCTTTGAATAACCGCTTGCTTGAAAAGAAATTAAGTTGTTCCTAGTACCCACACATTTCAAAATACTATATTGAATTTTATTTTTCCAAAATATTTCATGATGCATGGCATAATTAATTTAAGAATATGATGAATGTTTTCAAATTATGAATTTTGGCATTTTCTGTTTTTGTATGTAGGTATATAAGCCCGCAACTATTTCCATAATTAAATTACATGTCTATGTTTGACAAAAATAGTACTTACCACCAATGACATTTTAAAATATTTTCACAGAAACAACGCCCACTGACAGTCATTTAATTGATCAATAGATCGCGAAAGAAACGACAAGGCGAAGGAAATAATTACCATCAACGGCACAGAACTTGTATAAAAAAGTGGTTTGATATTTGCGTTACACTATACACATACCATTTACACAGTTTTATTTTAGTTTTCTCTCTGACCGATAGAGCAACTGCACTTCCCGACGGTAGAACATCTGAACTCGACTTTTGTCAGTACCAGGGATGCTGGGCATGCTCCGCCCGAGTGGGGTGTACGCAGGATCTATAGGCCACGCCCACCGGGTACCCACGGTCGACGCCCAATCAAGCAGGACCATGGGTGCTAGCGTCGCGTTGCCATTGGCCTGCGTCCGTTGTGTGTTTATGGCGTTTCATACTTTTCCGATAAAACACTGGGTTTCCTACAAAATATCCATCCGTCGCTGACGACTTGATGGATAGTAATGGGGAACATATTCGTTATGTAAATCATTTTTCCGCCGATGACGTGAAGGACAGGTCTGCCGTGCTGCCGATTGCAAGATTGAAACGAAGAATTTGAAATGTAAAGTGAAGGGTCTGAGTAACAATAAAGCTGGAATACGTAACAGCGGGTTTGGAAAAATAGGGTTGCCTTGAAAGGAAGATGTAAATGCTTGTCTGAATTTGAAAAAAAATATTGTCGATAGCTCCGGATTCTTATACGTATAATACCGGCACAGCAACGACAAGGTAAATGCGGCTAACAGATGGCGCTATTAGTATGTTTGAAACGTTAAATAAGTTTAATACAGTTACGTGATTAACAGTCGCATGAACGTGATACGTATGCAGCGTAAAAGTAACCTGCCTACCTATAGATAAACAACAAATGAACTAAGTAAAGGAATTTGGAAGCTCTCCTATCACTTTGTTTTGAGCTGGCCGCTTACATTGTTACATAGAAGTAAGAGAAGAAAACCGAATCAGAATGCTATATGAAAGGTTGCAATTCTAGCGAACTAGAGGGTATTTAAGAAAATACGTATTTAAATATAAAAATATTTCATCCGAATACATTATGGAAATAGATTTTGTACAGAGAATTACCCAAAATCCCGTAAAGTTTAAAGTAAGTCGATTTAATAATTTTATGTTTTAAGGTTGATTTTGTTGGTTTGCAATATATTTGGCAATATTAATAATTTCATCAGTTTACTTGGCTGGTAAATATCTTCTGTGTCTCTCTCGAAGACAGAACTGCCGGGTTAGTAGTGCAAGCAATGTTTAGCAATTAATATAATTTAATTTGACTATATTTTTAGTATAAAATACAAATTAAATAAAATAAAAAATCATAAATTGAAAGACGGTGAGATTTTAGTTTCATTTGATGTAAGTTCATTATTTCCTTCG
>JARFOC010001158.1:776590-787148 GCA_031763485.1 Osmoderma eremita | reverse complement strand
CGCTATGTTTCAACGATCCTTTTCATTTAATATTTACAAAATCTACAACGCTATCCCCGCGGAGATCAAGGTGAAGACGTTGATTGCGTTCAAAAGGTCTCTCCGACAGTACATCTTCGACAGACAGAGCTCTGGGACTAGTTTTCCTTAAGATATGAATTGTTTTTTTTCAGGTCCATATCTCAATTTTTTTCATGAATACAAGGTTAAGTGGAGGATTGGTGTGGCGGTGTGGCCTCACTAAACTTCGCCTTGTGATTTTTTTGTGCATTTAAAGTATAAAGCTTGTCTATTTTTTTTATACCGCTTTGTTTTTTTTCTTATACTTATAGTGTAGGAAATTTGTATATTATTATTGTTATTATATTCAAGAACGGCACAAAAATAAAAGATATTATTATTATTAATCTGCACTATCGACACATTTCGAATAGCAGGCACGATGTATTTTCTTCACTGCTATTAACATGCAACTAGCATTTAATATCATGGCTATTTGATTTTAAATTAAATACACCTAAACTCTTAACATTTTCTAAAAAAATCATTAAGCCGTAATACGTTGACTTAATGGGTTAATGGGCACTACCATAATATATTTGGTTTAATAATAATAGTCCCTGTGGATAGATCCTGAGAACCTTAGGAATTGGCAGGGTGTGGCCTTTCATAGTTAGTCTTTTTAGTGCACTAGATCTGTAAGGTGGCAAGCGCAACGAGCCGACCGCCTAATATTACTCCCTGAATTTGACCTCCAGCCTCTTTACAGCCTAAGACAAGCCCTGGAGGAAAAAACGCCATCGGTGTGATTGGCGCTGCGGAGAATCGAATGCGGTACCTTCAGTTTAGTAGTCTAGTAACCAACCCACTAGACCATTACGGCACCGATATAAATGTATATTTGGTTTTGGTTTATAATTGTTTAGAGGTCTTGAATAGATATTATTGGGGCAAAGTTTTTATATGCACATTATGCTAATGACCTAAATGCATTTGGAATATATTTCAATTGGAATAATTTAAGCGTTTTATCAAAGAAATTCAAGAATTTATAAATGAGGAAAACGGCAATGCCATAGAGGAAAAACCTGGCGTGATAGAGAAAAATGGGTTTGATATTCGAAATCACTCTGCAACATTAGTTGAAAACAAGTGTCAGGTTGCAATAAACCAAAAAAGAAGATGTGGGCCTGTGAATTGTAAATACCTTCTTAAATCCATTTGTATGTTACCCTCAAACTAAATAGTTTACACCGAAAGTGTTACAATTTTTTGTGATCGTGTTATCGGGGACAAATTCCAAAATGTACAGGTTTGTATGTATGTAAGTTGTGACTTACATACACAACTTTTTAGAACACTCTAAATACTTAAAATAGACTTAGACTTTAAAATAGATGATCCCACCTTGCTTATTTTCACGTGTAGAATTTTATTTCTGTATATTCGATCCACATTGATGTATTATCTACCTACCTAAGTGCGCTAGAGCATTCTGTATGATGCTTGTAATGGTAAATTAGCAACTTCACTTTGCACATGACATAACAGATCGGAGCAAAACATCATATCTGAGGAAGATGCTGTAAGTGAGAAATTAGGTATTTGTTACTTAAAAGGATAGGACACACTTGTAAGAAACAAACTAGTTAAAGTCTTTCGGTATCTTAGTGAAACTGATACGGGTTGTCTGTGTAAATACCGCAAAAAACAGTTCCGCATCTCTCCGAGAAATATCGAATTACATGTTTGCGCTTTTTGTGTTAACATCATGTTACAGAGCCTACAATATGGATCATGTATTTCATTTGCTTGAAAACGAGCCGCATAAACACACGTTAAGTGAAATTGAAGCTGGATTGACGAACGAAAAAATAATAAGAATGGAATAAAAATAGCTTTTCCGCTTAGTATATAATATATATGTATGTCTGAAGTATGTCGATAAAAAGGTAATGTTAATTTTTTTTTGCAAAATACGAGAAAAATTATACTTGCAACTATTTATGGAAACATGGTTCTTATCAAAGTTATCAGCTCAGTTTGTGTCGACTTGGAGTACTTACTTGTAATGTCGTAAATAACTGATACGTCGAGAGAAACCATCCCACGTATTATTATGGAGACGTTAAATAAATCAGCAGCGACAGCATGATATGTTCTTGTCATTTTTATGTAACCCGCGTGGGTGATGTACTTTACTGTATGAGCATATTACGCATCAGAGCAGTATTCGAGGGATTACATTGTTGTGGTGTAACCTTCTTTAAAAGAAATATTTGCTTTTGATGATTAATTTGTTGTAGTACTTCCATAAAATAACGCATATTATTCTCGGGGTTCCGGATTCAGGCCCCCTAATATTGAATCATGATAATTAGAATCTTTATATGCTGACATTATACCGGCGTAACTATAGGAGTTCTCTCAGTCAGTGGAACTTGTTTGAGAAAGAAAATTTTTGAGATTGTTTTTTTACAAAGTAATTGGCTGCCCTATCTTGCATCCTAAGATACTGTCAACATTTTCCATAGAAGTGTAACTATATATTTTTGTTTTACCATTGCTCATACTGCTCAACATTCAGTATTCAATATTTTTGAAAATTTGAAGAATTTGCCATGATTTCCAGAGAAACTTTATTTAGTCTCCGTATGTATAATGTTTGAGCTTCATAGGGCTTGAAGTCACTAGAGCTGGATGCACACACTACTGCAGCATCAACCCTACAATGTGCTATATTTTGGGGATGAATATTTTAAATGTTTGAAGGATATGAGGTAAACAGTTTTTGGAAGCTCCAAAAGTAGTGACGTAGCTATAGGGTGGTGGAACTGGTAGAACGCCAATCTACCCCAGTTCAGCAAAAGAAAACGTTTTAGTATTTGTGGAAACGCTAGTGTGATGGATCAGCTTGCAGACGAGTTAGAAAAAGAAACACCAGACGAGAATTAAAGCCGAACAATACAGCTCACATATTTATAAATAAAGCATGAATAGCGAGTGAAGCGTTGTCAAGTGTGTGTTTAGAAATGAAGCTGTTCCACTGAACACTATTCACGTGTCCTCTCAGATACACGAATAGTCCTATTTCGAGGTAAAATTATCAACTTGTCAGTCACATACCTCGAAGTGCTTGAAAGTCTGTCTAGAACAGCTTCAAACGTCTCGTAATAAATATGAAGATCGTAGCAGAAGAATACTGAATCATCTACAATTGGTCAAGAAATATATAGCGCCATTTTGATGAAATTTGATAAGGTGAAATATATTTTTCCTGATGTGTGTACTGATTTATTGTTACCTATTCTTGTCACTAGTGCTATTAAAAGCGAAAATGTGTATTTCGACTCATTCACTCTTCGAGATTTAAAGGGTGTACATGTCAAAACTAACATTAATATACGTAATTTTAATCATGGTTGGGCGAAAAATCTATTTCATGGGTAAGAGAATGTGCAGGCTCACTGGCTGTTCATTGAATACATTTAGGTCTAGGAGTTGACTTTAAGCAAGCAATTGGTGATTTCTCCAAAATGAAAGTTGGAATAGAAATGAAGTAGAACGTTGCATTATTTTTGGAAATATATTGCAAAAGTTAATATACTGAATAATGCTACTTCCGGCTTTCTTCTATTTACCAAATAATTGGCACTGTGAGGTACTTATGGAAGAGCGCGGTCTGTCACACTTAGCTTTTTGGGTACACTAGGACCGTAACGTGGCAAGTGCAAGTAGTTCACCGCCTACTACAACCGAGAATTTCACTTCCATTTGTATTTATTTATATATCGTCTATTCCTTTACGCTGCGAGATTAGATAAATTCGTGTTTCTAAATTGTTCCTGAGTTTTTTTTTTCTTGATTACGCAAGAAAGTAGTTGTCTCTGGTACCTGTGATTGTTTTAGAGTTTCTCCAAATCAGTCTGCTGTATATGCGTTTATACGACACCGCATAAGAGTCACTAATCTCACGACACTTGGTTGTATGTAAAGGAACATAGTATGTGTAGTATTCGCAAAGTAATTTTCTCGAGTTTGTTTCAGTGTAATTTCAGGTCTGCTGTACAATGACTCAATGTAAGTATGTCGGCGATCTTATATCCGATAATCTGAGAGGGAGAATAGTAAACATTTAAAAAAATTCAAATAAAATATTGAGACCGAAGTGATACATTTTGAAACTAGTTGTATTTATCTGGATAAGTATCAATCCAATTTTATTTCACGTTATCTTATTACTTCACATAAATTAAAGAAAAAATCTATAAAATTATAGATAAGATGTGCTATTGATGTCAAAACAATTATTGGTGGTAGAACTAATGGATGAATTCTATCTTTAAAATTAATTTTAATATAAATTACGATTTGTTATTGTCTTTGCTTGGATATTTTACTACAATATCGAAGGTGCAAAGGTTAACGACGCGTTATTAATGCCTTTAGAGAGGGTAACAATATAGAATATAAAATATAATACGGTCCTGAACGAAGGTACACATATACAAGCATGCGCTAGATAGAGAATCCGTAGCGCAAGGAGCCCGTTATCTGGTTGACGTAGACGACAGCATGTGGTGTGTCCTTTGACCCCCAGGTGCCCTTATCAGATGACAGGGACAGTGGTAATGGCATTCCGTCAGCGAGAGCTCACCAAGCGTATGTTTTATGCCCGAATGTTGTCCGCGATGCTCACGGGGATCGTCTACACGTATCCACACAAGCGCTTACAAGCACAAAATAAGGTTTATAAATATTCACTCTCTCGTCCGCGTCATAATTTTATTTTATTTTGTTCGTCTGTATGATGCGCATGTCGTAAATAACGCTGCCGTTTTGAGATTTTTCGGATGCGCTACGATCATCTGCTCCATGTAAAGAAATAGTTCCTGTATATATAGACATTTATTAAGAGCATTATTTAAGAATTATGTACGAAGTAGTATATTTGTTAAAATCTAAGGTGTGTTAAGAAGTCCCAAAGCAATATTTTTATTTCAACGTTCTTTCACACAATTTCAGTTTCAAGGACCATTTATTGTACCACTACAATATTGTTTCGCCGCACTGTGGCTTCATCAGGTGGATGAGATTAACAAGAAAGATCTACATATTTATAGTTTTAATGAAAGAAGAGCGGAGTTATGCAAATCTATTTGTTCATTAAGTACTAAGCCTAATTTCTTATATCTATTTATTTCCATACATTCTAAACGGTCTAATTTTTTACTTTTGTTTTGTGTATGCAATATATCATAGTTGTTGTTGAAACTGTGGTTGTAATTAATACAATAATATACAAAAGTGGAATCTTCCTTCTTGTTTATGTAGGTATTGTATGTTCTGCAATCCTTTTTTCAAATGTTCTTCCAGTTTGGCCCACGTATACTTTATTACATTTACAAGTCAGTTTATGAACGCCCGAATTCGATCTATTGTCCATTTTGTCTTTATTGTTCTTTAAATATCTTTCGATATTATTATTTACCTATTTTCTTCTCTGGTTTTTCCTATATATGTAATAGTGTATTTGTTAGACATATACTTGAAATTTTAGCATATACTAATGATAAAGTATGTGATATCTGTTTTTTCTTAAGTATATTATTGATTGTGTCTTATTATTATTATTATTATTTTCGGCTATAGTGTATATTCTATACACTATCCCAAAACTGCAGCTATACACTTTGGATATTCTAAGTTTAATGTGAAGTAAAGCCCAAATGCGTTTCTTAATGCTCCCAAAAAGCTCTGGCTGGTTAATACCTTTTGCTTTTTCAGGTACATCATAAATATATCTTCATGTTCCGTAACTGCAAATATAAATTTAACTATACTGCAAGAGATGCGTATTATACTTACTTAAGTTTACAGTACCAACATGGTGCATTTATCTTAATAATACCACTTAAATCACTGTCAATTTCATGTATCTGAAACAAGAAAGAATGGGGCAATTAATGAATACTATTAATAAATTGATAAGGAAGATTCACCTTGTTATATTTCGACAGACCTAGAAGAAGCTCTGAGATGCATCCAAGCGGGGCAAGAGGCAAAAGGTTAAAAGATTTGTATGGTTACGCCATACAAATTACTATATACATACTTGGCCACGGCAGAGCTTGAATCCGACTAGCAATGTAAAATATCGACATAGTTGCCACACCGTTATACTTATACATATGTATATATAAACTGCTAGTACGACGCGTGTGGCCAGTATTAATTGAACAGGCGTTGTATGGAGGTGCTTGTCGAAGAAAACGCAAGGCGTATCAATAACGTGAAAAATGAGAAATATTACGAAAATAAATTGCGATTGCATTTTTGATTAATCTTTGCGTAGTGTTTTAAAACGTTTCAAGGTTGAATAATATTGTATCACAAGGAAACCAAAAATGGACAATACTATATTTAGATACAGCAATGCATTAGGCACATGCTTTTAATGCGCAAAATCAAACTAAAAATTTAACAATAGCGGACAATGTAAAAAATAGAAAAAGCATTTCTATAGAATCTGAAATATTATCGGATAGGATACTAGGACACATTCGACATTGAAGTGAATGAAAAAATAACATAACGAAATAAACGAAAATATAAAACGACCGACCACATCCTCTGCTGTACTACCAGAGTAATACCATTTAATTATCTGGACCCTTTCCTCGGTAGTGAAAATCATTCTATTATAAAATTTTGTCGAAGAAACCAAAACAATGAATTCAGGTTAATAGATTTCAAAAGTAATAATGCAAATAAAGAGAAAATAATGTTGTAAATTAAATTTATAAATTCCGAAAAAGAATACTCTCAAACTAAAAGACGCTTGAGTAATGTCAATATAAATGGTATGCGCGAACCACCGCTGTTACGAGCATACTAAGCTACTGCTACAACAACTAATACGATTTCATGGTGGGGTGCATGGCAGCACGACTGCATTCGGGAGATTGCGATTGAGATCCGCGGTATGACATCATTGCTTGATGAAATACACTACTTATAGACGGCTTTCAGATTTAGAAATGGCCAGGGCTGTATGTGGCTTTCCACATCATGCCTTCTACCCAGCTACGGCCGGGTCTCGGAGCTGTTTCTAGATCTGTCGACCTGCACATTGAAGAATTTATTTAGTTAATAGAAATAACATTTACATACAAGATGAAAACAGATTATTTTGCTACAAATATCTCCCAAACTATGAAAGTAAGGCATAATGTACTCTACTAAAAAATATTCAGAATGTAGAGTATAAAAGAACAATAGAACTGCCAAGGAAAACATGGAATGACGCGGTGTGGATTGGAACGACGGTAAAATGATGCCAAGGATTTGAAAGAACTAGGCTAGATTCGTACATGGTTCTGGATACGTAGATGCCTTGAGACCCTTGGGTGCAAGTAAGGTTTAGTGATTATGTGCATGTATAAAAAAAGTTTATAGATTTTCTAAGAGTAAATCACCCTTGTTATTGGTGCATTAGTCTATCACGATTTGATTGATTTATAGATGATTAGTAAAATTAAAGTTCAGATATTAATCGAGCAAATAGAGGCAGATGTATATTCAAATGAAAATTAGGAATGACGTAATTTTGTTTTAAGTTAACCATAATAGTAATTTAGTGTCTTAAAATATGACGTTATTACCGACTTATGGAGCATGTAAATGTCCACAATATGCTGTTGTCTGCATTATAGGGTATAACGTTGACGGCAACATGTTTAATAAGGCATTTCAAGAAAGGTCATAATTAAATGTTTGTAATTTATTGTCTAACATATCTGGGACAGTATCTTTATACATTCAATTATAGTACCGTATAATAATCGTAATAAGTACGTTTCAGATGTAAAATAGGTCGTAAAACGGCAGGAATCAATTAAATAAAAGTTATGATGAACATAAAGTATTTCATATTCTAGATTAACGTAGGGGACATTACATTAGGGAGTTAAGGAAGAGATAAAGAGTGTAACATTTATGACAAGAATATACCGAAAGGTTTTAAACATACTTATAATTGGTATTGTTTTGCCGCATCACTACAGTTTCATTCTCTACCAAATTACTCAATTGCAATATTTCAAAACTAGAAATAAAACAATACAATGAACTCTATTCTGAACAAATACATGTTTTAGCTAGACACGCTATCGATATGTGAATAAGCTGGTATAAGTTTTCACATACTTACACATACGAGATTTATTTCATCTGTGGTAGATACATCGCAATTTACTGACGCGGTGCCTCTCATTCATGTGTGTGAAGATTTGTATTGGTGCTGGTGTTATTTTTTTAATTAACGTTACACGCCTTCGGATGTTGGTGATGAGGATGAGGATTTTGATATACTTAGCATATTCTGCAATGTAAGAATGTTATTGTAATTCTAGATTTTAATGCTCCCTCATTTGTTAATAATGGTTACGATCGAAAATCTAACACTGTGTATAAATTTATAGAGGTTGTACCACTCCGACAATTGAATAACGTTGTGAATGTTAACGATAGATTACTGGACTTGGTGTTCAGGAATATCGATGCTAATTTCACAATAGCTAGAGATACTGCACCATTAGTGCCTGAAGATGCCCATCACCATTATTCATTACAATGCATGATTTTAATGCATCTTCGTATGTTGACTTTAGAATTAATAATAATTTAAGATATTACTTTAGAAGTGCTAATCTGCCGTTATTATATACGGAATTGTGTAATGTGGATTGGTCATGTTTGCCGGAGTGTTTTGATGTTGACTTTGCGGTGGCATCATTCTACAATACAATAGAATAGAACTCTGTGTTAGACAGTTTTGCTCCCTGTGTACGCACATCAAACAGATCTTATCTAATTTGGTGTACTAATGATATAAAACAACTAATCCATGTAAAAGAGGTTTTTCTTAAAAGATTGAAGCGTATAAAATCCACATTCTATTACAATGAATTTCACCGTGTTCGCAGATTATGAAAGCAACAGACAGATTGTGCTTATAAAAGATACATTCGCAGGGTGGAAGTTGACATTAAAACGAATTCAAGATCCTTTTGGTCTTTTATATACAGCAAAAGAACGAAGATGGGGATACCCGGTTTGATTATGTCATGGTAGAATGAGTTATCTGACCCACAGGATATTGTTAATCTTTCGCGGATGAATTTGCAAAGGTGTTTACTGCGGGTACATCTCGGATTACACCATCGTTCTCGTATCATCCCTCATTTGACGTAGGTCTTATCGCCGAAGAAGATGTTTCCATTGTTACTGGACTGTAGCAGCTAATAGAGGGAAATATTGGGTAAAAGCATAGATGGAGGTATATTCGACTTCAACAATTTAGTTTGCAACTAATAACGCACAAAATAATCATAAGTTAAAAATAAATTAGAAATTAGTGCTGGGAAAGAAAACAGAATAGATTCTATTTTTTTACACAACAAATAGTTTGATATTTTTATTGTTAATATTTCAATTTGGAGGTTCAGTGGGGGAACTCATTCAAATATAATTTAGGTACTATATATATATATATATGGCTCAACACTCCTAACGGAGCTTCGCCGCTTCCTTAAGGAAGTTTTCTAGATCCTCTCCGGCTGGATCAGGGCCAAATCTTCTACACTACCCAAACGCTCTCCTTCACTCTTGCTGCTACCATTTCCTTCTGTCTTCAACAATCGTCCTCCATCTTGTCTTTATTCCCGATTTTCTTAAATCTTCCTCCACTTCGTCCATCCATCTGGTCTTCGGCCTTCCACGTGCTCTCTTTCCTGCTAATTGCCATTCAGTTACAGCTCGCACTTGCTCTTCCGGTTTTTCCCTGTATATATGTCCCAACCATTTTACCCTCTGCATTTTTATAAATCCTATCACCGTTTTCCCATTCAAATCTTCCCATATTTCTCGGTTTGTTCTTCTCCTATACAATCCACTTTCCATTCTTCCCCCCATCATACTTCTTATTATTCTTCTATCTGTCGTTTGTAGAAGTCTTTCTCCATCTTTTGTTAGCGTCATTGTCTCCTATTTAATTGAAATTATTTCTTTTCAAAACTTACCTCATATTTTAAAGGAAAAATTGTTGAATTAATCATATCATTGCTCTCACAATCAGTGTATTTGAACTTTGTTAGACACAGGAAAAGGGACCAAGTCCAAGTAGATATGCTTATTTAAAAAAATATGTGAAAAATAAATATTTAGATTGGTATTAAAAAGAATTTAATGCTCATACCGTATTTAAGACTTAATTTCTTTGTGAGTGTTTCATATCTTGAAAGTAATTTCCTCAAAAAAATAACTTCTTATGTACCAGTACCCTCAAAGGCCGATCGATAGTATCCTGTCGTATTAAACTTAATGTTATTATTTGTCAAAATCACTACAAGCCTAAGGGCCGATTTCATAATACAATTGTTAATGCGGCATTAACTAATGGAGATTTTAATTTAATGTCCGGTTTAACAGTCCATTAAAGTAAAGCCGTTTCATAATAAATTTGTGTGTGTACATTAACTAATGCTACATTATGTAG
>JARFOC010001158.1:750146-768609 GCA_031763485.1 Osmoderma eremita | reverse complement strand
TTACTACAAAGTAACAAATTGTGGTAGAAACTACGTTTCGGAGACTTTAAATTTGGTAATTAAAGTAATTTATATAAGAAAGTTATGCATTTAGGTCGGCGATGTGGATGATTCTTGCCGTTGAGCAATCTCGTTCGAGATGATTTTCAGTCGTCGGATTCAAGCTTGGCATATAATTGCATCATTTTCTTTTGGAACAATGTAGATGCCTTCTGTTCTTGATTACCCACCATAGCTAAACATTTACCTTAATTTTTCCTACTGGAATAAGCATATTTCGTGTATCTCATGATCGATGGCTGCCATGGAACACCGAACTTAAGTTTGGAATACTTGCCGCGGGGCAAAAATGTATAACCTGAGTCCTAGTCAATTTCGAACGTGACAAGTTTTCCTTCAACATTAACTTGAACATGATAATAGCTTTGGTGTAAACCAGGGGTTACTCGACGAATAGAGAACTCTGAATGTAAAATGGTAGAACTGTTTATAGAATATTTTAAATTTATATCACAATTCCTTTAGTTGTTAGTAGTTTTTTTTTGTTTTTACTTATTGTTTAGTCATTATCGTTATTTTTATTATTATTGTGTATTTCGTCTGTAAAGATTGGCGTGTCCCGAATTAATTATTACTTCGTCAACGCACGTCGAGCTAAGGTACCTTGAGGTGACTTTACTTTTTAGTGTAATTATATTCCTAATGGCTATGTTTTTGTTGAGTAGGGTAGATTAATGTTAGAGCGAATTGTTTTCCTTTAAAGTGTTTAGTCTGAAAGTTGCTATTGTAGAAGTCGCTACGTGAATAAAATTATTGTTAAAGTTGGTTGGTGCGTTATGTGTTTGAAAAATAAGTAGATTTAACAATTTTGTGCTGCAGGAGTAATCCGAACAGTGTGTTTATTGTATTACGTCTGGTAAGCAAAAAAGTTCATTCCAATTGTAAATATAACTTTCAGGAATACGTAAGTCGAAACTGACAATGCGTGCTTTTTGCTCAATTTGTGCGCTCACTTTCTGAACATATTCATAGTTGGAAATAGAACATGTGCTACTTAAAAATATGCACGGTAGAATGCATACACTCTTTGGCACATTTTGTGATTGACATTATGCGAAAAATGCTTGTATAGAAGAATGAATAGAATTTTGGATGGCATTATGTATCCTGTCATGTTTGAAATATATTAGATTTGGCGCGGGAGTCTATTTAGTTGGGTTCGCTGGCCACCAGAAGGATAGGCACACAAATTTAAGTGCCCCATCTATCCTTACTGTATTATCTTTGGTCAACACTTTGTAGTATAGATAGCAATGACAATGATACAAACATGAATCTAGACTAACAAATCTATATCCACCATTATAAATACAAAACTGTTTTTGCCTCTTCTGTAAAAATGACAATGGAAACATGTTTTGCCATACTCAACACGACTGATTTGTAAGCTATAATATGATTAATTAATATTTGGTTCGATTTCGATTTACGATGAAGTAATGATCGAATGCATAATATGACCGGTTTTCTGGCAATCAGAGCATTTGAGATTTGACTTGTCTGTAGGGCAGGCTAATTTCTATCACATCTCAAGCATAGCCCGTCAATATCCAATTCGCTCTTAATTCTGGAATTGTGTTATCACAATGTTTAAAAGACATGGAGGTTAAAGGTTAGTTTTTTTTGTCAGGAGATATATATATTTCAATAAAAAATACTGTTTTATATTTTTGCTGGATCTACGAGTGTGACCGAAGGGTACATTGAAGAATAAGTGGTTAACAAATCCAACGTAAGTGGAAAGATTTTTACAACCAGCAGTAGTAATTATAGTGTTGCAGCTTTATGATCTTCTACAATCATAACCACAATTATTAATACTAAACTGAAGGAAACTATTAAAACGAATGCCAAAGAACAAAAGCCATTGGTTCTTAACAATGGTAGTAATGTAAATATTAGCATTTATAATAAATAATAATTGTTTTCTATTTTACATTTGGTATAATGTGAAGTATTAAAGTTTTTTACTGCCTAGGCAATTTTTCGCATTTGAATGAAGCACTTTAGTACATGTCAGTTGTCACTAAAGTTTGGCGTTTAATGTCGATCGGCGAAAAAAATATTTATGCCTATAAACACACTGTTCGGATTACTCCTCCCGCATAAAGTATTAATTAATTCGAGACGGCACGTGTTTCGGGAATACGTGGATTCCGTATTCCCGAAACACGTGTCGTCTCGAATTAATTAATACTTTGTGCGGGAGGAGTAATCTGAACATTGTGTTTATAAATGCCTGCTTCAAAATCTGGGAATACTTGACAGTTCCCTATGGAATGGTAGTCTAAGCTTTCGAAATGAAACAATAGATTCTCTCTGTGTGCGTAATATGTATGTGCTTAAGCGAAAAACATAAAGCACACATAAATAATGTAATGAATTACTTATGCATAAGCAAGAACATAACATACACATGTACTTATACATACATTTATGAGTTACGTGTTTGAAATACATTTTTGTTATTTCCAAACTCGCTTAGTTATTTATGTAGTAGGCGTGCCAACAACACATAAAATATTTTTTCCACTGCTCGGGATCTCGCTTGAACCCTAAAGTTTATTTTAAGGCAATTTTCTACCTTAACGTCATTCGAATTTGAACCGCTTTTACTGAACGCGGCAGTGGGTGAAAAAGAGGTGTCCGAAGCAGATTGCTTTTTAAATAGTAATCTATTCTATTAATAAATAACAAACTAAACAAATATTATGAACGGATTATAATTTTAATGCATACATAATCGTCTGCACCGGACCATAAATTTTATTTATTTACCTAGGGAAATTGGAACTACACCGTGCCAGTACGAAAATGAATTATATCCAGGTCGGTTTATTGATGGGGCTTTTTCAAATTACAAAAAGATTTATGTTAATATTAACAGTGCATTTTGAAATTCAGGCTGCATTTATGTCACCGTGTTATTTATTGTGATTAAAATCGTTTCTGTAAATTAAATAGGTCATAAATAAATTCCCCCAGTTTTCCATTTGACCAATAATATAATCAAATTTACTATTATTTTTATTTACTAAATTTGCATACTATTGACATAACACGCTTACAATTGAAAAATCCTTCTCTGACTGTAGGTATTTGATTTGCATATTTTTGGATAATTATGCATTTGCAACGATATAATTTACCAGCATCATTTAATTTTATGTTACAAAATCCTTTATTCATTTGTTAATTTGACAATACACAAATGACCCAATTTAGTCTACTTGAATTAATACATCATGTTATCGCCATAACACCCAACATTTGATTTCCACATAACAAGTAAATAACGTCTGAAATTTAATTGATGATAATTTTCTTTTTCCTAAAAATACTCAAACACGTATAGATGTTACTTTACTCGACAATATTTGCTGAATTTATGACGTCATCGAAAACTTTTTAACTGGCAACCTATAGTCTTTTTTCTTCTGTTTGATAAAGTGTTTCATTCGCGATTCGATAGTTGAATAATATGTTGAAATGGAAAGCTTTTGAACAAAACTGGAAAACCTACTGACCACGGGGGATTCGTATGCAAGTTTGCAGTACCTACTTATTTAAATTCTGGATACAAACTAATTCATTAAAACATTCATTAATATCAAAGGCATCATGCATTAGTTTGCAAATTTTCCAGGGATAATTATGACATAGCAGTATCATAATTCGACGTCTTTTCGCAGAAAGGATCCAACCCAAAAAAGCGATATATTGAGTAATTAATAAAAAACTCAGTTCATATTTTTAAGACACTTTAAAGTGATAAAGCCCTTAGTATTTAAATATGTGTACAAAATAGTACATTGAAAGATTTCAAAAATATTACTTGCTCAAAATTTTTTGATATTTGTGGGTTGATTCCTGCATGCAAAATAACATCCTTTTGTTTAAAAGAACTTTATTGCCTAAATAGGCGGGACAAAAAATACAGAACTTCTAAAATTAATCCACATGGTCGGTGATGTCCGTGCCCGTAATATTTTCATAAAATTGTTTGCAATCATTAGGAATCAAGTGGATCACGGACTTTATGTTCTCAATTTTTGGATCTGATATAGTTTTTCCTTCAAGACACTTTGGTACTAGCAAATCTTTAAATAAAGCAGGGCGTCCATTTTGTTTTTTTCTAATGTTTATTTCAACATACGAGTATTCTTCGAAATTGTTACTCATAAAAATTGAAAACGGTTTTCTTTATCAAGAAGTATATCTCGTGCTTTCAACTAACTAACCTTCTCATTCTCAACATCGACTCTTCTATTTACAATTTCTTTTTCTAGCTCGGGAGTTCCATTAAATTCAGTGGAGTTCATTCGTTTTACTTTGAATTTGTTTTTTGTATGGCAGTTTTCCATGATTCTTACATATTCATCTGGCAGATAAAGGCGTTGTTGTGTGTGAGTACACATTCAACGTCTGAAAATCTGAATCATTAGGGAGGAAGCCATGGCCAGATACAAGAAAACGCATCCGAATTAATTTTAAAGAGGCATGTGCCTGCAGCATGGCTTTGAACATGAGTGTCATCTTTATGTTGCGGTTTTGACCGCCGCAACAATCTGACCACAAGATTAATTCGGTGGTATCAGATAGATTTTCTCTAATATGCTTTATTAAACGTGAGCCAATTTCTTGGGCTTCGCGTCCTGCTTCTTTTTCTGTCCACACATAAAAGTGACCCTCGTTGGTTGAACCAGAGTGAACGCCTTAATCATAGAACCAAATCTGTCTCTTGTAAAACAATATTCCTGTAGCTAACCGCGGTAGTGCCAGTGTTTTTTCAAGATCGAAAGTTAAACATTCTATTTCTTTGTTTTCTTTAGCTTTGTCAATGTCATTTTTCATTTGATTTCGCGCTTCCTGCCAATTCTTAATATAGTTGTTATGTTCTTGTTTGGGTGTTTTTTGTTCGTTGCTAGTTACAACATTTTGGATTTTACTATGGTAGGTGTCGCACGTGTTGCAGGTATCTTTTTTTAATTGTTCAAATTTTAAATTAAATTTGGTTAAAAAGATACGTCCGTATGTTTGAAAACTAGCCGGACTTTCTACTTATTTTTTATATTTTCTGTACATCAAAGATAGAAAGTCATCTCTGCGAGTAAAAACGCAGCATCATAACATTGATATCTACGGTAATGACTTCTATATTTCGGAATTTTGTCTATTTGGTTTATGACTTCTTGTTCTCGTTTTTCATCTATTCTATTTTTTCTTCCTTGTGCTTTTCCTCGCTTATTTGTTAGACTGCCTGATATTAACTTCGTTAATGCTGAATTAACCCTGTTTGTAGAAATGCACAACGTTTAGGCAAAAGTTCTGGTATATTTCTGAACATTTCCTCCAATTTTCTCTCTTCCATTGTCCTATAATCATAATGAGTTTATTTGTATTCTTAGCTTTTCTATTATCTGCTCTTGTCAGATTCATAGATTTCCTTTTTCTTCCTTTTTTGGTCTTAAGCATCTAACCTTATTACAGCTCTTGTTATTTTCACTACCTTTTTGCTCTGGTGAACTGCTTTCTGCTTCGACTTCGGTTACAACAAACTCCGGATCCTTATCCGAATAATATTCCTCATCAAGAACCCTTAACTGTGTAATAATACGTAAACGCCCTACTATTTACCTGATTAACGCTTGTACCTTCATTTTTTCTTTGCCATCAAAAGAATTGTTTTTGTTCTGGTATTATTCATATTCGTACACACGTTTTTCACCGATAATCTTAATTTTGATACAACCGCTGTCACAAAGAACCTGCTTATTATGCAGAAAGGAACCAAGATTCTTGGGTCATTTCTGCAGACAGCCGATTTTGAAGAACTAATTAGTGGGTTGGTTCATTGGCCAGCAGATCGGGCTAGGTACTATATTGGTGCTTGGATCTTTTTGCAGTAAGGTTTATGCCTTCTAATACAATATTACGCACAATCCTTAAATTTCATAATTTGTGGGTTGGTTCCTTCCTGCAAAAAGACGTCATTTCTACATTTACTCAAAACTCCCCTAACCTACGCACCTTCAATCGGCGGTAAATACTGTCATGGAGCGCGCCGATGTAATTAGTGGAAGTGAACCTTGAGGAACAATATTAAATGATTATGAACATTTAACCTGTGTAATTTAAGATAGGAAACTTCAAGATAGGGAAAATAGTCAAAAATCCTCGGCTAAGATATAAATTATAAAGAAATAAATAAAGAATATTAAACATGTTTATATAGTAGAAATTGTATCAAATGTGTCTAGAATAAGGATTATAAAAGTTAATCACATTTAAATTAAGTTTAAATAGTATTATTTAATAAATATAGGGAAAAAATGACAGCTTATTATAAAAATGTAAATGCAACGAGGAATGAGAGGTGAGGTTGTGCTGGCTGTGGGAGTTGAAGCAGTTCATCATGGAAAAGACTTGAAAACAGTCCATCCACCTCCAGATGAATCAGTAACATCGTAATTCTTGAATTCATATGGTGCCTGACAGTTCTCGAACTGGGGCGAACTAAGGATATTTAAAATAGAAAAAGAACATTAATAGATAAAGAAAAAAACAGGAAGCCAGAATGAAGTTAATAATTTGGAATTTGAAAATAGAATCAAGAAATAAACATTAATATTAAAAGTTTATTTATGCATTATTGTTAGATTGGAAACAATCATTAGCGTCCTTTTCCGATCACCTATAAATAGAAGTGCGAAGAAAAAACAAGGACTTACGATAAAAACGCGGGGTAGAAAACACGTCAGTTGTATCTTCAAAATTCTACAAAATAAAATGGCGACAACTTCAAGTTGTGGAAAATGACTTTAATTCACCGGTGGTAATCTGAATAAACGACCAGTACTGCTGAAAAGGAGCTTTTTTAAATTAAATCTATGAATAAAATCTAAAATTGAGATTACCTGCGGAAAAACCAGAATTCGTTCCCGACATATCCCGTATATGCTATGTTCCTAACCAGCCCCAGTGATCCTGGTAACTCCGACAGAGACAACTTATCAGGCCTCCACAACGTCCATCCTGTCATTTCGGGTTGCATCAACCATAACCAACAATTAAAAACTTGTAGTTTAAGATCTGTATTGATAATTACCTGCAGAGTCAGAGCAGTTTCCGAAGATAATTGTAGCAGATTTCACGTAAATAAATAACTAATTAAAGGAAACACTGCTTGACGTTGGAAATTCAATATCTAAATTTAACATGGTTGAATAATTTGTATTTACCGAAATTAAAAAGATAGGCAATTTAGGCATAGACAGGGTTCATTAAAATTAGTTATTGGTAGATATATAAAAATGCGGGGGTGGAAGTAATAAGATACGTTCTATCACGACTTCTTCTAAGCACAATTAATATTGTAGAGCTTTTCTAAATAATATCAACATATAAGAAGAGCTAGTAGGGTTGGTAGTGGTATATTAAAAGGGGGGAGGGAGGATCATCACAATACGAACACGCACCCGTGGCAGAGTGATACAGGATGACTTTTATTATGCAACTGCAACCTCATCTTTTGCGCACATAATTCTTGTAGCCTGTGTATAAGTATCCTTACAAATTTCATTTAATTCTTTTTGCTACTTACTGAGAAAGTAGGCATTACATAAATGAATTTCGTAGTTTGTAACTAAATTCTAAATTAAGATTATGCTAAAAGATATTAAATATTTATTGGATATTTATTGTGGACGGGGTTTAAAGCTGGAAAGTTGTTGTAGCCGCGAGATCGATGGAATGCACAAATGTTAAACGATTATCAAAGATTGCTCCAATCTAAGATGTTTATCTTTAATGATGGAAGTCGATGAAATAGGATTATGCTTGCGTGTAAATGTCACACAATGGGATTGACCGATACTTAGTTTACGTTCTTTATGTTAAATTCCATGGTCAAGGATATATTTAATACCTGCTTCAAATTGAGGCCGCTGATGTAGGATTTTATTTCGAACTGGCCAAGCAGAATGCAAGAGATTGTTTGTTTATTTTGATTTAACTTGTCGCCATTTTGCCGATAAATATTCAATATGAGTCACCAAAAGAAGTACCAGGTTTTAAGTGCAATCAATATTGTACACATCCCCAAAGACATACCCCAAGGTTCTATGAATGGATATAAGATTGTGGGAATGAATATCAATGGTAATCAATTTTTACCAGAAATATCACTTTTGTTGTGTATGCTGAAGGCATTTCTAAACATATGCATAATAATAAATTAAGTGCTACTGCAATTCGTACACTATTCCTTTCAAGTAAGTAAGTAGTACTTTTTTCTTAAATTAAGGTTAAATTACAGAGTATAATTTTTCAAAACCCGTTGTGTTACCAACTTGCAGCGATCAGGGTAGAGCTTTTGTTAGTGGTATCAACGTACGCCATCATATCATCAACTCTAAGGATTCGGTATGCATAAATTACATGAACCTGCTACTTACTATCGAATGCTACACCGATATGTTGAGTATTAGTTACAGGATTTGTCATGATATATCGTCCTGGTATAAACCATATTAGAGATAGGATTCAGATCGAGAAAATCATGTTTCTGCAATATTTCTCGTCTAATTTGCAAGTGAGTATTGTCAAAAAATCTGTAGTAGATATAGCAAAGAACGATGTTAAAAGGGAAATTTAAGGAATATTAATACCCACCTCACCGACATTCATAAATTTTAAAGGACTGCTCCATTATAGTAATTCTATCCGACCGGTTCACCTCAATTATGAAATTTTAGGAGCTCATTCATTCTTTCCGACTTGACAGTTGTAAACCGCCTCTTCCGTTTCATATGTAACACTTACAAACAACAGAACTAATTAAGGACCATAAATTAGTTGACGTTGACGCCTTTTCTTCCTGTTTAAGCCGCAAATTTCGGTCCAATTCTGTTCTAACAAACTGTTTTCACTTTATGATCATTGAATAAACAAACGAAGTATTTTATCATTAAAATACCAAAATACAAGGAAGGCTCCCAACAATTTCTTTAACGTAAGGACGAGTCCGTTCTTTCTCTATCTTCTTCTCTTTTAGTTTTAATAATTTATCGATGTGGAAGTGGGAGGTGCTGGTCCCCCATAAATCTTTAACGCCGAGGCGCCCACACGCTTCCACATCCTTAAATTATTTTGATAATTACCATTTTAAAACAAACACCATCGACGCGATTAATTCCGGCGCTAGATTCATGGTACGATATTCTGTTTCTAAATTACACATGTGCACTTCTGAGTATTAAGAACCGAATTAGAATGTCGGATTGCGAATATAATTAATTCTGGAAAAAATTATCACATTAAGGTCAAGTCAGTTTTAGATAACGTATTAATTACCTTGTTAATTAAATAAGGTTCCGTGGATAGACTAAATGCGAAAATGCGAAAGTTCTGGAAGTTATGGAAAGGTTTTATATTGTATTGTCACATGCTGCAATTTGTTACTGAAGTTCACTAGTAATAAGCATGCTTATACGTTAGAACTACATCCATGAGTTTATTTTCAAAATATATTCCAATTTAGAAATTTGTGGTCTTGAATGTACGATTCACTAGAAAATTTCTAAGAGTGACAAAAGCTGAGTTAACTCAGATACATGTATCAACTTATAGGCAAAATACCGTAGTGGTCACGCATAATGTAAGCGAATAATTACTAATACCATATGTTGAGTTTTTGTTGTGACGAGTCGCTGACATATTGTGGCATTCGCATAATTCGTTATTACTTCTGAACAAAGTTTTTCGATCTGTAGTTATTTTGTTGTGGATGCCTGGTCATTCGGTAATCGGAGGCAAAATAAAGCCAATGAGCTAGCGAAATTTGGATCATCGTCTTCATACGTTAACCCAGAACCTGCTGTGGGAGTGCCTAAAACACAGTACGAGGGCAGACGTGAAAATGCGACCACGAACAACACAAAGAATACTGGAAAAACATAACCGGGCAAAGCTATGGCAAAACCTTTATTAAGGAGCCATCAGTAAAGAAGGCTGATGAATTATTAAATTTTAGTAGGAATTACCTTCGTACAGTTCTGGCTTGGGAATGCATACGGGAACTGAATGTGATCGCGGAACGCAATAAAGTAACTTTGCTGCGGGTGTCTGGACATTCGGGAATCGTAGGCAATGACAACCTGCCGCGGGAGTGTTTTAAACACAGTATGAGGACAGATACGAAAATGGGTCCATGAACAACACAAGGATTACTTGTAAAACACAACCAGGCAAAGCTATGGCAAAACCTTTATTAAGGAGCCATAAGTAAAGAAGAACTACTGAATTTTAGTATGAATCACCATCGTCAGGTCTCCTGACAGGACACTGCCCACTGAATGGACACCTACAGAAAATTGGGGTTGACATTGAGGGCCCAAGCTGTAGATTGTGTGAAGGGGCAATGAAGACTGTATACCACATCTTATGTGAACGCATGGTCTTAAACCCTAGAAGACAGGCAATCTATGGGAAACCAAAAATGAACCCAGAAGAGTATATAGACCAACCGGCCTATGACCTGTATAGGTTGATACAGGACACAAGGGTTTGGCAATGAGTGGTATACTACATGGATACAAAGTTGAGAGCTAAATACAAAAAGCCAAGAGGCTAAAGTGTTTATGTCAGACGACTACCATAAGGAAAAAAAATCAGTGGTACCACACTAAGTCATGCATCATAGGTTGATTTAGGTTCTGGAGAATTGGTGTATGACACAATGTATGATAATTTGACTAAAGCATTACATTGCTTTTAAGTGAATAAGTAGCACACTAGTCCACCAGAACTTCCTAGTAGTGTGGGGACTTTCTACATCCTCCGTTGAATCAATTCTTTCATGTCATCCGTATGTGCACACAGTTACATGGCACTCAAGAGCATTATGTTGTAGCGGCTCATGGTTTGAGTTCTGCAGAACTCTTTTGGTAGAAATGGACTCTTGGGACTTGAACTCATTGAAGAAATTGTTCCTACAGTATTTCATCCTTTTTGATAATTTTATTTAAAGCCACAAATATGTCTGCAACGAAGCCTTGCACGACCTGTTCTATTTCGAGTGGTGTTTATTAAATATGAAAGATATTCTCAATAATAGGTTTTCATTTCTCGTCATTTATTTAGGTTGAACATGCAACAGAATCCAATACATCAAGTGAACATAAAAACTAAACCTAACAGTGTTAATGCGAACATAATAACACCCAAGCGAAATTATTTTTATGATTATAGGTATTCACCTAGATAATAACAAACTTTTAATTATTGCTTTACTTAAATGAGGTCGCCCTCCTCTTAGTTCATTCTTCGAGGCAAAAAAGACCGGAGTAATAATAATAAACCATCGTAGATTATACGCCAGAACAATTGTAAATATTAATAATACGAGCCGTCCACACGATCATAAAAGTTTATGTACATATATTTAAGTGCCGGACAGCAGCGATAAAAAAAGAACAATAAACGCGAAAAGGTATTTATCCGAACACTAAGGTACGCACACAAACAATATTCATACGGTTAAACCAATACATTTTTATAGCATCAGTAAAATTGGTTCACAAATTGAATCTCATCCCTTAGTTAGGAAGAAATTTATGGCTTTCTTCGGGCTAAGCATTCCACCTTTTTTGTTTTCGTTTTCGACTTCATCTCGTCGGTAAACATCCATTTAATATGATATGTGGGAGTCGAGAATGAGCCATAATTTTAAAGTAAATAAACAAAAAGTTAAGTAATAATCGTTTGTTTTATTTTTGACAAGTAAACGAATGTATTCAAATGAACCGAGGTGATTTACAAGTTGTAAGAAGGGCAAATAAATCTTTATTTGGGGGATGTTAATAAATTTTGATTTTGATTTAGAAACTGGTAGGCGTTCGTGTTAACACGTAGGATTAGTAGTTTTAAGTGATAAAGTGCTCAGGTTTTGAAACATATTAAAATATATATGTATATCAGTACCGCTTAACTTTCCTGTTTTGTGTTTATTATTTCCTAGAGATAAACTATTTCGCGCATGTACCTCACATTAATATCACATTGTATTGCAAAAATTAAACTATTCTAGGTCTAATGAATAAGATTTAAACAAATACAATTAGATTAGAAGTTCAGAGCCTAATGGTAGGGTAGTGCTTCCATGAGCTTCCGAGCGGTCCACGGTATAATAACAGGCCAGTGAACAAGAAACGTCGCGTCGTTGACTTCATCGTAACTGTTTCGCCGACTGACTTTACCTGAACCATCTTTTTCTCCTCTCTGGCTTGAAACGAAGATAAGGAACAGCGTTCCATTTTCATACGTTATCATGTGTACACGTTTGCAGATTAGAATGTAAACCTGTATTGCCTTTCGCAAATTTACATGTGTACAAAAAGAAATGTACTACCAATTTCAAGATGTGTGACAATAAAACCATGATATCAATTTTTTTGTCAACATGTTATAGATGGTTGAAATAAAAAGAAAAAACTTTTGGCCGAGTCAAAATCCAATATGGCGTTGATAAGAATTAAGAAAGTTGATGATGTCCAGAAAGAATAGAAACGTCATATAAAAATTTCGAGTACACCATCAGGTAGAAGATTAAAGGTGACCTTGCGAATGTGTTTTTAGTTTTTCTCCGCATGGCAAAATAAAAGTACTAGAGGGAAAAGAAGAAAATGGTTTGTTTTCGTTTTTGTTTTTTAAATATCGAACGTCCTTTGTCACAGACTCATTTTTTCTTCGAATTCATAACAAACAGAAAATTTTGCAACTTTCCTAAATTTAAACCTACCCTCTATCTCCAATAATAAGCAAGATCCCCATGGTGAGGGTTGAAAATGAACCAGCCTATATATATTTAAGACTGTCTACAATTTTTGTAAATAACTTTTTTTGGTATCTCATATGATAAGGGAGGTTTGCCGCAATAATGCATCACCCAGTATACAAACCGTATACGCATTTCGGCAGTAGCGCTACTTCAGCTGCTGAGGAGGATTGTGGGATATTTATATTAAAATAAAATAAAATAAAATAAAATAAAATAAAATAAAATAAAATAAAATAAAACAAAAAAAATAAAATTAAATTAAATTAAAAAAAATATATTAAAAAGCATTTGTTGATGTTCAGTTTTTGTTAATAAATAATTTATTGTTATGCGTTTTCATTTTAATCTATATGAAACAAAATCAATATAAAAGTCAATAGGTTTGTTCCATTTGGCCAAAGTGTTGTGCAGCCAAACGCCTGCACAAGCGTAGTAAATATTTTCTGTTCGATTTAGTTTATTGTACGTTTTATAACGCTAAGTGGGTGTACGATTTGGATTCTACAATTTACAACTTACCGCGGCTATAACGCAGTATCGAGAATCTTACATACGCTCAGGGCGCAGATTTTTGTCGTAAAAAAAGAGATAGCCATGTTGTGAGATTCTTAGGGTCGTAGCAAATCGACGCATGTTATCCACATTTGAATTTGTAAATTGACAGATAGAAAATAGTTTTCCTTTAAATATACGTTTTCGCATCGTGTGTTCTTTTCACATGGTTCTCGTTTTTTTTGTTGATGATTTTTTGATCACGTAAACGGAATAAAAGTTTGGCCAATTGCTTGTGGGATAATATGAAACTAGAATTAGAAGTAGAATTAGGATATAGACGTACATACGTCTGTGTGGTGCAAATCTCCCAGAGTGAGGATGGCAACTTAGTTATCGAAATACGTATTCGGAGTTCTTCGCTCATCGAGGTGGTAAGGGTATTTTTTATTGTTACTATTTTAAGCCACCGTATCGTGCTATATGTATTTTATGTATGAATTGGTAATTTAACAAATTGGGTGATTGGTATTTTAAATCACTATCTTTTATTATTTTATATTACTTTATGATATTTAATTCCGCTTTAGGTGAATATGGTTGGTAAACTCCATTCACGTTAAGAAATCAGTAGTGGGCGCTGTGATCTGCGGACGTATCACACAGGAGCAATCAGGATATATGCGGAAATAGCGGCAAATTCAAATTTATCTTAATAGGAACAGCAGATTAAAATAGATAATTATAGTTTACGGAAAATCATAAACTAATGTATAACCTTATTAGTTATTTTTTATGTGGGTATTTAAAAAGTACCTGTTCTTTTCTATAGCTATATAATGCCTGCAATCTTTAACAAATGCATGTGTGATCTAGTAACATATCACCTTAAGGAGAAATACAAAGAAACTCGGGTAAGTAATTGTACGAACTACGCATGTATTAAAAAGTCACAATTAAAAATCAGATTTCAATGACAGGTCGATGATGATACTACGTTTCCAGTAATAATCAATTCATCACGATGTGGATGCACTTTCAATAGATAGAACATACCTCAAATTATCAAGTACAGCAATGATCGCGTTCTGACGAGAACTATTTTGGAGACAATATTTAAAATATAATAAAACGGAAAATATAAGCTAGCAACAATTTAATAGGAAATACAAGACGGAAGCAGCGGAATCACAGTGGAATGCAACGACTGAATTTGACAAATGACATTACAGTAAACATAGAAAACGCAGTTATCAGTGCTATTTCATTTTATCCAACATAAATTCATTGCGCGAAAATGATATCCTTTTCGTGTGCGTAAATCTATCGCGGATTTCAGCCAATAGTAAGCCGAGATATTTTCCCCTATCTTTTCCAACGCTGTTTTCTTAAAATGAATGAACTGTAGCAAAGTTGTACGTGAATCCAACTACAATATTCGAGCTACTTGGTTCGAATACAGACATACCATTACTGTTAAATATTTTGTTATTGCTAGTGTAATCATTTTTACGCCTAAGACAACCCGCTAGCTTAAAATCTCAACACCCGAACAACGAAACCCGAAAAGGTGTGATCTAACGTCATGGGGGGCGGTGATGGATGTCTGTGTGAGCCGCTGGCGCCATCTAGGCTAGGGCCGGTTTCGCCTCTCCTCACGGACCGCATCTCCTATTTCACATGTGCTAGTTACACGGGGACACCGAACGCTTCGTGATTTAGCGATTCACAAACCTCCCACTCGGTCGTCCGATAGCGCCCTTAATTGAAGAAAGGAGAGGCGCGGAGATATGGTGAGGCGACCGGAACGTGCATCTATCTTGTCAATTACGTGCAATTAGTACGTGCGTGTCCTACGGCGCAGAGACACAACCGAAACCGAAATGACGGCAGAAATTACTTCCCTGGAAATCGGGATGTGGCATCTGCGTGTGCCGTGATCTCAAACAATTTCTTCTCCGCCTTGCGTTTCCTCCGAGTTACGCTATCGTGCGGTATTTTTTTCGTCTTCTTTAGTATTTTTTTTATTTGCGGAGTAATTAAGTCTATTAGACTTGTGTGCCAGAAAATGATGCACTTCCTTTGTAGGGCGTTTCCAGAGGTGTATCTACACCTCTCTATGAGAAATGAATTGAAGAAATACTATGTAGTAGCTCTAATGATGTACTATTCAAAAGTCTTAATATATAGCAGGCTCATCTGTAAGTATTTTTGAGCAAAAAATATTAAGTGTCGTGTGCTATCTCCGGACCAGTGTACCATGGATAATAATAATAATAATAATAATAATAATAATAATAATAATAATAATAATAATATACTTTATTCACCATTCGATCATATATATCGGTTTTGTCAAATTAAAAATTATCACATATATAAAAAATATAGTATGGATATTAATTGTATATCTGTTGCAGTTACTATCCCGCCACGTCTATTGAACCAAAGTAGTCAGCAATGCTGTAGAAGCAATGCTCAGTAAAAAACTTTCTAGCTTCCTTCTTATACCGCGGAAAATCCAACGCTCGCAAGTATCGGGATAATTTGTTAAAAACTTTCACGCAGCTGAACCTGGGACTTTTTTCATACCGGGCTGATTTATGATCCGGTACGGAATAGTTGAGTCTACCTCTCGTGTTGTAGGTCCTGTTAAATTCAGTATTGCGATCAAAATACCCATCATATTTTTTTGCGTATACAGCACACTACTACAAAAAGACAGAAGGGAGGGACATGATGCCAAGTTCTCTAAATACCGGTCGACAAGAGTCGGTTCTCCGCATTGATAGCATTGTTCTTATTAAACGTTTCTGTAAGACAGGACACCGTGAAAAATCAGCGGTTTGGCCCCAAAACAGAATACCATAACGCAGGCGATACGTTAGGAAATGCAACGTAACGGGTTCTTATCGCTAATGGGACTTGAGCTCATGGTATTTCATTTCTGTTCAGTGCATGTATTACCGATTGTTACGGAGTAAGTGCACGTCGTGTGTAAAAGGGCAAAGTCCAAATAACTAATGTCTAAACAATTACACTTACAAAATTCAGTATATGAAGGAATTTGCAATTTTAAAATAATGTATCTAAAAATAGTTAACTAGAATGAATACAATTTAATTTTGTATGTTAAAATTTAGATTTTTCTTTTTTTCTCAAATTTTCAACAGTCTCTTTTGGCATTCTTATACTGTCCATAAGTGTGATTATTACCTAAGCCCACTACTGTTTAATATATTTTTGGCTGAGATACTAAAAAACTGTAGGAAATATTCAAAGGCTTATAAAATAGGCATCTCCAGATTGAACCCGGCGAGGCTCACGGAAATGTGGTATGCTGACGACATTACAATGATAGGGAAATAAAATATCTACAACATTATGTGCGGAGACCGAATGAGGAACTAAGAAATTTAACATAACGGTTAATAAGGAAAAATAAAAACAATGTTGGTAGGGTTAAATAACACAAAACATGAAACAAATATAGGAGATGAGAACTGGAACAAGTGGGAACGTGCAAATAGTTACTTATAGCAAATGACACATAAAATACGAAATTAATTAAAAGAATAAGTAGTAAAATCGGGAAAATTATTCAACAATATAGAAGTAGCATATTGGGAAAAAAAAAGAAATCTCAGAAAAAAAAAACTGGAGAAGAAGGTAGTAAAACACATCCTCATATCCTCTTGGACAACTACAGAAAGACAGAACAAAAAAATTCCTACGCAAAATAAAGAGAAAGACTAAAATGGATAGGATAAACAGCGACACATACAGAAAAGAACTAAAGGTAGAGTCGGTAGAAACAAATTTCAAACAGAACCAACAACGGTGGCTAGAATATTTACAAAGAATGGATCAAGAACGATAAGTCAAAAAAGTATATGAGGCCAGAGAAATGGAAAATAGCAGAAGGGAAAACCGAGGAAGATGTGAGGACGAGAGGTAAAGAACAGAATGTAGAGCGCATATAAGGTGGGAGGGCATAAGGTGGGGGAACGTTCTCGCCAATTACAGAAAACAATGGGAGCCTATATGGAGAAATCTTAACTCAACTCCACAGCCACACACCGAAAGGTAAATGGGACGACTGAATTAAGTAAGTGAACATATTTGTGACTGAGTAAATAGACACTCTTGCTATGGTGGTCGAAGATGCAGCAGCAAACTGCTATAACTAAACTCAGCGAGATACAGAGGCTTGCGTGTTTGGATATAAGAGGAGCAATGCACACAACTCCGACTACAGTAATGGGATCCCTTTTAAACACCCCACCACTTCATGCGGTGATAATGGTGATTTCTTTTTGCGATTGCTAAAATCCCCAAGCAGCAGATACACAGAATTGGGGCACAACGAAATAGGCAATCCAGTCGGAGTGAACCCACTGGGAATGAAAACAGAGCACATGCCCTATATATATATATATTTAACAGGACATTAACAGGTGGAAATCATGGATCGAAAACGTCAGGAAGCAGTACACAGTGACAACCTCAGGAAGCTGGCCTGGTTTACAGAAGGGTCAAACATCGAGCATGCGTCTGGAGCTGGAACATAAAGTGAGGTGGGAGATACGCAAATCACCATCCCGGTATAGATCATCCTAACCTCCGAATGCAGCAGAACTTATGAGAGTTCGATACACAGTTGCCAAATCGTCGAATCAGCTGTACATTATTACTTCCATTATTTGGGTTTCTGACAGTTAAAATGCATATTTTGAGGAAAACAGTAAAATGTAAAAAACATTTTTTTATTTAAGAATCAGTGAAAAAGCCCATAATTTCATTTATTATTACTCAACATTAACGTAATTTACATTTCGATAATTTTAATTTAAATTTATTTATTTCCCCATATAATACAATAACAAATTCTTCAATGTGATCTTGCAAATTATCCACCATCCACATTTCCTTTTCAATATTTTTTACATCTTTGATGTAATTTTGCCATTTATCAACTTTTACAGTGCTAACTGCTCTTCGAATTAATTACTCCATATCTTTTACCTTAAATGTGGTATTATTCATTTTTACACAGTTTTTAACTTGTGCCCA
>JARFOC010001158.1:735296-748146 GCA_031763485.1 Osmoderma eremita | reverse complement strand
GCGGTATATTTGGAAGCAATTTCTTAATAAACCAATCCTCGTATGTGTCTGAATCCATCTCATAATGAACATCAGCAATGTTTTTCTTGCAGAGATATGTATATTCAACACCAGAAACAAATCCGTTATCATCACCAGCATGGACTAATGCAAAAAGAGGTCCAAGCCCGGTTTGGGATTTCAAACCAGTACTTAATCCTTGAATCAAAGCTTGTCGACTATTTTGAATTGTAGTGTCTGTCCAAGTTTTATTTGCTGTATGCTCTGTATGCACTCATGATTCATCAGTATATATTATAGTTTCGACCTAAAATAATTAAAGTTACAGAAATGTCAAATAGCAAGAACTAAATTGTACCTTCTTCTCTACATTTCTAGATCCCTCGTAAGTATTTGTGCCTCCCCCGAATAATGTTCGTTTGATGAGTATAGTTTTACGTCCTACTTTTTTTAAATTCGAAACCCATATTGTGTAACAATCTATGTAAAGTTGCTCGACTGAAGTTATCATCAACACTGACACCAGCAAGAATGGCATTTAATGTAGGTGGCATATTCTGTATAAAAAAACTATTCACTTTACGTCAAATAGGTGCTTGCGTGTTCTCATCGTATGTTTGTAATCGGCCATTTAGTTATATGCACGGAGAGAAATATATTGTGAAATCAAATATAAATATATTGGAGTATAACATATTTTTTATTAAAATAGAGGACAGGACTATAATATATTAAACATAAATAAAAAAATATAGTAAGGGTATATACTTACGATAACGACCTGTGAATACACCAATTGTATTATCCCCTCGCATCCCTCCATTATGTTGCACGTGTTACAAACATGCGTTGCAAACAAACAAGGTCAAATTTCTTTTGGTAGTTTTTATTGTGTTTGAGAAAAAGAGTGTTTATTTTATTTAGACTTAATAAATCACAAACCAAAAGTTGCAAGGATTATTTTTTAATTTAAATATATTTTTTCTAGTAAAAAATATTGTTAATTCAGTTTCCCATATTCAAATATCATATATAACATACAATTTATCTCAAACAAAAGTTTAATATAAAATTATATTTGCCTTAGAAAAATGGTATATTAGTGTGATATATGAAATTATATTTGATTCTAATATAGTATTCCTAATAAAAATTATTGTAAACTTGTTTTCTCAGTGTGCCTTTCCTTTTCTTGCGGTATTTTTGACTTGATAATGAACCAGTTTGTTGCACCTATTTTATATTATATATTGTACGCTCTGAGCTACCCAAACCTTTACTTGCTTCTTGAAAGGTAGCACTCACATTCATAGTTTTATTAAAATAATTTAAAACATTTGAAATTTTACACTTCTGCCTCAGGCTAAATTTTTCTCCCTTGCGCCGTTTTCTGCCGGGGGGCTCCATTAATGTAGTGAAAACTGTAATTAAATGTATAGGTTATAAAATTTCTAAAAATCAAGAAAAATACTCATAGAAGAAGAAAAATATTCATAGAAGCGTTCTGAAAAGAACAATTTGTATAACTATATATAAACAAATCAACGTGGACTTTAACTAAAAATATTTTAAAACTACGGCGATAACGATTGACAGCAGTTGATAGTAATGGACAGAAAGATAGATACTTTGCCGATGTCGACATATGTAAATAAGTTGCAACCTAGCAATCTTAAGTGAAGATAGCGCTAATGACAGCAACTAAGGATAGTAAGAGACAAAAGTTGCTATTATATCCCATACCGCATAAGGAGATTGAGACGATCTGTAGGAAAATCTATCACTGCGGTGCAAGTGTACGCTATATAGCACTGCGCAATCAAAAAAAATAAGAGGGGTTATAGTAATAAGTGAATCTGTATTGCAACGGAAAGTCAGGCGATACTTCGGACAGTATGGAACCCAAATGTGACATCAAGACTGGCTTGGGAATGCACACAGGGTCTGCATATTCTCGCGGAACACAATAAAGTTGTTGTGGGGGTCTGGACATTCAGGACTCGTAGGCAATGAGAAGGCCGATGAGCTAACGTAGAAAGGACCATCGTCTTCATACGTGAGGCCGGAACATGCCCCGGGAGTGTCTAAAACACAGTACGAGGGCAGATACGAGAATGATTCCAGGAACAACACAAAGAATACTGGAAAAATTCAACCAGGCAAAATCATGGCTAAACGTTTATTAAGAAGGCATCAGTAAAGAAGGTTGACTAACTATTTAATCTTAGCGGAAATCATCTTCCTGCAGAAATAGGTCTCCTAACAGGACACTACACTGAAAGGAGACCAATGTATATATTAATTAAGTAAGTTTCACATACCAAATATATTATAATATCTAGCAATTATAAACTTTCCACCGCTAAATATATTTACTTCAGTAAATAGATATTCAAACTTAGAAGGAGCAAGCTTAACACGTAAAATTTTAAGTACGGACCTTATTTTAAAGCACTTAATGAGCTAATTTTTAGATCACAGCTTTTCGAGTAATAGCGTTGCGAAGGTTAAGAATAATTAGAAGTTACTCGCATTGCGATTTGTACTAAAATTACATTTCTAAGAAAGAATCATTTCTTCACCTTGAGGATGTCACTCGGCTGTCTATTGGTGAATATATTTATCACCAGGTAAAGCTATCTATGCACAACTTGCATAACGTTGTCTTTATAATAAATCATAGGCCTTCGGAGTACGGAAATGAAAAATCGTCAGTAGACGTAATCAGTCAGAAATTGCGTTAGTGAGTGAAAAGGGCGAGACGGTAGCAAATGAGAATCGATTAAAGTCCCTTCGCATTCCTCACCATCGCAGGTAAATTGATTAGCTAGTAAGTCTATGATTAATGATGCGCTCTAATTGTGTATAAACGCAAACACAAGTCTTCTGCCTTATGCACAGTCATGCAGCGAGAATCAATCAGGTGCAGTAGATAAACCGTTGACATCTGATGAATACCGTCGCGGAGAAGACCACAAAAGGGTTTGCTTTTCCAACTGTTTTTTTAACTGCGTGGATTTAATAAACACTTCAATCGAAAGAAAACGGCCCTAACCTGTTTACTACTATTTAAGTACATGGGTTATATGCATGGTGTATGTGATTGTGCTTAAATAATAGATACAGTACTTTCCTATATAAAAAATACACATACCTAGGTAACTTAAAACATAATATTTATTTTCATTTAGTTGCATTTCCCATGTTTAAAACGGTTAGTTTTGTGTGGGATAATTGATAGCAAAGTCTTATGTGCATCTAGATAAACAATTAAAACAATTCAGTTATTTAGGGGCTGCTTTATTTTGTTAAATGCCTCAAGGTGTAATAATTAGTTGCCATAGTTTCTATTCTATGTGTACATCTTCATTTATCCTTATCGAATATGGAATGTTATAATAAGCGGTTACAGGTGGCTTTTTGAAAATAGATTTTGATAGGTTGGTTCTATACTTCAACCATGTTCTCTGATTCAAAAATTCACGAAAGACTTGCTCCGTGTTTGGTATCCGCGAGTCTAAATATTGTTGGATTCTAGTCCAAATATTGCCGCGATTGTGCTGGTAAAGCCAGTAGCGTGGTATAAGGAGACATTCCACGTAATCTGACATTGCAACTACCCGCCGCCTTCTCAGATTCTCACCAAGACCAAAACAAGCTGTCTCGGAGAAAATGCACACCTGCATGAAATGCGTTTCTACATCAATTGGTAGATCAGTGACTGACGGAGCAAGCTCTTCTTTTTTAATGTCTAAAATCGGTTTCGTCTTTTCTTGATATACTGAGGAAGCAGCGGTGACACTGCTCGAGCGCGCTGCCTCCGTTTTCCTCTTCACAATACTCGGCGCCATCGAAGACGTACCGGAAGCTCTCGTTTGTCTTGCGTTAGCCTCTGGATCTGAACCGTCTGGTCCTATAGTTCGTCGTTTCATTATACTAGCTCTCGCGGATCGTCCTGTCATATCGGCAGAGGCCACGAATCCGTCCAAATCATCATCTTCTACGGCCTCTGACTGTAGTTTAGCAGTTGTAGTTCTTCTCCGGAACGTGCTCTGTCTAGTAGATTTCCGCTTACCAGCAATATTTGCGTCAGTAATGTCCGTAGGAAATATGGATGTTCTAGGTTCTTCACGTAAAGATGTAAGGGATTGCTTTTTTTCATCCAAGATGGTAACATCATCTTCTTCTTCGTCGTATCTTACTACTTCGGGTTGGTAGATCTTATATTGCTTCTTGCCGAAATGATTGTAGCTCACCGTGACCAATAAATGTTCAATCACCCTACATTGTCCCTTCAAAACGAAGTAGGTAGAAGAAGGCACACCTACTCCGTCACCTAAAATTGTTTGGTCTCTAATGTATGGTTTTATTTTTGAGTAAATGCAACATTCCCTGGTCGCCACTTCGTCCCAACCGTCGAAGTATGTAAATCGGGACATAGCTCGTTGTATTTCATCCCATTGCTCTTTCACGGAAGCTTTCAATACAATATCGAAATCAGCCTTTTTCAAACAGAGCAATTCACAAGGGGTAGCTGTAGTTATTGTAGCTGTTCTTGGAATATCGTGCAGTAAAGAAACTTCGCCGAACATGCTACCAGCAAGCATAGTACCAACATTGACGGTAACTTTTTCTTTAATAACAGGATCCCAAGTTGTAATCGAAACAGTTACTTCTCCAGTTAATATGAAATACAAAGCGTGGGCTTCGTGGCTTTGTCTTACGATAACTCGTCCCGGTCCATAATACATGAAATACGTAACACCAGCTAACTGCATTTTTACGTGATCAGGATACTTTCTGAAGCACTTTAAACCGCCAATGATTCTGTTTAAGAGAATCTTTTCCTGCTCCGTTCTATGTGCCGCCGGTTTACATAAGATAGATTTTTGTTGCAGGGTCAACAAACCTTTTTTCGCCTTTTTCCGAGTTAGTAATTGTACGTTCTTTTTTACGTTCCTGGATAACTGTTCATCTTCGACGTCTTCAAGCCATCGCTTATTTGCGATCGCCAGTCGTACTATTGCTTTAAACCGGCGCCTAGCACGTTTCGAGCGTGTTTCCATTTCTTGGAGCATTAAAGCTTTTGAGGCATCTACTGCTTCCATTTTGAAAATTAACGAAAAGTACGAACAACGAAAAAGAAAATAAAATAATGAGGAGTAAACTACAAAGATGACAGCTACAAAAAATTCAAAAAAGGAATGTACACGGCATGTCATATGTGACGTTTCTAATTTTGCACCAACGAAGTGAAGTTAGTCTTCTTTTTTCTCTTCTTCTTCTTCTTCAAAAGCGGCCGTGTCGGTTTTATGAAAGTTATATGAATATGTACTATCAGCTCCAACCATAATGTCGTGCGTCTGACAGGAGCGTAACCGCCGCTTCATATTCTATAAATAATGTGAGTAATGTCATAGCTGAACGTGAAGCGGTTGGTTATATACGACATTAGGGATGGAGCTGATGTACGATCATTGCTGCTCAAAATGACAGGAGTCTGTCATGAAAGGAAACTGACTATTGCTATTGAAATAAGCATGCATGAAATACATGTATGAATAAAGTGAGGCTGCATGAGCACCAATAACAGCTACATTAAAATTTTTGATTTTAACTTTGGTTGTAAATTAAAAGAATTTAAAGAACAGACTACTTTAGTTAGGAGCTAATAAGTTATTCATAGAAAGCGGAGGATAATGATTGATTTTGATAACATTTTTAAATAGTCACGTCAATATCTCTTCTATATCGCCTGCAACCCAAAAACTTATTACATAATTCATAAAGAGGTGACTCCAGCACCAAAATTCGGTAGGGATATTTTCCACTGTGCAATGACTAATCAAAGGTCTAATCCTAGTTACTACAGAATCCCCGAAAACTCAGTTCAGGTGATTGTAGGCTTATACAGACTTTGGTTTGTATCTTGAAGTAATTCGATCCTTTAGTACCAGATATAATCTCCCACCATATTTGCCAATCCTGTATCATTTGTATCTTCAAACCTTTGAAAGTAGTTGGAGAAATCTAACTTGATAATTAAAAGATTTAGATTTTTCGCGATTTTTCGGCTTTCTCGTTTACTGTCCATCTAGGATCCATATATAACTTTTATGATTTGAGAATCCAAGATTATTAGAGCATTAGAAAAAGATTCCCTTTTTATTTTTTGTAAAGCAACAGAAATGGCAAAAATGGTTAGTTCGCAAGTAAGAATAGAAGCTTCGCCGGGAATAGCTCCTGATATATAAATCCAGTGCCATGGGCAACAACCCCAACTGATGCATCCTTCTTTTTCTGAATTTAAATTTAGATTTTCGGTAACAATAAATTATAAAGCATTACAAAGATTTTGCAAGGCTATTAGAAGGTTTCGCACTTTATTGGTGATGTGATAAAGAATGTGAACTACAAGAAAAAAATAGCGGAAATTCGAAGTTGAGGCATTCACTATACGTTTTGGAATTTGCTGTTTTGACTTCTAAAGATGGAATTCGAGTGGTTAGTGCAATTTAAACAATAGGTAGCCCTCAAAATAAAAAGACCTTCATGGCACAGAACACAATGAAAAGTTTTTTAAATTCATTGTGTCCGTACAAGGATCTAAACGTTGCGGTTGGAACACTTTAACGGGTATTTAATTTTACCGATGTCATTGTCGGTTCTATTATTCGACGGGCGGGCTTCAGCACGTCACAGACGGAATCTGCGGGAGCTAAGAAGCAAGTCTGCCGCTTTGTGATTGGTGACTAAGGGCTTTTTCACATACGTTTGTATACAACTACGCATAGTCTCTCATAGCTAAGTGTAAATATAGAATTCGTCTTACTATTGTAGAGGTGCTATATTTCTGTCGTAGTTTTTTTCTTATGTTAAGTATTTACTTTTCGTTTGCATAATTTGGAAAGATGTTTCCCTTCCATTAAACTAACAATAAGTATAATAAATGTAGGTGCACCGTTAATAGAACCAAACTTTTACCAGAAATAAAAGGTAGGTAGGACTTGGGTATAGTTGGAGTAAAGTGAAGTACTATACGAGTAGTAAATATCATTGGATATCGTTAAACAACAGGAACAGCTTTAAAAATTTGGTCAGGTTGGTATATTACTTCAAAAGATTTTGTACTGCACTCATTCCATTACCAATTGCAAATACCATTATTATTAACTTAAACTTAATCCATCTCCTTAGGATGTTACAATAACCTCACAATTACTAAGATATCCCTAACATACTTCGTACAACAATATCTAAATTCTCCTAAACTAGTGCTCTCTTTTTTTATGCTGATCATACCATTAAATAATTTTCACCCTTTGTAAAAGAACTATTCTGTGAACACGTTTTCTTTTTTATTGAAAGCTAAACTAAAGTTGTCTACATTTCTGGTTCTATAATTATGAATTTCATTATTATATTATTATATATATATATTGTCTATTATTACACCGAGCTATTTAATCACGTTTACGCACTGGATAACCTCACTATGGATTACCACCGTTTCATTGATTTCTCTAATCACACTACTATGAGCAATAATTGTTTTAGTTTTCGATGTATTCAAATGAAGTTTATTAGTTTTTAACCACTTGTTAATACTTGCAAGTGTCAGCCACACTTATTAGCGTATCATTCCCAAATAGATTGATGTCGCAGTCCTTTGCGGCACTTACCACATCCTTCACATATATGATAAATAGGAGCGGCCCCAGAAGGGGATCCCTGCGGCACTCCCAAAGAAACCTCCACAGACGCCAAATCAACGTCTTCGTGTCTATTTTTTTTGCTTCCTGTCTGCTATGTTATCCTTAATCCATTTCAACGCCATACCTCTTATCCCCATGTTCCTAATCTTTATTAGTAGCTTGTCCCGGTCCAATGTCTCAAACACCCTCTTAAGTTCGAGAAAAACTACTACTACTTTGTTGTTAATGTCTATTTCATTCTTCAATTTAGCCAGTACCAAATTTAATGCTGTTTCGCATGAATTATTCCCCCTGAAGCCGGACTGTACATCAACCATCAAGCTTTTTTTTCAGAAGGTATTATAATTGTTCTTTAGCAGCATGTTCTATTATTTTCTCTAATGTTGGTAATATTCGGAAAAGTTCTCGTTGAGAATGACTCATTATTATCTCCAATAGTGATGTCCAATAATGAGAATTCTATTAGCAGATACCAAAAGGATTTATTGATTCTGACTCATTGATTTACTGATTTTGTTGTGAAATTATATATTTTGCAATTTCTATTATTAGATACCGTCCACAATAATTGCTACGTATAGCTGTAGTACAATTTATTACAAGAATTAATAATTTAATTCAGTTATATGACCTAAAAATACTATCCTCTTACTTTACGAAGATTTGCATATTCCTACATCAAATTGTAATATTTACCAGGAGGTATTTCGTTCTATTACAGCATTAGGCTAAAATTCGAGTGTGTGGTGCCATTCTTTGTGATTTGTGAAATGTATATTTCGAGTCATTCACTCTTCGAGATTTAAAGGCTGTTTTTTATTTAGTTTTAATATCATTACATGTCAAAAATAAAATTAATAAACGTAATTTTAGTCTTGGTTTGGAGAAAAATCTATTTCATCTTTCAGATTCACTTTTGTTATCTTATTGTTAGATGCAGCTTTTTTACAGTTCTTTTTTTTTTGCTTTATTTTCAGTTGCTTTCTATGTAGAGATTACAAAATAGTGAATGAATATATCTAATACATTCAAAGGTAGCTATTTCTAGGAACGCCACTGTCTTTATCCTCATTTTCCATCTTCACCGTTCTACGAAACTGATAAATGACACATTAAAGCGATATTTTAGTTATTTATCAGGCGCATTTATTCTTCATCCTCCTAAAGGATGCAGTAGCGCAGAAGGATCATTCATCTCACGACGTTATGATGATTCTGCCGAACGCAACCGGTTTATTATTGTAGCCACGACGACTGTTAACCGGCGCAGACCCAGAGAATGTGCCTTATCCTTGCCCAGTTCGTTTCATTGGTAGTATACGCAATGGTTGACAAGGCGGCATCTCACCGTCTCATACAACACATTCAATAACCCAAACACACTGAACACTATTATTTATCAAAAACCGACTTCAGGATCGCGACTTCGACATTCCCAGGTAGTGTGTGGGCGTGGGAATTTTTAGCCGTCTTCGCAACGGATGAGGCGAAATTATAAGTTGCGTATCTAGTTGTCTGTCATTCCATTAAAAAATTTTCTTAAAAAAAAAAAAAAGAAAGTCCTTCGACATATTCTCCTTTTCACCGATCTCACGTTCCTATGTATGCACCCGGAAAGCATTGTAAGTGGTGTTTGATCATTGGTCCAATCTACGCTTGAACTTGGAGAAAGGTGATACGGTGTTAAATTATCTGCGCACCGCACCGAGAGATTTTGAAAAGCAACAGGTGTTTATTAGTACTAAAGGCTTTAATCTCAATATGCAAACAGATGCAAATCGGTTCTATAGGTATAGTGGTTTAGAATAAATTACATTGCTTAAAATTATCTATTATATTCCACAATTGACATTACAACTTTTAATTATCCTATCATTCCTATAATAAATTTCAATGCATATATTTATGATAGCTATTATTCGCCGATCCTAGGTTTTAGCTCCCACTTCATCCCTATACGCATTACTCAAATCGCCCGTGATACTGGTAGGGTAAACGATGGACTATCTGCAAATATAAAGGTGCGTATCCACGATAAAACTCTTTCATGAGTTTCTTGTGTCACGAAACAAAAAGCACAACAAGCACTGTGGAAATAATCGTTTAACTCCTGACTTATTTAAAAATGTGACATGAAACTGCGAGCATGAAACTTTTGTTCGCTACATAAGTGTCACCGTGTAAACATGACGAGTGATTTAACGCATGTGAAGTTTTTAACTCACACACAGCACGTGACATGTGAGTTTTATTTCATGAAACATTTTTTGGTGCTTTAACAAAACAAATTTGTATATAATGTTTTTATTTCGGGAAAGTAATAGTTTTTAATTATTTGAAACGATTATTATTACTTTAAAAATACGGTAACATTTTATTGGAGAAAATATACATACATGCATAAGTAACGGTTATAATATATATCGAGTAAAATTGTTTGTTAATAGAGTTCTTATGCCAATATTATATTATCCAAGAGTAATTCCTATAGCCAGGTCGCTTCTAAACTCACGCTATTTCGTATTCATGTATCTCAATGTGTCCAATTTTATGGTATATCAATGAAGAAGGGACAAAAAATTCCTGATGCAGGCGAAATATATCTGTAATACAACGATGTATATCTAATAATTTATTACTTGCTACATAAGGTGGAGTATACACATAGTGAATTGATAAAATTTTATCAGTGTTGTATACCATTGAAAGTATTCTAACAACTTCCCAGGAAAATTACGACATAGCTTTCGTGTACGCTTCCTCCACCACTATAATTTCACAAAATGAAACTGGGAGCTGAAATTAAATGCGCGTCCCATTCATTATTACACACGGTGCAAAAACAATATCGATAAGTCTTCAACTGCAACACCATCGTTTCTCCCCTGCCACTTGGAGAAGACAATAAGCAAGTGAACGTGTTTTGCATCTTGTAATAAGAAAGAACTCCAGCATTCTTGGAGGCCTTTAACAATACCTCAGACCTGTAGAACGCTACTGTTGTTGTACGGTGCTGTGACAACACACATGTTTTATACAGATGTAAGGACAGCTTAGGATAGTGCCGAGATGTTAGTAGTCGGAACACAACCTTCTCGTGACTGGGAGGATGTGTTAGAGTTGTCAGCTAGTTAGGATCCGGTGGTTGCTGCATTATTCACGATAGATTTGCGAATGTTCTTTGGTAGTTTTTATGGCTATTGTAATTTTTTTTATATCGTGTCTATAAGATCTAATTTAAGACATTCTTTAATTTCTATTTATTCATATAAAACGATTGAATGGGTCATTATATTTCAACTTCAGAGCGAATAATGTTAGCAAGTATTCCTTCTGTAAAAAAATACCTATTAATTTGTTTCTGATTCAGAGAATGATTGGCCAAATCTTTGAAAATTGATGAAGGCTAATACGCGTTACATTAATGGAATAATCATCCAATTTTAGGTTCAAATTTATTCCAAGCACGATCTATGTCTTTCGAAAAATATTTCTAAAATTGTATAAAGTCGATATATTTGAATGGACCACTAAAAGTGCAATTGTAATAAATTTAACTTTAACTATACAATCAGAAATATATCAGGTAAAAGCTTGTTGAGACCCTGTATACTCAACATTTGTACATAGTTATTATGCTATAACTGGAGTACACGTTGCAGTTTATTTTTTTAGCAATATATGAACAAAAAAGCAGTTGATAAAATGTTATGGTTATAGCTTCTAGCAAATTACTTTAAAGTAAATTGCTTTTTAATTCCCAATTATTTTATGCTCCTGATAAGACAAATGTTATCATACTTGCATTCCAGCTCAAAGGAAAGCACCAGAAAAAATAAATAAGTTTATAGTTATTCCATTAAAATTTATACTCCTAATAAAATACTTACTTAGTTCGCTATATTGGCATTGGTCATTTTAGATAGGAATTCCAAAATATATAATATGGAATATCCGATCTAAATCTAAATTGCCTCACTTGCCGTTTCCTTGTGATCTGTACCAATTACCTAGCGTAGGTTTATCTCGTGTATGTTATGTGTGTATTTGAGGGCGCGGATTCTTCCGCACTTAAATACAAATGGGAGGAAAATAAAACGAAAAACAAAATGCGGTGTACTAACCAACAAAACCAAAATGAGTAAGTAGGTACTTCGGAATTGGAATGGCATTGACATTTACATTTATGTATGTGTCGGTTTATTGGTCACACTCAGTTTGTTCTTAGTGCAAACCGTTCTAAATCTAAATTTCAAAGTATAACATTTGCTCGTAATTTTATGTGTACAGGAAATATTAATTTTAAAATCGTTTTAATTTATGTGTGGGTTTTATTATTACACACATATATATGTACATACATTTGTACGTTTCTGCATTACTTTATACATAATATTACATTTAATTATTAATTATATTATACAGAGAAATTGGAAAACAGGAGTTATACTACCCATATATGAAAACGCAGATAAAACAGAATTTAAGAACTTTAGAAGAATCATACTACTAAACATATCAGGTAAAATATTAGCAAAAATTGTATAGGGAAGGATAAGAATAATTAGAGAAGATAGAGGAAGCAGAATGCGGGTTCAGAGTAGGCAGTAGCACTTAAGATTTAACAGTTGCTTGTATAATCCGAAAAACATACTGAAAGAAGACAGAAATATACATTTGCCTCTTTGACCTAGAAAACGCGTTCGATAGAAGTAAAAGGGAAGATATTTGGAAGACTTTAGGAGAAAGGGGAGTAGACATGGAAAGAATTGAGATAGCAAAAACGACGTACAAGGATGATGATAATCATGTGAGGACTAATTATAAAATATCAGTAATATATGAAACAGAAATAGATGTCAGAGAGCGATGTGTGATGAGTTCGTTGCTACTTTAGGCAGTGATCGACGATGCAATAAAAGAAGCGAACAAAAAGATGAGAAAATGAAAATTGGGGTACTGAAAGATGGAAGAAACACAAATGCCAGAACGGATGTTCGGAGAACGCCACTATCAAACATTCTGATAGTTTGATAGTGGCGTTCTAAGAGCAGGATCGTTCTCGGAGTGCTACGCTTGACATTATATTTTTTCCTTTGTGGTTTTCTGCTGAGGATGGCAACTTAGTTGCCGAA
>JARFOC010001158.1:718399-735196 GCA_031763485.1 Osmoderma eremita | reverse complement strand
ATAAACAGAGCAAAAGTCAGGAAATCATAATAAGAATATTAATTTAAAATTTAAAAATGAAATAAATAAATAAACATCTGTATTAAAAGTATATTTATTTATTATTGTTAGATTGGTATTTAAAAAAAACAATGTTTGGCGTCGATTTTGACAAGGTTATAAATAGAAGGGCAGAGAGAAAAGCGAGGACTCACAATTATTACGCATAGTGAGAAGCACGTCAAGTGTGTGTTTGAAAATCAACAAGCCAAATGGCTACCGCTTTGCATAGTCAAAACTGACTAATTATTAGCAGTATAATTCATCATTGACGGCACCTACGCATAAAAATAAATGTTTTAACTCAACACCAATATGGCATTTTAAACCCACCTATGTAAAATTAACAATCCATTTCCGTATATCCTGAGAGATGCTCTGTTCCTGCGTACCTGTAGCAGATTAATTGTATCCGGCCCTTCTTGGCTAGTCCAATCTTAAGCTGTTCCAATTCCGAGTCATTCCTGATATCACCGGTGGACACGAGTTCTCTGGGGCCTGCACAAGTCGGTCTTTGCCATCCTGTATGCATCAGTCCTAACCTACGAAATAACACGTATAGAGATCAAGGTATTTTAGATTAAGAACTATATAGATAAATACTTACCTAAACTGCATAAATAGCAATGGTTAAAGCACTAGTCGTATCTTAACTGTGCAAAATACGCTGCTATTAGCACAATTACTCAATCTGTGTTCAATACGGATTAACGATCACTGATAAAAGGGAGATGGTAAAAATATGGGGCATAGGCAATTAGTTTAACATGGATGTATGCGGGGTCATACATTAAGATTTTTAAGGTTGTAGGAAACTTAGAAATATTAAAATTTGTATCATTTCTTGTTGATTTATGTTGAATTGTTTATTATATTATATTTACTCGTATTGAGAAAATGTCTTTAATTTCTTGTTAACAAACAAAGCGATATAACTGCAGCAGCCCGAATATAGATGGATGTACATAAGAACCTACGTCTTGAGATAAACTATAAGTAAGTGTACAGTGATGAGAATAAATAAATGACGCGTTGAGTTAATTGGGGACATAGCATGTCTGAATATAGTGAGAAGAATTATCATTTTAGGCAGGGGAATTAGAACATTATAAACCTTTATTAAAAGGGTTAATTTTTATTTAAATTAAATTATTTGTTAGGGTTTAATAAAATTGATTATTTACTATTGCGCATAATGTTAAGGTGGAATGAGATAGTACGTTTCATTAGTAAATTATCTCAAATTATTAGAATTGTCGTAACATCGTGGGGGCATTTCAAAGATATTTTACAAGTTGGGGAAAGTTACAATATGTACGTGCTTTCCTGTACCTAGATTGGTAGAATCTCGTATTCCGACCTAACATGACACTACTTATTGTATAATTGTTGTGATGATACTCTCTTGTTTTATTTTAATGTCCTTTTGTATAACTGACTACCTGCTTCTGCTGCTCATTCATGTTTAATAATTCTATTTTTATTCATCTCTTTATGGTGTTGTTTAACTGAATTTGTTCAGATATATTTGATTTTTGAATTTTTCTTTAACACATAATACTTAGATTTGGTTTTAAATACTTATCTATAGGCGCTCTCAACCATCTAAATTTTAAATAAAAAAATTGTACGAACTCCACAACGTAAACATCGACACAGATATACATATACATACGCATGTGACCAGAATCGTATAAAATGGACCAGGAATGAGCGAGTCCGAAAAAGGAACTACATTGCCAATCCCTGCTGTGTATTTGTGTCTCTACTAGATAGGTAGTTTTCTGAATACATAGTTTATATTCTGCAATTCAATATTGTGCATTAGGGAAATTTATTGTTCACATATGTCGCGTTCCTTATCAAAGACAAACGGGTATAGATGTATGGACACATTAATGTGTGTATGTAGGCATATACAATCAATGTGCTATACGACGAATAAAGCTGTGTTTCCTATTACGTCCAAACCCATAAATGTTATCCGCATCACTAGGCCGTATGATCACCCTTCGCATATCGATTAGAAATGGTAAGCAGGTGCTGCATCACAGGTGAGGTATTAAATATCAGAATGGCGTCAGCGTTCGTACCGTTCTGGTATCTATCCGACTTGTCTGACAAAGTTTGCTGTCCCCTGGTGCATCGAACGCAACGATTAAATTAATCGTTTTTGATACACGGACGAACAGCAGAAAGAAGGAAGGGCTCCGTCAAACTAGCATTTAATATTATGCACGTGTGTTTATCAAGGTACGGTTAATGCTTATATCATTGGTACGGAGGATGTTCCAGGTTTCACGTCTTTGTAATCCATTCATTCGAAATACCTAATGCCTCCGATACTATTCAATAATTTATCAACCGTGCGCTTAGAGATTCTGTTTAAATTGCCATTTAAGTTCTATTTAATAGTGTAGTATGCACGGATACATGAGCAGCAGTGCATCTTTTCTAAGAACCGTAGAATATTAGAAAAAAAGTAAATCGTGACAGAGTTTCATTACAGATGATAGCATTTGAATTTATTTTATATCAGACATTTCCGGTAAGTAATTATTACTATATTTATACATTTTGCTTCCACAGTGAACGTCATGGTAAGCACAAGAATCTCTACTGTTACGCATAATAAAAGAAGAACATTTCATATTTTACAAAAATATTACTGTAATAAAACTTGATGATATACGTGTGTTGTCAGGAAACCCGTGATCATAACGTGTGATAAAAAGGAACATTGGTTATGACTTATTACTTCTAAGTTGCCTTGATTTAAAGCAAAAAGTAATTCTAGTAATTCTAATAATTAGTAGCAAGGATAACAAATAATAAATTGCATATTCCGGTATATATTTTTTTCTAAAATAAATTTGTTAATTACTCGCCGACTGTTAATATAAAAAGTAACTAATGAAATAATAGTCAGGGAGAAACACAAATTGGTAGAATCTAAAATATGGATTCAATATTATACATTAATCTAGGAGTTTGCTGTATGTTATCATCTACATTAAATTAAATAGAGTTTTAAATTTGATTAACCTTTTGATAAATTACAGTTGCAGTTGGTTGTAGTAATTATAGGAATTATTAAGAGGTGAGCCAAAATAAGATTTGCGCGTGTTTACTGTGTTCAGTTTCAATTAACTAATAAATTTTAATTTGAAATTAATTAAAAATGGCATGGAGGAAGCTGCAGCATTCGACGGGATTCAAGTTATTTTCTTGCATCAATATACAGGCATTCTGCCCAAGCAATTGATGTATATTATGTACCAAAGATAATAAGTACTTTAAAGCTTAAAATTTTAAATCTCTTTAGAATAGATTGATTAATTCGGAACACGTGCTTCGGAATATGTGAATTCCCATCGTGAAGAGAGACCCGATACAGGTTATACTACCCCACACTCCTTGCTGTCTTTACATATATCGTAGTTGATACTTGAATCAGTTTTCGAAGCACTTTTTCCACTCCGATTGAGGTACCTTCGAAATATGCATTTTGAAAACATCAATCGCTCCTTCCGTCGTCGAAAAACGTTGACCACGTAATTTTTGTTTGATGGGCGGAAACAAAAAGAAGTCATTGGGTGCCAAATCAGGATTGTACGGTGGATGACCCATCAACTATTTCATTTGCCAAAAACTCCCTTGTTTGAGCTGATATGTGAGAACTCGCATTGTTCTGGTGTAGTATGATCCGTCTTCGGCGGTTGGTTTTCTTTACTTTTCCGAATACATCTGGCAACAAATGGTTGTGTACCATTCAGAATTGACCGTCCGACGTTGCACCAATGGTACAGTTGCCACATGTCTGATCTTTCCGAAGAAACAGGCGACCATTTGCTTCGAGGTGCTTCGTGCGCGAACAACTTTTATTGGATTTGGCTCAGCTTGAAAGACCCATACAGTCGACTGCCGTTTACTTTCGAGCTCGTAGGCATAGATTCATGCTTCGTCACCCGTTATGATGTTATAAACATGTTTTGATTGTACTTTTGGAATATTTCGTTCGACCAATCGACACGAGCCTTTCTTCATGGAACCCACCGCGAACAATTTCTTTTGACGGCCAAATGTTGATGCAATATTGCATATTGAATATCTGCTGGTCCCACTAATACTCAAGGATTTGATTTTTTTGTTTGTTTTGTATCCTAATGCAGAGACTTAACACTGCGGCCTTGAGGCCTATTGTATCACTCTACATTAGGTTTGTGTACGTGTGTATCGTGTGTGTGTGTGAAGTGTATGGCTTGTTACTGCCTCTCCTCGCCGTAGAGGGTAGCAGTGTTGATTTACAACACTGAAGGGTACCGGGAGGGGAATACCCAAGGATACTTCAATCTCATGATAGGTCACATGCCGATCTCACAATATCAGTTCACGCGCAGCATCAATGTTTTTCGGAACAATAACTGATTTTGGACGGCTTTTACGAAATTCATCAGTGAGTGAAGCACGGCCATGATTGAATTCGGCGTAGCACCGGTACACACTAGTTTTTGATGGTGCTTCATCGCCAATTGCCCAATTAAGTTCATCGATCCACTGTTGTTGAGATAATCCACGTCGAAAATTGTAAAAAAATGACACGAAAATGTTCACCAGTTAATTCCATTTTTGGCCAAGTTGATTTTTTTAAGCCACTGTAAGTAACACAAATATTACTTATACGTCAAAGTGTTCTGAGTAGGTATACAGTCAAGGAGGCCGAAATTTACGGTCAGTTGTCAGTTAGGGGTCAGTTATCAGGTGGCAGCACCTGGAACACCTATTCCCGAAATATAAAAGGCTTCACTCGTACAATATGAAAATCGATAGGGTAATTTAGTACAATATCGGCATAGTACGTAATATGAGCACTGGAAAAGACGAGAGATAAAATAGTACCAATACCACAGTACAGTATAACCATTATTATTATATCAAAACTTGGTATGGCCAGATAATTTTTTGCCAATTACATGAGACCACCACATACTTATTTCAAACAATTGTGCTTTTCACTGCCGGATTTGTATATCTATATTTGTTTTTAAATCTATGCCCTGCGCAAGTTTCGTTAATCCATACAGGAAATACTTTTATATGCAGACATTTTATTGTTCGAATTATTCACCGAACGTACGTAGGCGCAATTGATCCCGTAGTTTCACACACATTTAATAATCTCGGTATCGATTTCGCAGCGTGTGCATAGAAAAAAAACGTATCATGGGAAATAAAGCTCTCGTTGCGAACGAAGCGGGCGATTTCAGTTCATCCCCCAGTGACAGCGAAAGAAGAGAAGAGAAGAAAAAAACACAACGGCCGGCGAACGGAAACGGACAAATGAAAAGCCCACTAGTGCGTTCGTTAATGGGGTACTTGTCGATCGCATTATTTTTGATCCACGGTGTTTTATTCGCGGACCGGTGACTGCGCACGTGTCCGACACGCGGTATATGTAAACCTATTCATTAGTGCGGCCACAGAGAAAATCCGAGCCCCATGTACCACCCCAAAATCGACTAGTACTCGCTGTTGGGGGTAGGATGATATTGTCAGTGTTCGGTGAAATTTTCCGGTGTCGGGAGAACTTGCTGTGAGTACTTTATTCTGCACTTGATTTATGCTTGAAGTAAATTAGGAAACAGTTTACCCAGAATAATTAGGAGAACTAGGACATTTACATTTACAAAGTAAAAGGATGGTACATATAGCATACTCACCATAAGAACGAGGATTGCAATTAAACTAAACATTAAAAAAAAGGCCAAATTCAAATATATTTCTAAAGAAGCACAAAGGAATGAAAAAGATAACCTTTTGACTGAGGAACATCAAATAATGAAACGTTGGAAACACGTCCTTCAAGTAGCACTCGGATAAGAACCAGATGACGTCAACAAAACTACAACGACGAATAATCGAGAAATTGTAAGCAGTAGAACGACGACATAATAGATACGAAAAAAAAATTGAGGTTGGAAAAGCCCTAGGACGTGATGATCTAGTCCCAAAAATGCTACCGTACATGACAAATGGAGGGAAGAACAAAGAAAGAATGGAAAGCAGGAATAATATTATTAATTTTTAAGAGAATGTTAACGAGAAATTTGTCTCTTGTGTTCATTTTTCCTTTGTAGACACCGTCTTTTATCCTCGGCCGATGAATGTCACCATTTCAGCCAATTTATCTTCCGGGGAATGTTAGGTTTAATTGATGTCTGTAGGAGCACTTGCATGCTGGAAGAACATTGCAGTCAAAGGAGCCTCCTCCAATAATAGTGGAAGCTTCTTTTCAAGAAAGTATGTTCTGTAAGACGATGCGGTAACACAGAAGGCCCAGCCAACTGATTGCCTATCATACCACAACACAAAAATCAAAAAGAAAAACACCACACGTGTACAGAAAAATGTTGATAATTGCTCTAGGCAATGGAATCAGGATTTTTGTCAGAGCACCGATACAAGGCCGGCCCGCCCTAAGGCCTGTTATAATTACAGTTGTTACTGGGTAACATTGTGTACAAATTTACTAAACTTTATAATTAACTTTAATGTGCATTTAGAAAGTTAACAGTGTTTCAAAATATAGCCTATTCTTCGGACCTTAAGACGTATTTCTACATAGAAAAATTAGCATAGAACTGGGATGCGTCTTATCATCGGAAAAATGCGGCAAATTATATATATATATATATATATATAAGTATACTTAGTTCTGTAACCAAGATAAGCACAAAGTCATCTTAGAATTAAGACCCCAGTTCTTATCGCACAACCGCCTACACCTGCCTATGGTGATGGTTGCCTTGTTGGTTGTTTTCTAAATATGTGGATTCCAAGCGAGTCTTTCATCGAACCATACCCCAAGGTATTTCATTTCTTTAGCGTATGGAGTCTGTTCTTCTGGTGAACATGACTGGTGTTTTCTGAACACTGATCGATAGTCTCTCTTGTTTACACCAGTTGTCTATTGTGTTCAGGGCTGCTTGCATTCGTTCTGCTAGAACCTTTGGAAAATGCGGGCTGACGACTGCTGTTAAGCCGTTAGCGTATGCCAGGCAATGGAATCCTTTCTTGGTCAGTTTCCGGATTAGGGCGCCCATTAGGGTGGCCCACAGTGGAGGAGAAAACATTCTGTTCCGTGGACAAACAAAATAAGTAGCTCAAACACTCTCGTTTCGATAATCTCAGTCCTGAATGTTTTAAGAAGATGATCTTTGTGAAACTAACCCAAGCTTCAGGGAAATCCTATTCATTTGTATTTGAGAAAATATCAGACAACAGAGTTAATAAAGTAAGTCAAGTTAAAATTTTTAGTTTCCTCCTTACTTCTTCTTCCTCCACTTCATGTTCAGAATAGGTTTAACAAAGTTCTAAAACTTATCCCTATTTTACATAATCATTGTGTCGTCTGAGACGCAAATAACCGGCTGGTACTCTCGCACCATTCCTTTGCTGGTTGTCTCGATGTAGTTTGTAATTTGATGGCCATTTTTGATAGTCAATTCTATTCCAATTTCTGATTCGTTTTATATGCTCTAGAATGGCTATATTTTTCAATATTGAGCTGGTTCTATTGTTAAAAATACTTTTGCATGTTCTTACAAAAACAGTCGTATTTTCTATATTTTCAATAAGGCCCTAATACATTTAGTTTAAAGGCACTTTCCCTTCGCGTGGTAACGGACGATTTATTATAATTTAGAAAGTACGCGTAACGAAACTTGCCCAACCCCGGACTCCAACACAACGACGAAACAACAATAAGAGTATTAATGTCGGATATCGACGGTCCACATCTCCGTAACTGTTAGGAGTAGTGTTTGATCGCATTACAATATTTAGTTATGCCTTTCGTTTCAGATTAGGATCGCCGACGTTGCCGGTCGTAATGGACAACCGTTTAGTGAAGTACGGTCCCCGTTGTCATATTTTTTATTATGATCCAATAAAGGATTAATTGTGCGGCGAATCCAAGACGAACATTCTCGTTTCTAAGTGTTCTTGTGTACGAACACAAAACTAATTTATGATTTTTTCAAATCGATTTAAGCTGCTCAAAGGGCGCTTCTTAATCCAATAAGCCGATGAATTCTTTTGATCGTGACATCAAACTGACGTTTACAAAGTTATCTGTTTGAAGAGAATTAAAAACGGGCATATAACTGATATTAGTATAAGAATGCCTAGATTAAGGCCTAACATCAACGTAAACGTATAGTCACTTTCGCTAGGTGCATATATAATATCGATGGTATTAAAGGACCTATTATTTATCATTCTTTTTATTACATTAATTTCATTTATGGATTAAGGATAAAGTTATCGCATATCATCAATCCAGAATTAATATTAAAAGGAAGCTGTAGAAATATGCCCGTCACCTCGGTGACATTCTCAAATATTCAATTTCAAGTGTTCTATTTCACTACAATAATTGATTATTTTGCTTCAACAGGTAATTGTTATGTGTTATAGTTACGTTTAGGAAATTAATAACAGTAATAATTTCCAAGACCTAACTATAACACATAAAAATAATATAGGTATATGAGTTCTCAATATACTACAAACCTACATACGCAGATACCACAATACATGCGCATTCTTTCCACCCTAGAGACCATACATTATTAATAATTAATTAATATCAATCAATCATATACAGATTAATTAACGTGCCCTTGAGCAAGGATAATTTCAATTTATTACTAAACAAGATCCACATAACAGCACTTAACAATGGTTACTCCATAAACACAATCAATAGCATTTTCAATTACCAACAAGAATAAAAAATTCTCTCTTCGATTTACCCTAAAACCAAAGCCAATACAGAATTAACTTACAGTTCCTTTATATACTTAGGTAAAATTTCGGATAAAATAGGTACGTTCGCTAAAAGATCTAATAAAGTCGATATAGATATAACAGGCAAATGGTCATACTTTGAAGTGTATAAGCTGGTTTGTAAAGATTGTGGAAACGCATACACAGGCCAAACAGATTTGTAGTGGCATACAAGTAAATAATTGAAACTTAAATCTTCACTTTTACAATTATGCGTTAAGCTTTTGATTTAATTATCTCTTAAGCCAAACAATACCCCTATTAAAAATACGAAATCAAAACAAAAAGCATTAGCATTTCTGCACATGGACAATATAATGGAGAATATATAATGGCAGGTATTAGGGACGGGGTGTAAATTACTTCGGTTTTAGAAGTGATAGGTGGAACATGAAATTCAATACTCAAAGATAACTTATATCACCATGCACTAATTCAGCTAGACGAAGTATTTGGGCAATTACCCTACGATTTTGAATAGTATTATAATTAAATTCCCAAAATAGTCCATCGTAACACTAATGGTGTGCTAGAGACACTATTTATACGGAAAAAAAGTGTATGTAAGAGTTTACGTTGCCCACTTCGGTTATGTTACCATATTTTGCGTAAGCCGGGTTCCATACCACCCAAACATTCAGGTTGAGCTCTAACGAAACAATTATAGAAACTAACAAGAGGCCCAGTATTATGGAAATTGCGGAAAATCATTAATATGTATTAGCAACAAAGTTGGACCTAAGTCTGACCCTTGCGGTATACCTATATCCTACTTCGTTGGTTTTGATATTGTGTTCACACGAGTAACCCTTTGTAGACGGCTAGAAAAATAACTTTCCAACCATCTCTTTGCATGCCCTCTTACTCCATACCTGTCTGTCTTATTTAGTAATATAGAGTGGGTAACACAATCAAATGCTTTAGATAAGTCATTTGATAAATTTATATATTTATAAGAGTCATCCAGGGAAGGAAAGACTACATTGACTATGTTATAAAGAGCAGTGTTAGTACTTCTATTCGGTAGAAAGCCATGTTGACTTGTTGTAAAATATTATTAATTAAGAAATAGTCAATTAATTTTTTACATACTCATATATTTTGGAAAAAAACATTATGTAAGCTAATAGCCCTATAGTTATTCAAGTTGCAACTTTCAATTCACTTGGAAAGATACTCTTTTCTAAAGAGAAATTAATAGAATGCGTTAAACGAACAAAAAGTAATTGTAATTACTCTGTATAATGGCTGAAGTAATGCCATCAGCACAGGGGAGAAGCTGCTCGTTTCAATTTTTTTATTATAGTACCTATAGCTATATCAGCGTGAAAGACTAGAGACAGGAAGCAGGAATTATGACAATTCGAAATACTTTATCTAATTTATCGAAATCTATGTCACTAGAAATATTATTATTCTTGATTAGATTACATGCCGTATTAGAAAAGTGGTTATTCAATGTCTCAACCATTAAGTAGTGACCATAGGGCTTTTGTTATATTTGTTGAGTTCGTTATATATAGGTCATTACAGATTATCAGACTTTCCCCAGTGTAATGTTTGTAAAACCTTTGGTAATGAACAAATAAAGGCTGAAATATCGGAAATCGTTGACTCATATCTTCTAGAAACATCAGTCTATTTTTACGTTCGATTATATTTAATGTAATCCATTGAGAACTAGAAGAGTTATTTAAATCGTAATTATAATCTTTCTGTTTACTGACTAATTTGCAGCATTATCTTTGTAATATTTAGTATCATAGTTTTAGGGAATATTTGTTTTTTTTTGTATCGGTAGAAAATCAATACGGAAAAGAATTATTTCTCTTTATAAACAAAGCAACGGTGGATGGAAAGCAAGCATAAAGTATTAGATGATAAAATCTGATACAACTGTATGGTTAAACAAAAACTCGCCGCAAGATTTAGGTTTAAGGTGCTCACATCAAATTTAAAATATTTTGCAAGAAAATTGAAGAACGTAATTATATGAAAGAAACCCGGCGTCTAGATCGTCCCTCCGTTAATAATATTTGGTTACTTGAACAATTCCGCGGACTCTATTCACCAGCTAAGTCTCAGTCTTCGTTTCCTTCCCGTCCTGAAACGTTCTCGCAAGGGGAAAACAATTATTTGCAGTAGCGCACGTTCCGCTATTGTCCCCGTTTACGGCGGCAGAAGAGAGTTTTATTATTATAAATCCCGATTTGCCGTACAGGCGACGGGCGTAACGTAGCAGCGCCAGCATCAGGCAGTAAAAACGTATGCGCCCCCGCCAATTAGCGAGCTACATGATCCGACAGAATAATGACGTCATGTGTCACATTGCACTTGCACGCTTGTTGAATCTGAGCGCATGACATGACGGTATTGTGGATACGGCGTAGGGGAATTCCGCCCTAAAGAGCGCAGGTTGTGGATGTCATTCTCGCTCGAGACTCATTAAAGCCGTAGTCAAGTAGGTTGGGATCGGATTTAGTAATGTATTTCTGGAGTACTTGTTGAAAGTATTCATTTGTGCGTATCTTGTATGTGTACATACGCTATTTGCCTTTATTAAAAAGTGTCAATAGTTCTCGCTCCGCGTCGAGCTGAGCGAAAACGCAATGTAATGGAATTAAAATTAAAAACTAACGAAACGACTTTAGAGGAAAATAGTTTTAATTGATTTTTGTAAATTCCGATCGGGCACACAATATCTATAGATTGTCTCAACCTTCGTGTGAAGTATGGGATATAATAGCAACTTTTATCTCTTACTATCCTTAGTTGTTGTCATTAGCACTATCTTCACTTCCGATTGCTGTGTTGCAACTTATTTACATATGCAGGCGTCGGCAACAATACCTATTTATCTGTCTATTAGCGTCAACTGCTGTCAATCGTTATCGTCGCAGTTTTAAAATATTTTTAGTCAAATTCCACGTTAATTTGTTTGTAGAAATTGTAGAAATCATCCTTTTCAGAATGCTTTCTTTCGAGCGCGCACAGGGTAATATGGATATTTTTCGTGATTTTTACAAATTTTATAACCTATACATTTAATTACAGTTTTCACTGCATTAATGGAGCCTGTAGCGAGAAAATGGCGCAAGGGAGAAAAATTTAGCCTGAAGGAGAAGTGTAGGATTGCAAATGCTTTAAATTATTTTAATAAAACTATTAATGTGAGTGCTGCCATTCAAGAAGCAAGTAAAGCTGTGGGTAGCTCAGAGCGTGTAATATATAATATAAAACAGGAGCAACAAACTGGTTCATTATCAAGGCCGGAAAACCCCAAGAAAAAGAAAGGCATACAACTATATGACCGATTACAAACATATGATCAGAATACCCAAGCACCTTTTCGACGTAAAGCGCATAGTTCTTTTATACAGAAGATGTCACCTACAATTAAATGCAATTTTTGCTGCTGTCAATGCCGATGATGAACTCTCTAACCTCAGTCGAGCAACTTTATATAGATTGCTACACGATATGGGCTTCGAATTTAAAAAAGTAGGACGTAAAAGTATACTCATCGAACGAGACGACATTATACGGTGGAGGCACAAATACTTACGAGAGATCAAGAAATTTAGAGAAGAAGGTACAATTTAGTTCTTGCTATTTGACATTTCTGTAATTTTAATTATTTCATGTCGAACTATAATATATACTGATGAATCATGGATGGATGCAGGGTATGCAGTAAATAAAACTTGGACAGGCGCTACAATTCAAAATAGTCGACAAGCTTTTACCCAAGGATTAAATGCTGGTTTGAAATCCCAAACCGGACTTGGATCTCGTTTTGCATTAGTTCATGCTGGTGATGATAAAGGATTTGTTCCTGGTGATGAATATACATATCTCTGCAAAAACACTGCTGATGTTCATCTTGAGATGGATTCAGAAACATATGAGGATTGGTTTATTAAGAAATTACTTCCAAATATACTGCAGAAGTCGGTGATTGCTCTTGATAATGCTTCCTATCACTGTAGAAAATTAGAAAAAATACAATATCATCCGTGAGAAACAAATACCAACCACTGACAGTATGCTAAAAAAGGACTTGCTGTTTTGCGTGTCACAAATTAAACCGCAGTATGATAAAAGCAGGATTTACGAACTTGCAAAAGAAAAAGGTCCTGAAATTCTTCGATTACCACCTTAGCACTGCCAGTTAAATCCCATTGAAATGGTATGGGATAGCAGAAACTATGAAGGAAGGAGGATGGCAACTTAGTTGCCGAAATAGGTATCCAGGAGTTCTTCACTCATCGAGGTGGTAAGGGTATTTTTTATTTTTTATATTTTAAGCCACCGTATCCTATTTTGTATTTTATATCCTCCTCCAATTCCCTCTATCCTGTGCATCCCGTTGCCATGTCTCCACTCCGACCGTCCTCAGATCTTCCTTAACCATCTGTAGCCATTCTTTTTTCTAGGTCGTCCTTTTCTTTTCTTCGTACCTTCTCTCCCCATTAGAGCTCTCTTCGGCCATCTATGACTTGCCATTTTTGCTTTATGACCCAACCATCTGGCTCTTTGCGCTTTCACTATCTATATTATCGATGGTCTGTTATATAATTTCGCTATTTCCGTGTTAGTCCGCCTCCTCCATTCCTGCTCCACCCTAATTCCACCAAAAATTTTCCTTAAGATCTTCCTCTCCGATACTCTAAGACTGGTCTCCTCTCGTTTGTTAATAATCCACGTTTCACACGCATACGTGGCTGTTGGTCGTATCAGATATGGTTTTAGATCGAAGGATTCCAGCAAGCATTCCTGCGGATCTGCTTCCCTTGGTTGTTCTTTGTTCTATTTCGTGCTCCTCATCTCCCCTACTTGTCAATATAACCGCTAGGTACATCACTTTTTCAACCTTTTCGAATGCATATGTTGTACTGTTTCTGGTCTTGATGTTCAAAAATGTCTCTTCTCCCACTTTGTTATGTTTCATTACCATATATTTTGTCTTATCCTGGTTTATGCATAGCCCATATTCTTTCGATTTTTCTTCCAACACCAGAAAAACTCTCACAAGCTCTTTTCTCGTTCTTGCCACAACACTACATCGTCAGCGTAAGCCATACATTGACATTTGTTGTTATATATTAAACCTCCTGTTCCTATTTCACATTCTCTCAAAATGATCTCCAGCACTAGGTTGAACAGTGTCGCCGACAATGGGTCTGCCTGTCTAAGACCCTGAACAGCAAATTTCCTTGACAAACAATATAAAGTAAATTAATTAAAAAGATTTTGTTAAAAGAAAAAAGCACTTAGTACAATCAAAAAATATTTAATATGTATCTTCACTCTCGTCTTCTGACCCACAATTGACCGGTAGGTCAAATTCTTTCATTTGCTTCACGTTCGTACCAATCTCTATTTTTTCTGTACGGTTTAAACAATTTTCTCATATGTCTGGTGTACAGCTATCCAACGTTTCTATCTAAAACCTATTATAGTAACTTTCAGCATGTGCCCATATCAATTCAAGTATGTAAAATATTCTTATGTCCCAGAACTACTCGTAACACTCTTACTGTTATATGCTTTTCGTTGTAGACAGTACCCATAGAAATACCCAAAACATCTGCAACTCTCTACAATTCGCATGTAAGCTTTGATTCAATACTAATTATAATTTACCTCGTGCACTGCATTAACATGTATTGAAGAACTTTCATTTCGCTTTTCTTCTCGAAATACGTTATCAAATGACAAACCAAGTCCTCACAACAAGAGCTAACTCGTTTACCAGACATCTTGAACCATATCCAACAGAAAATATTTTAAGAATTTGTATACTTCTTTTACATCTGAAAACTTACCACAACCTAAACAAATTACTTCACTATAGTTATAAAAGTAACTGATTTAGCACAAGAAATACCAGAATTCAATAAGAATAAGCGTTGAAAACTAAAGGAAGCCTAAATGCGGAGTAGAAAAAATATGTTAAATGTCAAGGGAGTAATATTCTTTCTGATAGGTTGCATACACTGCAACTTATGAAAGCTCTTATCAATGCATACTCAATCATATCCTATCTCACTTTAACTAGTTAATTGATACTTTATAATATATTGGCGTATATCTTATTGTGTTATGTACTATTATCTCGGTTGCGTATACGTTTGCTTCCGGTATGTAGATACTACTCTTGTCTTCACTTTACTGATCGTAATGACGTAACTACAAACATTCGTCATTTTTTCTGTACGTAGGTACGTTGGCGATTATAAGTTACTCCTATGTATCTCAAGTAGATATATTTTGTTACTAAAATACTCGTATGTACGTTAGTAAATATATTTCTTTGTAATTAATTATAACAAATTCAACACCATTTGTATTCGCAAAATAAACATAATAATTCCATATCGCCTCGATTATTAACCCGCTGTTCAGAGACCAAAACAACAGTTGAAGAAGAGGGGCCGCGCGATTGCATTTGTAGGAGGTCCGTGGGGCGCAACTTCACGATGACGCAACATTTCTACGTACGTTCCTTCAGTATTTTTACACATAAAAATAACGTATTAAAATTAAACCAATAAATAACACAAACTCATTTTCTCGAATGGCTGTGCCCTCACAAGGCGGTCGATGGGGGGCATGTTTGGGGAGCACCCGGCACAGCGCCCACAAAGGCCCTCTCCCATCGTTTTATCGGCTGAGAATGATAATTACATGACAACACGTGGTTTATTGAACTAGCCGCGGAGATCTAGATTTACGATGAGAAATTATCTTCTACGATCTGTTAAACGGAGAAAAAATAATCTTTTGTTCGATTTATAACGATGCCCTCGCATATAAACTAACGGTCCTAACACGCTAGGAATAAAGAATGAACTGTAGGATAATATTTCTTGTTTTTATTTCTATTATTAGGTGGTTCAGGTTCAATTACAAAAAGTAAAGGTGTTTCATTATCAACGCTTAAAGTTAAGTTAAAATATCCGATGTTATTTTGAATAATGCATCCAATTATGCATTTAAAGCTAGAGCATAGAAGTGTGATAATGTTTCGGCAAGAGAAGCTCATCAGCCCACAATTATACACGAATTTGTGATTGTCTGGCTGTATGTGGTGCAAATTTATCATGTTGTGAAACAAAATTCTGGTAAAAGTATGTGCAGAGATAGAGTCAAATGGGGTAGAGAATCCGTTCGCGATTAGTCGAAAAGTGGACCACCTGTGGAAGCTGGGACCTAAGAAGACATCAAGGAAGTTGAAGAAATGGTGTTAATTGGTCTCCGAATCAAAGGTTTCAAATCATTATCGGTGGTCTCAAATAAAATAGGAATATGGGAAGCATCCGTTTTGATAATCTTATACGCTTAATGAGGTTCCAGCGTGCTCAATTATTATAGGCCTGAGATCTGATCGGGTGTTGTGCAGGAAAGAAATTTGCGAAGAAAACTAGCCGGCCTGGGCTCGTGACCAAGTCCATTCTTGCAGAGTTGTAACAGGCGATAGAACGTGGGATCACCCGGCAAAAGAGGATAATGGAAGCACAAAGAGCATTTACAACCCAAAAAGGCAAAGACACGAATTTGCAGGGAAGTTAATGACGACAATTTTATTGGATGATGGGGACATGGGGGTCCACAATTACCGAGATGTCTACCAATAAGCAATTAAAAATTTAAAAGTTGCTATAGGTACGCAGAAAAATACCCTACTCCTCATTATTGATCTTATTCTTTTGTTATAAGCTGTATACAAAAGCAATTGCACTGCAAATTATACTATTAAATTTTTTTAATAAGTTCCTATTTATAAAACACTTTTATTGGATGCAATCTTTTCTTATATTTCGTCTATAGTGAGTCACGAAAGTTTTCATACACCTACCAAATGTTAAAGAACTTCAAATCTAAACATTGTATAATGATGCAATA